>OW121744.1:107486982-108086982 GCA_933228675.1 Stomorhina lunata | reverse complement strand
TTCTATTTGTGTTTTACTACATTAGATTTGTTTAGTAATGATTATTTAACATATCTCCTTTTTTCAAACATATTTTCTAGACAAATAATGAAGGAGAAAAATGAGGCAAACAAATCTACAAATATATATTAAGGAAACCTAAAACATCCTCAAATTTCTATAAAACGAGGAAGTTCTGAAAAGTTCTTTTAACATAGAAATTGAGAAAACGAAATTTCCTGAATTTCCCTCATTTTTGAGTTCATCTTGTTCAAGGCAAAGGATATTTGTACATATCCTATTTATGTTTAGAATTCTTTTTTATTTCCCTTTATCCTTTCTTACACGTTTCCATCTAAATGTATGTGTTATTATTATTTTTACGCACGTTTTAAAAATTACTTACACATCAACATCGAATAAATTATCAAATTTACTCTATTTTACACGCTTTTGCCTTTTCACACATATGTTGACAAGGAGGGGGGGAGGCTTTATTGTCTCTAACACCTTCTATCCGGCCTAGTCCTTATCCTTTGTCTTAAGGATCTTCCTTATTGTATTTATGTGGAAGAATATTTTCAGTTAAAATAACACTTATCTGATAACATTTTCCATCTTTGATTAAGGGAAAATGTTACTGCTTTGTTTTCTTTTCATTTCACGCCAAAGGCTATTTTCCATATTGTCTTTGCTTTTTTATTGAAACGGCAGCAAAAAGGAGGCTCAAGTGGAATATTATAAAAACAAAGCATGAAAATCTAAATATTTTTGAAAAAAAATAACTAACAAACAATTTAAAAAAAAAAAATTGAAAAAAATTAACAAATTTCTTATATATTTTTGGAAATTTTCTTGAGCTCATTTTTTTAAAAAAGCTTTCATTTTCAAAAATTTGCAGCTATAGGCAACTCAATTTAAGATAATATTGTTCTTAACTATTTAAAGTAAAAGAAAATTTACATGAAAATCTAATTATTTAAGAAAAAAAGGAATCCAAAAATTCAATTTGAAAAAAATTAAGAAATTTTTTCCATATTTTTGGAAATTTTCTTGAGCTCATTTTTTAGAAAAAGCTTTAATTCTCAAAAATTTGCAACTATATGCAACTCAATCTTAGATAATAATATTTCTAACTAATTAGGCATATTTCACTTAAAAAATCTATTTTCAACTACATTTATATTTTAAAAAACTTAAACTAGATTTCCATAAAAAAATTTAATTTCACAAAAAAAAAATATTTTGTGTAAAAAATATTTTTTTATAAGACAAAGTTTCTTCAAAAAATATGTTTAAAGCTTCTCTATTATTCCAGTTATGCGGTCTCATCTATTCTAATTTGTTAAAATACGTGCTTGAATCCCTAAAAGTATGCTTTATTCTTTTGTTCACACATATTAATACATGTTTTCTCCAACCATACATCTGTGCCTTAATGCATACGTGCCTCTATGTATTTAAACTCCTATTTCTTTCTTTGTATATATATTTAGATGTGAAAATATCTACGATGACAACTGATAATGGATCGAATTATTTGAATAAAGAACTTGGAATGACACAAACACAAGAATATAAAAAAGATATGTTCAAATACCAAACTGAACAACATATGTATTGAAAACATGCTTCTGCCCCAAAACCATTTCAATCCTATATATGTACTTGTTATTAATTCCCCCGACCCTTTTGTGAACCCAAATACAATTATTACCCTGCTAGAAATTTAACACACAAGAAAAATAGAACTTTTGACATTTGACACTCAATCCAATTCAATCCACACAAATTCTCAGAAAATAGAAAAGAAAAAAATCATTATGAGGAAATGAAGTGGATGAAGGATGTGTTATTCTAAGATAAAATTAAAAATGCCTTTTTTAACACTCAAAGCATAGGTTTTAAGTAAATGGAAATGCAAATAGAAAAAGAACAAGATCTTAAAAGAGGACTACACATAAAAACTTTTGCAATATTAGTCCCACAACATTAGTTTTTCTATAGAAAAGTTCAGCAACATAAGTATTACTATAGAAAAAGTTCTGCATCAAAAGTTTTTCTATAGAAAACGTTGTGCAATATAAGATTTTTTGTAGAAAAAGTTGTGCAACATTAGTTTTTCTATAGAAAAATTTCAGCAACATAAGTTTTTCTACAGAAAATGTTAAGCAACATATGTTTTTTGGCAGAAAAAGTTCTGCAACATAAGTTTTTTATAGATAAAGTTGTGCAACATGAGTTTTTCTAAAGAAAAAGTTGTGCAACATAAGTTTAAAAAAAAAAGTTGTGCAACACAAGTTTTTCTATAGAAAAAGTTCAGCCACATAAGTTTTTCTTTAAAAAAAATTGTGCTACATAAGTTTTTCTATAGAAAAAGTTGTGCAACATAAGTTTTTCGATAGAAAAAGTTGTGCAACATAAGTTTTTCTATAAGAAAAGTTATGCAACATAAGTTTTTCTATAGAAAAATTTGTGCAACATAAGTTTTTCTATAGAAAAAGTTCGGCAACATAAGTTTTTCTATAGAAAAAGTTGTGCAACATCAGTTTTTCTATAGAAAAAGTTGTGCAACATCAGTTTTTCTATAGAAAAAGTTGTGCAACATTAGTTTTTCTACAGAAAAAATTGTGCAAAATAAGTTTTTCTATAAGAAAAGTTGTGCAACATAAGTTTTTCTATAGAAAAAGTTGTGCAATATAAGTTTTTCGATAGAAAAAATTGTGCAACATAAGTTTTTCTATAGAAAAAGTAGTGCAACATAAGTTTTTCTATGGAAAAAGTTGTGCAACATACGTTTTTCTATAGAAAAAGTTGTGCAACATACGTTTTTCTATTGAAAAAGTTGTGCAACATAAGTTTTTCTATAAGAAAAGTTGCGCAACATAAGTTTTTCTATAGAAAAAGTTGTGCAACATACGTTTTTCTATAGAAAAAGTTGTGCAACATACGTTTTTCTATTGAAAAAGTTGTGCAACATAAGTTTTTCTATAAGAAAAGTTGCGCAACATAAGTTTTTCTATAGAAAAAGTTATGTAACATAAGTTTTTCTACAAAAAAAGTTGCGCAACATAAGTTTTTCTATAGAAAAAGTTGTGCAACATCAGTTTTTCTATAGAAAAAGTTATGCAACTTTAGTTTTTCTATAGAAAAAATTGTGCAACATTAGTTTTTCAATAGAAAAAGTTGTGCAACATAAGTTTTTCTCAAAAAAAAAGTTGTGCAACATAAGTTTTTCTATAGAAAAAGTTTTGCAACATAAGTTTTTCTATAGAAAAAGTTGTGCAACATAAGTTTTTCTATAGAAAAAGTAGTGCAACATAAGTTTTTCTATAGACAAATTTGTGCAACATAAGTTTTTCTATAGAAAAAGTTGTGTAACATAAGTTTTTCTACAGAAAAAGTTGTGCAACATAAGTTTTTCTATAGAAAAAATTGTGCAATATAAGTTTTTCTATAGAAAAAGTTGTGCAACATAAGCTTTTCTACAGAAAAAGTTTTGCAACATAAGTTTTTCTATAGAAAAAATTGTGCAACATAAGTTTTTCTATAGAAAAATTGTGCAACATAAGTTTTTCTATAGAAAAAGTTATGCAACATTAGTTTTTCTATAGAAAAAGTTGTGCAACATAATTTCATCTTACAAAAAGTTGTGTAACGTGAGTTTTTTAATAGAAAAAGTTAGTGCAACATATGTTTTTCAGAATTTTCTTTAGGCCTTCAGATTCTATGAAATCAATACATTCTTGGGTCTTTTCAACCCAAATTCTTAAATGAAGTGTATAAATGAAAAAAAACGAAGTACCAAATCATGTATGATAAAATGACGAGAATGAATGAAAATAATAAAATAAAAACTATTTTAAATAAATGTAAAAATCTTAAGAATTTATTAAGCCTGAAGGATAAACTTTACATATACTTACAAAAGAAAATGGTTCGTTTTCGGGGGTTTCAGCAGATGTTTTCAAATAAATGATAAAATAAAATATTTTCAAATATGTACGAATAGTTACATGAATGTTAAGGAAAGTGGGTACTAAATGTTTTGGAAAATAATAAATTTTATTTGGCAACAAATATTAGAATTCAATGAAATACGAAATGCGTGAATTGTTAAAGGTTTTTTTAAGAAATAGAAACAGACCTTTTAAAGGAGACTTCTCTCATCAATCTCTTAAATTACAGAAAATTCTAAGCAACAAAACTTTTTCTATAGAAACGTCTAGGAAGTATAATGTTTTCTTTAAAAATAGTTCAGCAACATATGTTTTTTATGAAAAAAGTTCTGCAACATTTGGTTTTCTATAGAAAAAGTTGTGCAACATATGTTTTTCTATAGAAACGGTTGTGCAATATAAGTTTTTCCATAGAAAAAGTTATGCAACATAGGTTATTCTTTAGAAAATGTTGTGCAACATAAATTTTTTTTATAAAAAGTTGTGTAACATAACTTCTTCTCTAAAAAAAGTAAGGCACTACTAGTTTTTCTATAGAAAAGACGAGCAAGATAAGATTTAGTATAGGAAAATTTTATCAACATGTGTTTTTCATTAGAAAAGTTGTGCAACCTAAATTTTTCTATAGAAAAAGTAGTGCAACAAAAGTTTTTCCATAGAAAAATTCGATCAACATTAGTCTTTTTGTACAAAAAAAAGTTCTGCAACATAATTTCTTCTATAGAAAAGATTGTGCAACATGAGTTCTTCTACATGAAAAGTTATGCAACATAAGTTTTTCTTTAAAAACAAGTTGTGCATCATAAATATTTTTATGGATAAAGTTGTGCAATATAAGTTTTTCCATGAAAAAAGTTCTGCAACATAATTTCTTTTATAGAAAAGGTTGTGTAGCATAAGTTTTTCTATAGGAAAAGTTATGCAACATAAGTTTTTCTTTAAAAAATTTGTACATCATAAATATTTTATGGATAAAAATGTACAACATACGTTTTTCTATTAAAAAAATTCTGCAACATAATTTTTTCTATAGAAAAAGTTGTGCAACATAAATTTTTCTATAGAAAAGTTGTGCAACATAAATTGTTATACGACGTTTAATTTATTTTCTTATTAAACATTTTATTTTAAGGAATTACAATTGTTTTCTCATTCCTAAAGCTTTTTCTTTACATATCCCTTACATAGCCTTCTTTCCGAGCATGATCCTATTAAAATTACCTGTCATTGTCCTAGAAAAATAAATAAGTACAACCTGTTGTGTAAAACAATCTATTACCGTCATTGTTACTATTCCTGCGAATCCATGAATACGATACGATACTAGTATTTGGTTATAAGTCACCCTGTCAACATATGGCAATGGTAAAGTCATCATTACAATCATCTAGAGATATCGCTGGAATACTCAACATTCTCATGCCGCTGCAACAAAATAATTCTCATCCACATACGAGTTTAAAATAACATTATAACCAGGCATTATTTCTAGGAGTCTGTGCTCAAGGAACAAAACCCATTATTTTTATTCTTGGCAGCAACATCTTAGCCTGGCTTTTCTTGGTTAGAGGACATTTTTCTTTAAATTGCATTTGCTGTCGTTAAAGTAATTTGTTTTAAACATTCGAAAACATGGCAAGTGAAATGCATTATTATATCCTTCAGCAAATAGTGAATTTGACTGAGAGAATTTTAGGAGAAGGGATATCTTTCTAAGGTTTAAGGGAGAAATATTTATATGCGAATTTTATTTTTTGCTTAATATATTTTTTTGTTCGTGAAAGGTTTGTAGTTTTAAGGCGATAAAACAAATGGGAAAAATTCAATTTTGGCTCAAAATATTTTTTCTTTGAAACAGAGACGTAGGTTACAAGAAAACATGAGAAGAAGTCAGGCAACATAACTATTTTAAGAAAAAAAACCTGCAAATGAGTTTTATACATAAAAGTATAAATTTTTATACATAAAAGTTTAAGCAACACAACAGAAAAAGTTCTGCAAAATAAGATTTTCAATAAAAAAAGTTGTGCAACATAAGTTTCTTTATAGTAAAAGTTGTTTTACATCAGTTTTCTTTTGATGAAGTTCTGGAACATAAGTTTTTCTACAGAAAAAGTTGTACAACATGAGTTATTCTATAGAAAAAGTTGTGCAACGTTAGTTTTTCTATAGAAAAAGTTGTGCAACGTTAGTTTTTCTAAAGAAAAAGTTGTGCAACGTTAGTTTTTCTATAGAAAAAGTTGTGCCACATGAGTTTTTCTATAGAAAAAGTTGTGCAACATGAGTTTTTCTAAAGAAAAAGTTGTGCAACATAAGTTTATCTATAGAAAAAGTTGTGCAACATGAGTTTTTCTTTAGAAAAAGTTGTGCAACATAAGTTTTTCTATAGAAAAAGTTGTGCAGCAGGAGTTTTACTATAGCAAAAGTTGTGCAACATAAGTTTTTCTGTAGAAAAAGTCGTACAAAATGACTTTTTCTATAAAAAGTCGTGCATTATGAGTTTTTTTATAAAAAAAAGTTGTGCAACATGAGTTTTTCAATAAAAAAGGTTTTCAACATCAAGTTTTTAATAGAAAATGTTGTGCAACATGAGTTATAGAAAAAGTTGTGAGTTGTGAGTAGATAAGGTTTTTTTATAGAATAAATATAACATAAGTTTTTCTATAGAAAAATGTAGAAAACTATATGCTACATATTCCTTCCAAATAACTATGCCTCTGTATCAATACCTAATGCGTTTCCTTTTACTCCTACCTCCGTACATGCATATAAATAAGATATATGATCTGTCGTTAGTATGTCCGTGACATTTAGCCTTCTCTAACATTTTCCCCAACCGTCATCGAACATTTTTATGCGAAACGGAAACAAGAAAAAAACACAGGATCTTAAATATATTTGGCAAACATATGCAAGTCTTCGAAATGCATCAGAATACATAACAATGTCTGCATGTTGAAAAGGCAATTCATATGGGAGCACCTGTACTTCTATTGAGAAACGCTGTCAAACGATTTATTAGTTGTACTCCATCTTTGCTACTTAAATATTATTTTAATTTTTTCTATGTAACGGTTTTGCAAGCATTGATGACTTGTGCTGGTGGCAGGAACTAAAAGTGCAAGAAAAATTGTTGCTGCTGTCTGTCTCTCTACTGGAATGACATTTTTAATGTTGTTGCAAGTTGTTCGCTGTCATTGCAGTTGTTAGTTGTTATAATAGTAAAATAATCATTAGTTGACTGTCTGCAAATATTTTTATGTTGGCCTTAACGAAACTGTCATCTAATGACAGCTGTTTATTTTTATTGTTATCGCTTTAACAATTTCTAGGAATTTTAAAGGACTTTCTCTTAGAATGGGAAAGAAAGTGGAGTTCTCTAAAGAATTTCATAGCGTCTGTATCTAGTTAATGCATTTCTTATTCAAATTCGAAATCGTTAAAATTTAAATAAATTGATTTTTTTGTTATAACATTTAGAAATCGACAACAGCCTGGCGGTAATTGGTATAAAAGTTTCATAAGATTTTCTATAGAAAAGGTTGGCAATACAAGTTTTTGTATAGAAAAAGTGGTTCAACATAATTTTTTCTATAGAAAAAGTTGTACAACATAAGTTTTTGTATAGAAAAAGTTGTGCAACATAAGTTTTCCTATAGAAAAAGTTGTGCAACATAAGTTTTTCTATTAAAAAAGTTGTGCAACATATGTTTTCTATAGAAAAGGTCGTGCAACAATAGTTTTCCTATAGAAAAAGTTGTGCAACATATGTTTTTCTATCAAAAAAGTTGTGCAACATATGCTTTTCTATAGAAAAATAGAAAAAGTTGTGAAATAGATATGGTTTCCTATAGAAAAATTCGTGCAACATATGTTTTTCTATAGAAAAAGTTGTTCAACAAATGTTTTTCTGTAGAAAAAGTTGTGCAACATATGTCTTTCTATAGAAAAAGTTATGCAACATACGTTTTTCTATAGAAAAAGTTGTGCAACATATGTTTTTCTATAGAAAAAGATGTGCAACATATGTTTTTCTGTAAAAAAAGTTGTGTAACATATGTTTTTGTATAGAAAAATTTGTGCAACATATGTTTTTCTATAGAAAAAGTTGTGCAACATATGTTTTTCTATTGAAAAAGTTGTTCAACATATGTTTTTCTATAGAAAAAGTTGTGCAACATATGTTTTTTTATAGAAAAAGTTGTGCAACATATGTTTTTCTATAGAAAAAGTTGTGCAACATATGTTTTTCTATAGAAAAAGTTGTGCAACATATATTTTTCTATAGAAAAAGTTGTGCAACATATGTTTTTCTATAGAAAAAGTTGTGCAACATATGTTTTTCTATTGAAAAAGTTGTGCAACATATGTTTTTCTATAGAAAAAGTTTTGCAACATGTGTTTTCTATAGAAAAAGTGTGCAACATATATTTTTATAAAGAAAAAGTTGTGCAACATATGTTTTTCAATAGAAAAAGTTGTGCAACATATGTTTTTCTATAGAAAAATTTGTGAAACATTAGTTTTTCTGTAGAAAAAGTTGTGCAAAACATTTTTTTTCTGTAGAAAAAGTTGTGCAACAAATGTTTTTCTATAGAAAAAGTTGTACAGCATTAGTTTTTCTATAGAAAAATTTGCGCAACATTTGCTTTTCTATAAAAAAAGTTGTGCAACATTAGGTGTTCTGCATAAAAAGTTGCTCAACATTCGTTTTTCTGTAGAAAAAGCTTTTTTTAGAAAAAGTTATGCAACGTTACAATTTTTTTTACTCTTTATATACAAAATCTTCACATCTTTAAAACCAAGATTATCCTTGCAAATCCTTTTTTGATTTTCCTTTAAATTCTTTACTCATACAATTAATATTTATTTAAATTCTTACAAGAATAATAAACGACAAATTTGATAAAAAGAAAATATCTACAATAAATTTAACATTTCAAAGGCCTTGGGCCATAAATATGGACCGAGAGAAAAATAAAAGAAATTTTTGTTTGAGCTTTTATTCAAAAGGCAAATGCAGGCATATGTGAGTTATAAAGTCTTTAATAAAATTTTTCGACCACTTGTAATTTTTAGTTTTTAAATGATTTAACATTTAGTTTTTGGTCTGAAGTCTTTCTTGACTTTATTGAACCAATTTTACCCCCCCCCCCCCCCCCCCCCTTCTTTTCGAAGTGTTTTTAATATGTTCAAAAACTTTTGTTCTTGACTGTATGAGAAAGTATTGCTTAGTTTAACTTTTTAAGTGTGTTGATAATTTCTTAAGTATTTATGTCTATTTGCCAAAAATCCAAGCAAAAATTAATAACAATGTTAATTGACTACTGATTGCATTACTTGGGACTGAAATTGTAAACACTTTTTATTAAAATCTCCGTTGTAGCTTTTAAATTAGTTTGAAGTTAATATTTCTTTTAAAGTAAAAAACAGTGACAGTTTTAATAAATAGTTAACCATTTAAGCCATGTTTAAATATGACTTACAAAACAGATCTTTAGAAGTCAAATTTGCATCGATAAAGAAATGTAGGCTATAAAAACTAAACTAAAATACCCCAACATTTTACTGGGTTTCACAACTTTGTTTGCTTAAAAAATTTTCATATACAAAAAGGACATACATGTCCTTACTTCACTGAAATATTTTCCCTTTATTGTTGATTTTTCTTTAAAAAATAATAAAAACTAAAAATAAATATTAAAAATCTAAAAATTGTGAATTTTTCTAAGACACAACTTCTTTATTTTTTGTGAACTGGCTAATTCAAACAAGAAGGCAATTTATCATAGAAAAATATTTGACAATAAAGACAAGTAAAAGATAATGATGTCATACCCATACGAATATACAAACAAACAAAAGTATATGTAAATATCCTTTACACTATGTAGAAAATACGTAAAGTACATAAAAGAATACAAGAAGCTTATTTTACGCTTCACAAACTCATATGGACAAATTTGAAGCAAACCTACACACTAACTCTCATGTATGTAATACATGTATGTTTGACTCTAAAGCTAAACACAAGTATGAATGCATTATGGACGGAAGTGCAGCTGGGAATATAAATAATAAGGAAAATATTTGCATATATGTGTGTGCGAAAAGTCTATTTATAATGTGTAGCAGAAATTCCAAAAGACATTCCCTATTATCACAGCATACTACAAACATTAGCAACATCATTGCTTTAACAAAAGCCAAAACCAAATAAAACAAACAACTTGTTATAGACTTTCCCTTTGCCAAATCACAATGATGCATAACCATCTCTGAATAGGATAAGAAACCTTTAAAATAAAAGGATAAGCAAACAGGATTAAACAGATCGTCAAAGGCCTTAAAAATAATATACAACAAAAGTTTAAATATAGACAATGTCGTGCAACATAAATTTTTGTATAAAAAAAGTTGTGCAACATAAGTTTTTCTACAGAAAAAGTTATGCAACATAAGTTTTTCTATAGAAAAAGTTGTGCAACATTAAGTTTTCTATGGAAAAAGTAATGCAAGATAAGTTTTTCCATAGAAAAAGTTGTGCAACATAAGTTTTTCTATATAAAAAGTTGTGAAACATACGTTTTTCCATCGAAACAGTTGTGCAACATAAGTTTTTCTATAGAAAAAGTTGTGCAACATTAAGTTTTTTTTGGAAGAAGTAATGCAACATAAGTTTTTCCATAGAAAAAGTTGTGCAACATAAATTTTTCTATTAAAAAAGTTGTGCAACATAAGTTTTTCTATAAAAAAGATGTGCATCATAAGTTTTCTATAGAAAAAGTTGTGAAACATAAGTTTTTCTATAGAAAAGTTGTGCAACATAAGTTTTTTCTATGGAAAAAGTAGTGTAACATTAAGTTTTCTATAGAAAAAGTAATGAAAGATAAGTTTTTCCATAGAAAAAGTTGTGTAACATAAGTTTTACTATATAAAAAGTTGTACAACATAAGTTTTTCTATAGAAAAAGTAGTGCAACTTAAGTTTTTCTAAAGAAAAAGTTGTGCAACATAAGTTTTTCTATAAAAAAAGTTGTGCAACATAAGTTTTACTATAGAAAAAGTTGTGCAACATAAGTTTTTCTATAGAAAAAGTTGTGCGACATTAAGTTTTCTATGGAAAAAGTAATGCAAGATAAGTTTTTTCATAGAAAAAGTTGTGCAACATAAGTTTTTCTATATAACGAGTTGCGCAACATAGGTTTTTCTATAGAAAAAGTAGTGCAGCATAAGTTTTTCTATAGAAAATGTTCTGCAACATAAGTTTTTCTCTAGAAAAAGTTGTACAACATTAGTTTTTATATAGAAAAAGTTGTGCAACATGAGGTTTTCTGCAGGAAAAGTTGTGCAACATATGTTTTTCTTTAGAAAAAATTTGCAACATAAGGTTTCTTTAGAAAAAGTTGCGCAACATTTGTTCTTTAATAGAAAATGAGCTTTTCGATAAAAAAATTATGTCGTAAGCTATATCATAATTGAATAGTGTTTTGTCTCTTATTTAGGGCCTTTTTAAAATAGAGGCCTGATAAAGATAAAGTCCTCTTTAACTTATATCCCTTAAACTGATGAATTGGTTTAACAAACCATAAAAAAATTCTAAATAGAAAAAATTAAACAAAATACTTAAAATAAATATTTTAAAAAAGAAATAATTTAATATCATTTTATTTAAAAAAAAAATGTAAAACATAAAATAAATTTGAAATCAAATCAAATAAATAAAAATTGTAAAAAATACTCTCTCTCACAAGAAATGCCAACATAACCAAATGGAGATGACGATACCCAAAACCAGATCCATGGGCAATACCAATTTGCCCTTTTGAGACACCTCAATGCGAGTATTTTCGATGATGCGCCGAGCGCAGCGCAGCCATTGTGTTATTGAAATAGCCTCGGATGAGGAGAATTCATATTCCTCTTTAATGGAACTATGGCTGGAGGAGGAGGCAGCTTTCGTTAGTAGAGATATGCTCTTAGAGTTATTTAGTTTTAATTCTATAGTATCCCAGGAATAGGAATGCTTAAAGACTAAACGGCGTTTACGCACCTCAGTGCACATGAGACACTGATCGAAGAGAAAGACTTTAGAGTGGAATTTCTTTCGAGAACGATGATTGTAGGCATCGAATTCGGTATAGCGGCGAAAGGGGCCAAGTTTATCAATATCGAGCTAAGAAAGGAAACAGATATTAAAATAAGAAATTTAAAGAGGCATTTAAAACCTATACCTCCTTGGGCAGTTCATCTATACAGTGAACTTCCTCCGCTTGATTTACCACCTCCAAAAGACGTCGCATGCGGGTCTCTAGTTTGCACAGAGAAGCCAAGACGGGCTTACAATTTATACCATTTTTGTAAAATTCCTGAAAATTTTAATGACAAAAGATATATTTCAGTTATAAATCGGTGGTTGTTTAGAACCTTATATACTTACCGCTATCAACTGATTTAGTAGCAAAGGATAACGGGTCAGTCTTTGTATGGGTTGTACCAGAAAACTATCAATACCTAAACGATCGTTGATTTCATTTTGATAATTCTATAAAGAGATACATAATTTTAAATATAGCTGACATAAGTTTTTCTATAGAAAAAGTTGTGCAACATGAGTTTTTCTAAAGAAATAGTTGTGCAACATGAGTTTCTCTACAGAAAAAGTTGTCTAACATGAGTTTTTCTACAGAAATTTTGTGTAACATGAGTTTTTTTATAGAAAAAGTTGTGCAACGTGAGTTTTTCAATAGAAAAAATTGTGCACTAATAAGTTTTTCTATGGAAAAAGCTGTGCAACATGAGTTGCTCTACAGAAAAAGTTGTGCAACATGAGTTTTTCTACAAACAATGTTGTGCAACATGAGTTTTTCCATAGAAAAAAGTTGTGCAACACTGGCTTTCCAATAGAAAAAGTTTTGCAACTTGAGTTTTTCTATAGAAAAAGCTGTGCAACATGAGTTTTTTCTTAGAAAAAATTGTGCAATATGAGTTTTTCTATAGAAAAAGTTGTGCAACGTGAGTTTTTCTATAGAAAAAGTTGTGCAACGTGAGTTTTTCTATAGAAAAAGTTGTGCAACGTGAGTTTTTCTATAGAAAAAGTTGTGCAACATGAGTTTTTTTATGGAAAAATTTGTGCAACATGAGTTTTTCACAACATGAGTTTCTCTATAGGGTAAAATTATGCCACATGAGTTTTTCTATAGAAAAAGTTGTGCAACATGAATTTTTGTATGCAAAAAGTTGTGCAACATAAGTTTTTATATAAAAAAAGTTCTGCAACATGAGTTTTTCTATAGAAAAAGTTGTGCAACGTGAGTTTTTCTATAGAAAAAGTTTTGCAACATGAATTTTTCTATGCAAAAAGTTGTGCAACATAAGTTTTTATATAAAAACAGTTGTGCAACATGAGTTTTTCTATAGAAAAAGTTGTGCAACATAAGTTCTTCTATAGAAAAAGTTGTGCAACATGAGTTTTTCTATAGAAAAAGTTGTGCAACATGAGTTTTTCAATAGAAAAAGTTATGCAACATGAGTTTTTCAATAGAAAAAGTTGTGCAACATGAGTTTTTCTATAGAAAAAGTTGTGCAACATGAATTTTTCTATTGAAAAAGTTGTGCAACAAAAGTTTTTCAACATGAGTTTTTCTATAGAAAAAGTTGAGCTTTTCTATAGGAAAAGGTGTACACATAAGTTTTTCCATAAAAAAAAAAATTGTGCAACATGAGTTTTTCGATAGATAAAGTTGTGCAACCTGAATTTTTCTATAGAAAAAGTTGTGCAACCTGAGTTCTTCTAAAAAAAAAGTTATGCAACCTGAGGTTTTCTATATAAAAAGTTGTGCAACCTGAGTTTTTCTATAGAAAAAGTTGTGCAACCTGAGTTTCTTTATAGAGAAAGTTGTACAACATAAGTTTTTCTATAGAAAAAGTTGTGTAACCTGAGTTTTTCTATAGAAAAAGTTATGCAACCTGAGTTTTTCTATATAAAAAGTTGTGCAACCTGAGTTTTTCTATAGAAAAAGTTGTGCAACCTGAGTTCTTCTAAAGAAAAAGTTATGCAACCTGAGGTTTTCTATATAAAAAGTTGTGCAACCTGAGTTTTTCTATAGAAAAAGTTGTGCAACCTGAGTTTCTTTATAGAGAAAGTTGTACAACTTAAATTTTTCTATAGAAAAAGTTGTGCAACATGAGTTTTGCTATAGAAAAATTGTGCAATATGAGTTTTTCTATAGAAAAATTTATGCAGCATCAGTTTTTCTACAAAAAAAGTTGTGCAACATGAGTTTTTCTATAGAAAAAGTTGTGCAACCTGAGTTTTTCTATAGAAAAAGTTATGCAACCTGAGTTTATCTATATAAAAAGTTGTGCAACCTGAGTTTTTCTATAGAAAAAGTTGTGGAACCTGAGTTTCTTTATAGAGAAAGTTGTGCAACATAAGTTTTTCTATAGAAAAAGTTGTGCAACATGAGTTTTGCTATATAAAAAGTTGTGCAATATGAGTTTTTCTATAGAAAAAGTTATGCAACATGAGTTTTTCTACAAAAAAAGTTGTGCAACATGAGTTTTTCTATAGAAAAAGTTTTGCAACATTAATTTTTCCATAGAGAAAGTTTTTTTTCTATAGAAAAAGTTTTGCAACATGAGTTTTTCTATAGAAAAAGTTGTGCAACATGAGTTTTTCTATAGAAAAAGTTGTGCAACATGAGTTTTTCTATAGAAAAAGTTGTGCAACATAAGTTTTTTTTGTAGAAAAAAGATGCGCAACATTAGTTTTTATATAAAAAAGGTTGTGTAGCATAAGTTTTTCTATACAAAAAGTGTGCAACATAGATTTTTCTGTAGATAAATTTGTGCAACATAAGCTTTTCTACAGAAAAACTAAGCAGCATATTTTTTTTTAATAAAATTTAGAGTTGTATTTACCTGAAAAAATTCCCGATTTTCTTTGCGCAGTTCCAAAGAGGTCTTTTTGTGCATGGTAAAGGTAATGTAGCAATAAAATTGATTTTTCTGAAAATGAAAGGAAAAATTTGAAATTATGTAAATAACTGCTTTAATAAAAGAAGTATTATAACCCGATCCTACACTGAGGAAAGTATCTGCGTTACAAATTTGAGGTATAAAACTATATTCACTTTGATCTTATAAACTTTATAATCGTTTTAATTTTCTAACAGTTCCTTGTCCCCGAAAAATATTATAAGCTTTCTTAAATTATCATTTAAAACGGACTGATTCATATTCTCTATTAAAATGTAATTTTGTTTAAATGCAAATATTACAAGTAAAATATGTAAAATCTATTCATAGAAAAACAAAAAACATAAATTTTAAGAAACAGTGGAGGACAAAAATAACATTAAAGAAGCTTAAATTAAAGTCTACATGAGCTGCAACATGGACCGCTCAAAAGGAACACTTTTAATCCGTGAGTATTTAAAAATGATTCAAATTTCATTTGTTTTGAAATATTGAATTCTCTTTTGTCCTTCACTGTTTCTATTGCTATGATGCATCTACAAAATTTATGCAAAATATGTGCAAGTCTGTATGTCTATTTGATAAAATACATGTGTTAAGATAACATATTTATTGCTCAAATATTTTTATACATTTTAAACCTTTAAGGCAAAAACAATAGAAAAAAAATTTAAATACATAAATATTGACAATATGACACTATTCATACAAAGGAGAAGGAGAAATTGCTCGAAAACTACCAGAAAGCAAATCTTCAGTTATAAAATTTTTGAAATTAAAAAATTGAAGTAGATAGAAAAATTATACAGAGATATTATGTTCCATCTTCAAGTTACCTATAAAAAATGTTAGCCTATCATTTTCTTTTCTACTTAAATGTTAGCCTATCGTCAACTTTTCTATAGAAATGTCTTCCTGTCGTCAACTTTTCTGTAGAAATGTCTTCCTGTCGTCAACTTTTCTATAGAAATGTCTTCCTATCGTCAACTTTTCTATAGAAATGTCTTCCTATCGTCAACTTTTCTATAGAAATGTCTTCCTATCGTCAACTTTTCTATAGAAATGTCTTCCTATCGTCAACTTTTTTATAGAAATGTCTTCCTAACGTCAACGTTTCTATAGAAATGTCTTCCTATCGTCAACTTTTCTATAGAAATGTTGGCCTGAGGTCAACTTTTCTATAGAAATGTCTTCCTATCGTCAACTTTTCTATAGAAATGTCTTCCTATCGTCAACTTTTCCATAGAAATGTCTACCTATCGTCAACTTTTCTATAGAAATGTCTACCTATCGTCAACTTTTCTATAGAAATGTCTTCCTATCGTCAACTTTTCTATAGAAATGTCTTCCTATCATCAACTTTTCTATAGAAATGTCTTCCTATCGTCAACTTTTCTATAGAAATGTCTTCATATCGTCAACTTTTCTATAGAAATGCCTTCCTATCGTCAACTTTTCTATAGAAATGCCTTCCTATCGTCAACTTTTCTATAGAAATGTCTTCCTATCATCAACTTTTCTATAAAAATGTCTTCCTATCGTCAACTTTTCTATAGAAATGTTGGCCTGTCGTCAACTTTTCTATAGAAATGTCTTCCTATCGTCAACTTTTCTATAGAAATTTTGGCCTGAGGTCAACTTTTCTATAGAAATGTCTTCCTATCGTCAACTTTTCTATAGAAATGTCTTCCTATCGTCAACTTTTCCATAGAAATGTCTACCTATCGTCAACTTTTCTATAGAAATGTCTACCTATCGTCAACTTTTCTATAGAAATGTCTTCCTATCGTCAACTTTTCTATAGAAATGTCTACCTATCGTCAACTTTTTTATAGAAATGTCTTCCTATCGTCAACTTTTTTATAGAAATGCCTTCCTATCGTCAACTTTTCTATAGAAATGTCTTCCTATCGTTAACTTTTCTATAGAAATGTCTTCTTATCGTCAACTTTTCTATAGAAATGTCTTCCTATCGTCAACTTTTCTATAGAAATGTTGGCCTGTCGTCAACTTTTCTATAGAAATGTCTTCCTATCGTCAACTTTTCTATAGAAATGTCTTCCTATCGTCAACTTTTCCATAGAAATGTCTACCTATCGTCAACTTTTCTATAGAAATGTCTACCTATCGTCAACTTTTCTATAGAAATGTCTTCCTATCGTCAACTTTTCTATAGAAATTTTGGCCTGAGGTCAACTTTTCTATAGAAATGTCTTCCTATCGTCAACTTTTCTATAGAAATGTCTTCCTATCGTCAACTTTTCCATAGAAATGTCTACCTATCGTCAACTTTTCTATAGAAATGTCTACCTATCGTCAACTTTTCTATAGAAATGTCTTCCTATCGTCAACTTTTCCATAGAAATGTCTACCTATCGTCAACTTTTCCATAGAAATGTCTACCTATCGTCAACTTTTCTATAGAAATGTCTACCTATCGTCAACTTTTCTATAGAAATGTCTTCCTATCGTCAACTTTTCTATAGAAATGTCTACCTATCGTCAACTTTTTTATAGAAATGTCTTCCTAACGTCAACGTTTCTATAGAAATGTCTTCCTATCGTCAACTTTTCTATAGAAATGTTGGCCTGAGGTCAACTTTTCTATAGAAATGTCTTCCTATCGTCAACTTTTCTATAGAAATGTCTTCCTATCGTCAACTTTTCCATAGAAATGTCTACCTATCGTCAACTTTTCTATAGAAATGTCTACCTATCGTCAACTTTTCTATAGAAATGTCTTCCTATCGTCAACTTTTCTATAGAAATGTCTTCCTATCATCAACTTTTCTATAAAAATGTCTTCCTATCGTCAACTTTTCTATAGAAATGTTGGCTGTCGTCAACTTTTCTATAGAAATGTCTTCCTATCGTCAACTTTTCTATAGAAATTTTGGCCTGAGGTCAACTTTTCTATAGAAATGTCTTCCTATCGTCAACTTTTCCATAGAAATGTCTACCTATCGTCAACTTTTCTATAGAAATGTCTACCTATCGTCAACTTTTCTATAGAAATGTCTACCTATCGTCAACTTTTCTATAGAAATGTCTACCTATCGTCAACTTTTTTATAGAAATGTCTTCCTAACGTCAACGTTTCTATAGAAATGTCTTCCTATCGTCAACTTTTCTATAGAAATGTTGGCCTGAGGTCAACTTTTCTATAGAAATGTCTTCCTATCGTCAACTTTTCTATAGAAATGTCTTCCTATCGTCAACTTTTCCATAGAAATGTCTACCTATCGTCAACTTTTCTATAGAAATGTCTACCTATCGTCAACTTTTCTATAGAAATGTCTTCCTATCGTCAACTTTTCTATAGAAATGTCTTCCTATCATCAACTTTTCTATAGAAATGTCTTCCTATCGTCAACTTTTCTATAGAAATGTCTTCATATCGTCAACTTTTCTATAGAAATGCCTTCCTATCGTCAACTTTTCTATAGAAATGCCTTCCTATCGTCAACTTTTCTATAGAAATGTCTTCCTATCATCAACTTTTCTATAAAAATGTCTTCCTATCGTCAACTTTTCTATAGAAATGTTGGCCTGTCGTCAACTTTTCTATAGAAATGTCTTCCTATCGTCAACTTTTCTATAGAAATTTTGGCCTGTCGTCAACTTTTCTATAGAAATGTCTTCCTATCGTCAACTTTTCTATAGAAATGTCTTCCTATCGTCAACTTTTCTGTAGAAATGTCTTCCTATCGTCAAATTTTCTATAGCAATGTCTTCCTTTCGTCAACTTTTCTATAGAAATGTCTTCCTATCGACAACTTTTCTATAGAAAAGTCTTTCTATCGTCAACTTTTCTATAGAAATGTCTTCCTATCGTCAACTTTTTTATAGAAATGCCTTCCTATCGTCAACTTTTCTATAGAAATGTCTTCCTATCGTTAACTTTTCTATAGAAATGTCTTCTTATCGTCAACTTTTCTATAGAAATGTCTTCCTATCGTCAACTTTTCTATAGAAATGCTTTCCTATCGTCAACTCTTCTATAGAGATGTCTTCCTGTCGTCAACTTTTCTATATAAATGTTGTCCAATCGTCGAATTTTCTATAGAAATAACTTCCTATCGTCAACTTTTCTTAAGAAAAGTCTTTCTATCGTCAAGTTAACGGGTTATAAAATTTGTATATTTCTTAATCCTTAGACAAAATTTCCTATTGGGCCTTTCTTCCTCTATTAGCATGAACATTAAAATATTTGCATTAAACTTTGTTAATGAATTTAAATTAAATAGTATATAATTTTCATAATAAAATATTTATGAACTAGATTTGATATAAAAATATGCAATTTTTTTAAATGATAATTTTTTTCTCCCTTGAATTATAAAAAACAGAAAATATAAATTAACACAATTATTACTAAACCACGTTCGTTGCTAAAGCTTACTTTTTAAAATATTTTTTTTATCAATTTAAATGAAAAAATTGTAATTCCCTTTGTCATGCATTATTTTTTCCTTTTCCCAATACTTCTCTGGAATTTTTGGTTTCATTACGATTTTTTTTGCAACCCAAATACACGCCTTAAACTGGAGTTTGTGAGTTGACTTTAAAGTAGCAAACAAATTTTATTGGCAAGATATTTGTGAACTTTAATTTTTGCTTAGGTTTCACTTGCATTTGACTGATATATTGTATTACTTTCAAGATAACCGAGTTAGATTGAGTACATGACGGGACTTAATTGGAATTTAATTGTAAATATTAAGTCATTGAGTAAATAAAATGGATTACAAAAATCCACAATGATGTCAGATTGTCACATAATAATGTCAATAATTATAACAGTTTTCTATAATTTTTTTTTATGAATTTTACTTAGAAAAGTTGACGATAGGACAACATTTCCATAGAACAGTAGACGATAGGACAACATTTCTATAGAAAAGTTGACGATAGGACAACATTTCTATAGAAGAGTTGACGATAGGACAACATTTCTATAGAAAAGTTGACGATAGGACAACATTTTTATAGAAAAGTTGACGATAGGACAACCTTTCTATAGAAAAGTTGACGATAGGAAGACATTTCTATAGAAAAGTTGACGACAGGAAGACATTTCTATAGAAAAGTTGACGACATGACAACATTTCTATAGAAAAGTTGACGATAGGACAACATTTCTATAGAAAAGTTGACCATAGGAAGACATTTCTATAGAAAAGTTGACGATAGGAAGACATTTCTTTAGAAAAGTTGACGATAGGACAACATTTCTATAGAAAAGTTGACGATAGGACAACATTTCTATAGAAAAGTTGACGATAGGACAACATTTCTATAGAAAAGTTGACGATAGGTCAACATTTCTATAGAAAAGTTGACGATAGGAAGACATTTCTATAGAAAAGTTGACGATAGGACAACATTTCTATAGAAAAGTTGACGATAGGTCAACATTTCTATAGAAAAGTTGACGATAGGAAGACATTTCTATAGAAAAGTTGACGATAGGAAGACATTTCTTTAGAAAAGTTGACGATAGGACAACATTTCTATAGAAAAGTTGACGATAGGACAACATTTCTATAGAAAAGTTGACGATAGGTCAACATTTCTATAGAAAAGTTGACGATAGGACAACATTTCTATAGAAAAGTTGACGATAGGACAACATTTCTATAGAAAAGTTGACGATAGGACAACATTTCTATAGAAAAGTTGACGATAGGAAGACTTTTCTATAGAAAAGTTGACGATAGGAAGACATTTCTATAGAAAAGTTGTCGATAGGAAGACATTTCTATAGAAAAGTTGACGATAGGAAGACATTTCTATAGAAAAGTTGACGATAGGAAGACATTTCTATAGAAAAGTTGTCGATAGGAAGACATTTCTATAGAAAAGTTGACGATAGGAAGACTTTTCTATAGAAAAGTTGACGATAGGAAGACATTTCTATAGAAAAGTTGTCGATAGGAAGACATTTCTATAGAAAAGTTGACGATAGGAAGACATTTCTATAGAAAAGTTGTCGATAGGAAGACATTTCTATAGAAAAGTTGACGATAGGAAGACATTTCTATAGAAAAGTTGACGATAGGAAGACATTTCTATAGAAAAGTTGACGATAGGAAGACATTTCTATAGAAAAGTTGACGATAGGAAGACATTTCTATAGAAAAGTTGACGATAGGAAGACATTTCTATAGAAAAGTTGACGATAGGAAAACATTTCTATAGAAAAGTTGACGATAGAAAGACATTTCTATAGAAAAGTTGACGATATTAAGACATTTCTATAGAAAAGTTGACGATAGGAAGACACTTCTATAGAAAAGTTGACGATAGTAAGACATTTCTATAGAAAAGTTGACGATAGGAAGACATTTCTATAGAAAAGTTGACGATAGGAAGACATTTCAATAGAAAATTTGACGATAGGAAGACATTTCTATAGAAAAGTTGACGATATTAAGACATTTCTATAGAAAAGTTGACGATAGGAAGACATTTCTTTAAAAAAGTTGATGATTGGAAGACATTTTTGTAGAAAATTTGATAATAGGAATACAAAATTGGTTCCAATCTTCAACTTTTTTATACAATATTTTTTGTGTAAAAATTTTCTAAGTAGACCCCTCTACTTATTTAATCTGGAATTGTCATACTCTAAGTGCATTTATAAAATTTCTTAAAAATACTTTGTAATTATTTTTAATTTATTTCTCTTAATTATTAACAATTTACAAACATTCGAACCTCCCAAATAAATCAAAAGCTTGAAAGCAAAAATACAAAAAATCTGTTGCCTCGGGCATTTGTGTGAATTTTTTGAGACGAGTTCTCGAAATCCAACAGACGAATGGATACACAAACAAAATTTGTTTAATTTTGAATAATCACTTAAACAAATTTGACAAAAAAAAAAGAACAAAAATAATAATAAAATTTAATAAAAAATTACGTCAGATTTTTGTTATTAACGACGAGTAGCTTTTTTAGACTCAGCTGATTTGACTGTTTTATGACCGACTGGGTCTAGTTCAAATTGAAAATGACATGAATCGTCTATAATGATAGACAGAGATAGAGGGAGGGAGTGAGTGCATTAGAATGATCGTTTCAGAAAAGCGTTTGAAACGCAAATACCTTCGATATTTGTTTGATATGTAAATTTATATTTATTTGTTTTGTATTATTTGTTTATATGGTTTTACTGTTTTTTATCTGACTACATATAACTTTCCGATATTTGTATTTTGTGATCGGATACAAATAGAAATAATTATCACTTGGCTTTAAAGTCATTAAATTTCTGAGGATCATGTTTTACTTTGAATTTTATAAAAATAAATTCAATATTTTATTAGAATATAAAAAAGTGACATTGTCAGAAATTTATTTAATATTCAATTTCAAGAATGTTTTATTTAAAAAAAAACCTTTTTGAGGGTTCAATAAAGGAAACAAAGAAAACTGTTATACTAAATCCTAAGAAATCTCTTAAGAAAACTGTTATAATGAGGTCTCAGAATTGTATTTCAAATGATCATGACTGAACCTTTAAAATGTTCTATGAAAAGTTGACGATAAGACAACATTTCTATAGAAAAGTTGACGATAGGAAGACATTTCTATAGAAAAGTTGACGATAGGAAGACATTTTTATAGAAAAGTTGAAGATAGGAAGACACTTCTATAGAAAAGTTGACGATAGGAAGACATTTCTATAGAAAAGTTGACGATAGGAAGACATTTCTATAGAAAAGTTGACGATAGGAAGACACTTCTATAGAAAAGTTGACGATAGGAAGACAAGTTGACGATAGGAAGACAAGTTGACGATAGGAAGACATTTCTACAGAAAACTTGACGATAGGAAGACATTTCTACAGAAAAGTTGACGATAGGAAGACATTTCTATAGAAAAGTTGACGATAGGAAGACATTTCTATAGAAAAGTTGACGATAGGAAGACATTTCTATAGAAAAGTTGACGATAGGAAGACATTTCTCTAGAAAAGTTGATGATAGGAAGACATTTCTATAGAAAAGTTGACGATAGGAAGACATTTCTGTAGAAAAGTTGACGATAGGAAGACATTTCTGTAGAAAAGTTGACGATAGGAAGACATTTCTACAGAAAAGTTGACGATAGGAAGACATTTCTATAGAAAAGTTGACGATAGGAAGACATTTTTATAGAAAAGTTGACGATAGGAAGACACTTCTATAGAAAAGGTGACGATAGGAAGACATTTCTATAGAAAAGTTGACGATAGGAGGACATTTCTATAGAAAAGTTGATGATAGGAAGACATTTCTATAGAAAAGTTGATGATGGGAAGACATTTCTCTAGAAAAGTTGATGATGGGAAGACATTTCTCTAGAAAAGTTGATGATAGAAAGACATTTCTGTTTCAAAGTTGATGATAGAAAGTAATTTCTATAGAAAAGTTGATGATAGAAAGACATTTCTGTAGCAAAGTTGATGATAGAAAGACATTTCTATTGAAAAGTTGACGATAGGAAGACATTTCTATAGAAAAGTTGACGATACGAAGACATTTCTATAAAAAAGTTGACGATAGGAAGACATTTCTAAAGAAAAGTTGACAATAGGAAGACATTTCTATAGAAAAGTTGACGATAGGAAGTCATTTCTATAAAAAAGTTGACGATAGAAGACATTTCTATAGAAAAGTTGACGATAGAAGACATTTCTATAGAAAAGTTGACGATGGGAATACATTTCTATAGAAAAGTTGATGATAGTATGACATTTCTATAGAAAAGTTGACGATAGGAAAACATTTTTTTGTTAAAAACTTTTATATAATTTTTCTAAAGAAAACTTAAAATTTGAATTGTAATCAGGTTTGTATTCAATTTCAAAATTTTATTGAAATTTTATGAAAAATATGTGATTGGCATCCAAAATTTTCGATTTGAGGCCATTCTTTTTTTTCGCTTCAAATAATTATGCCAAACAGCTTAAACCTTAATAAATTTTGAAAACAATAAAAGACAGACAGTCTTTGGCTTAAATGACAAATCACACCTTAACCATGTTTTGAATACAATTTGTTAAAAAAAATTTGAAGGTGTGTGACGTAAAAAATGCAAATTGAGAATTTTTTAAGATTTTGTAAATTTGATTGTTTAATGCTATTGTTTAATGAAAACGAGTATTTTTATAATAACTTTTATGAGCAACAAGGGCCTAGGTCTTTTTTACCAAATAACTTATCTACAAAATTTAAAAAAAGTCACACATTACATTTTGCACGATTTCTTAAGAGATTAGCCACTTATGACTCATATCATAAAATTTTCAAAATATGTACACAGGAATTTTTTTCGTTATCTTCAAATTGTCATGCTCAACGCCAATTATTTTTCATTCGAACATTTGCTGATATTCCAAAAATATTTTAAAAAAATATATATTTTTTAAAAACTAAATATTGATAAATGTCTGCTATTAGCCTGAATCGACTTCTCAAGCATATTAATCCTCATAGCACACGCACTTTGCGATTCTTGGGAATTATTTGGTTTCAATGTCAATGTTTTTAATGAATAAATATTGTTGTTATAATTTTTGGGGCAACTGCGTACTAATGACCATGATTTAATAATTCTGATAATGATAATTCATGCTAATGACAATATTTTGAATTGTATGTTTTCAATTTTTTTCTTGTCAATTTTTGTTAAATACATATTTGATGGCAAAAATTTTACCTGCTTTTAAAATTTATGGGTACAACACCAAAAAGGTTTACCGGCACTAATTGTATGTATGAGAGTAAGGCCAATATAAGGCACGCTATAGAAAATATTTCTATAAAAAAATTAAACATTTCTATAGAAAAGTTGAAAATTGTAAAACTTTTCAATAGAAAAGTACACGATAGGCAAAAATTTCTATAGCAAAGTGGACGAAAGGCCAACATTTCTATAGAAAAGTGGACGAAAGGCCAACATTTCTATAGAAAAGGGGACGATAGGCCAACATTTCTATAGAAAAGTGGACGATAGGCAAACAATTCTATAGAAAAGTGGACGAAAAACAAAAATTCCTATATAAAAGTTGACGATAGGCAAATATTTCTATAAAAAAGTTGAAGATAGGCAAAAAAGTGGACGACCGACAAACATTTCTTAAAAAATGGGACGATAGGCAAGCATTTCTTTAGAAAAGTGGACAATAGGCCAAAATTTATATAGAAAAGTAGGCGATAGGCCAACATTTTATAGAAATGTGGACGATAGGCTAAGATTTCTATCGAAAAGCGGACTTTTCTATAGAAAAGTGGACGATAGGCAAACATTTCTATGGAAAACTGAACGGTAAGCAAACATTTCTAAGAAAATTGGTCGATAGGCAAACATTTCTATAGAAAAGTGGACGATAGTCAAACATTTCTATAAAAAGTTAACGATAGGCCAACATTTATATGGAAAAGTGGACGATAGGCCTACATTTCTATAGAAAGTGAAAGATAGGCAAATATTTCTATAGAAAAGTTGACGATAGGAAAACATTTCTATAGAAAAGTTGACGATAGGAAGACATATCTATAGAAAAGTTGACGATAGGAAGACATTTCTATAGAAAAGTTGACGATAGGAAGACATTTCTATAGAAAAGTGGACGAGAGGCAAACATTTCTGTAGAAAAGCTGACGACAGGTCAACATTTCTGTAGAAAAGTTGACGATAGGCAAACATTCCTATAGAAAAGTGGACGAAATGCAAACATTTCAATAGAAAAGTGGACGATAGGCAAACATTTCTATCGAAAAGTTGACGATAGGAAGACATTTCTATAGAAAAGTGGACGAGAGGCAAAAATTTCTATAGAAAAGCTGACGACAGGTCAACATTTCTGTAGAAAAGTTGACGATAGGCAAACATTCCTATAGAAAAGTTGACGATAGGCAAACATTTCGATAGACAAGTTGACGATAGGAAGACATTTCTATAGAAAAGTTGACGATAGGAAGACACTTCTATAGAAAAGTTGACGATAGGAAGACATTTCTATAGAAAAGTTTACGATAGGAAGACATTTCTATAGAAAAGTTGACGATAGGAAGACATTTCTATAGAAAAGTTGACGATAGGAAGACATTTCTATAGAAAAGTTGACGATAGGAAGACATTTCTATAGAAAAGTTGACGATAGGAAGACATTTCTATAGAAAAGTTGACAATAGGAAGACATTTCTATAGAAAAGTTGACGATAGGAAGACATTTCTATAGAAAAGTTGACAATAGGAAGACATTTCTATAGAAAAGTTGACGATAGGAAGACATTTCTATAGAAAAGTTGACGATAGGAAGACATTTCTATAGAAAAGGTGACGATAGGAAGACATTTCTATAGAAAAGTTGACGATAGGAAGACATTTCTATAGAAAAGTTTACGATAGGAAGACATTTCTATAGAAAAGTTGACGATAGGAAGACATTTCTATAGAAAAGTTGACGATAGGAAGACATTTCTATAGAAAAGTTGACGATAGGAAGACATTTCTATAGAAAAGTTGACGATAGGAAGACATTTCTATAGAAAAGTTGACGATAGGAAGACATTTCTATAGAAAAGTTGACGATAGGAAGACATTTCTATAGAAAAGATAGGAAGACATTTCTATAGAAAAGTTGACGATAGGAAGACATTTCTATAGAAAAGTTGACGATAGGAAGACATTTCTATAGAAAAGTTGACGATAGGAAGACATTTCTATAGAAAAGTTGACGATAGGAAGACATTTCTATAGAAAAGTTGACGATAGGAAGACATTTCTATAGAAAAGTTGACGATAGGAAGACATTTCTATAGAAAAGTTGACGATAGGAAGACATTTCTATAGAAAAGTTGACGATAGGAAGACATTTCTATAGAAAAGTTGACAATAGGAAGACATTTCTATAGAAAAGTTGACGATAGGAAGACATTTCTATAGAAAAGTTGACGATAGGAAGACATTTCTATAGAAAAGGTGACGATAGGAAGACATTTCTATAGAAAAGTTGACGATAGGAAGACATTTCTATAGAAAAGTTTACGATAGGAAGACATTTCTATAGAAAAGTTGACGATAGGAAGACATTTCTATAGAAAAGTTGACGATAGGAAGACATTTCTATAGAAAAGTTGACGATAGGAAGACATTTCTATAGAAAAGTTGACGATAGGAAGACATTTCTATAGAAAAGTTTACGATAGGAAGACATTTCTATAGAAAAGTTGACGATAGGAAGACATTTCTATAGAAAAGTT
Source organism: Stomorhina lunata (assembly GCA_933228675.1). NCBI lineage: Eukaryota > Metazoa > Arthropoda > Insecta > Diptera > Rhiniidae > Stomorhina > Stomorhina lunata. The sequence goes on along the minus strand of OW121744.1, from coordinate 108,059,807 downwards.
GACGATAGGAAGACATTTCTATAGAAAAGTTGACGATAGGAAGACATTTCTATGGAAAAGTTGACGATAGGAAGACATTTCTATAGAAAAGTTGACGATAGGAAGACATTTCTATAGAAAAGTTGACGATAGGAAGACATTTCTATAGAAAAGTTGACGATAGGAAGACATTTCTATAGAAAAGTTGACAATAGGAAGACATTTCTATAGAAAAGTTGACGATAGGAAGACATTTCTATAGAAAAGTTGACGATAGGAAGACATTTCTATAGAAAAGGTGACGATAGGAAGACATTTCTATAGAAAAGTTGACGATAGGAAGACATTTCTATAGAAAAGTTGACGATAGGAAGACATTTCTATAGAAAAGTTGACGATAGGAAGACATTTCTATAGAAAAGTTGACGATAGGAAGACATTTCTATAGAAAAGTTGACGATAGGAAGACATTTCTATAGAAAAGTTGACGATAGGAAGACATTTCTATAGAAAAGTTGACGATAGGAAGACATTTCTATAGAAAAGTTGACGATAGGAAGACATTTCTATAGAAAAGTTGACGATAGGAAGACATTTCTATAGAAAAGTTGACGATAGGAAGATATTTCTATAGAAAAGTTGACGATAGGAAGACATTTCTATAGAAAAGTTGACATTTCTATAGAAAAGTTGACGACATTTCTATAGAAAAGTAGACGATAGGAAGACATTTCTACAGAAAATTTCTATAGAAAAGTTGACGATAGGAAGACATTTCTATAGAAAAGTTGACGATAGGAACACATTTCTATAGAAAAGTTGACGATAGGAACACATTTCTATAGAAAAGTTGACGATAGGAACACATTTCTATAGAAAAGTTGACGATAGGAACACATTTCTATAGAAAAGTTGACGATAGGAAGACATCTCTATAGAAAAGTTGACGATAGGAAGACATTTCTATAGAAAAGTTGACGATAGGGAGACATTTCGATAGAAAAGTTGACGATAGGAAGACATTTCTATAGAAAAGTTGACGATAGGAATACATTTCGATAGAAAAGTTGACGATAGGAAGACATTTCTATAGACAAGTTGATGATAGGAAGACATTTCTATAGAAAAGTGGACGATAGGCAAATATTTCTATCGAAAAGCGGACGATAAGCTAACATTTTTATAAAAAAGCTGACGATAGACAAACATTTCTACAGAAGAGTGGACAATAGGCAAACATTTTAACAGAGAAGTAGATATGGTTCTATCAGCTTTTTCTTTTGATTAGAGTTGAGGCTCAGTATAACATTTTGCTAAAGATTATAAAAACAATTTTTCATGAAACGTTTAAATAACAGTTTTCTATCAGTGACGTCTTCATTAGATTACACCTATTTTCTATTTTTAGCCCATTAATAATAGCTAACATTAACTAAACGGTAAACATATTTGAATAACTTTTTTCAAATTCAAATTCTTATCATGAATTCTCGAGAATTTTATGGGTAAATTTATTAAGTTGTCACACACCATAAACTATTTGTTTTAATCACTTTTAAATAAACAAAATTAAGTGCAAACAATTGTTATTTAATATTAAATAAATAGTAGTAAATGCACTCCAAAATAAGTTAAAAGTCATTAAAAACGTAGCCATTATTGGGTTAAAATGGGCATGAATGAATACATTTCACAGACGACAGGGGGACATAGGGGAAGACTGAAAGATATTGACATCAACCTAGATTTTTTAATCATATAACAACTAATTCCTTTAAGTCTCTGTCATATGCTAAACAGTAGACAAAAAATTCCACTTCATTATTATTTATATGCAAACCATATTAGCAATAAGTCTCAGCCAAAGAAAGTTCATTTAGCCATTTTAAGAAACAGGTGTTAAAATTTACGAATAAATAAAATTTGAATAAAGAATATAATTTTTTGAAATTATAAAATGACTCTTTTGTACTTACATCGATACACTGTGTCATTTCATCAAACATGCTCCTCAAATCCCTTTGATTTCTCAACATTAAAGGCAAAATATATTGATCATGCAATTCCATTATTTCCTTTATGTTGCCCAAAAGTTGTTGCTGCTTGGCCTCACCCTTTAGGGCTTCCGGTAATTCGTGGTATTGCTGTAGATCCCCATAATTTTGTAAACCTTTTTTGAGATTATTCACATAATTTCCTTCGGTTTGTATAAATTCTTCGATAATATAACTGATCTTTTTCGAGGCATAGATCTCGGTTTGATCGCAGGGGAAAAGGTTTTCCAAGGAGATGGTGTCTTCATCTTCGTGACTAGGGGTAAAGAAATTTGGGTTATAACTATGTTTAAGAAAAATTTGCTATAGAAAAATTTTTTGTAATGAAAAATTTTCTATAGAAAAATTTTCTATAGAAAAATTTCTATAGAAAAATTTTTTTTAACGAAAAATTTTCTATAGAAAAATTTTTTTAACGAAAAATTTTCTATAGAGAAATTTTTTTAAGGAAAAATTTTCTATAGAGAAATTTTTTTAACGAAAAATTTTCTATAGAAAAATTTTTTTAACGAAAAATTTTGTATAGACAAATTTTTTTAACGAAAAATTTTCTATAGAAAAATTTTTTTAACAAAAAATAGGAATGTATAGTATTCCTATCGTCAACTTTTCTATAGAAATGTCTTCCTATCGTCAACTTTTCTATAGAAATGTCTTCCTATCGTCAACTTTTCTATAGAAATGTCTTCCTATCGTCAACTTTTCTATAGAAATGTCTTCCTATCGTCAACTTTTCTATAGAAATGTCTTCCTATCGTCAACTTTTCTATAGAAATGTCTTCCTATCGTCAACTTTTCTATAGAAATGTCTTCCTATCGTCAACTTTTCTATAGAAATGTCTTCCTATCGTCAACTTTTCTATAGAAATGTCTTCCTATCGTCAACTCTTCTATAGAAATGTCTTCCTATCGACAACTTTTCTATAGAAATATCTTCATATCGTCAACTCTTCTATAGAAATGTCTTAATATCGTCAACTTTTTTATAGAAATGTCTTCCTATCGTCAACTTTTCTATAGAAATGTCTTCCTATCGTCAAGTTTTCTATAGAAATGTCTTCCTATCGTCAACTTTTCTATAGAAATGTCTTCCTATCGTCAACTTTTCTATAGAAATGTCTTCCTATCGTCAACTCTTCTATAGAAATGTCTTCCTATCGACAACTTTTCAATAGAAATATCTTCATATCGTCAATTCTTCTATAGAAATGTCTTAATATCGTCAACTTTTCTATATAAATATCTTCCTATCGTCAACTCTTCTATAGAAATGTCTTCCTATCGTCAACTTTTCTATAGAAATATCTTCCTATCGTCAACTTTTCTACAGAAATGTCTTCCTATCGTCAACTTTTCTATAGAAATATCTTCCTATCCTAACTTTTCTATAGAAATGTCTTCCTTTCGTCTACTTTTCTATAGAAAAATCTTCCTATCGTCATTTTTTCTATAGAAAAATTTTCCTATCCTCATTTTTTCTATCGAAAAATTTTCCTATCGCCATTTTTTCTATAAAAAAATCATCCTATCCTCATTTTTTCTATCGAAAAATCTTCCGATCGTCAGTTTTTCTATAGAAAAATCTTCCTATCGTAAGTTTTTCTATAGAAAAATCTAAATATCGTCAGTTTTTCTGTAGAAAAATCTTCCTATCGTCAAGAAATCTTCCTATCGGCATTTTTTCTATAGAAAAATCCTCCTATCGTCTTTTTTTATAGAAAAATCCTCCTATCGTAATTTTTTCTATAGAAAAATCCTCCTATCGTAATTTTTTCTTTAGAAAAATCCGCCTATTGTCATTTTTTCTATAGAAAAATCCTCCTTTCGTAATTTTTTCTATAGAAAAATCCTCCTATCGTCATTTTTTCTATAGAAAAATCCTCCTATCGTCATTTTTTCTATAGAAAAATCCTCCTATCGTCATTTTTTCTATAGAAAAATCCTCCTATCGTCATTTTTTCTATAGAAAAATCCTCCTATCGTCATTTTTCTATAGAAAATCCTCCTATCGTCATTTTTTCTATAGAAAAATCCTCCTATCGTCATTTTTTCTATAGAAAAATCCTCCTATTGTCATTTTTTCTATAGACAAATCCTCTTATCGTCATTTTTTCTATAGAAAAATCCTCCTATCATCATTTTGTCTATAGAAAAATCCTCCTATCGTCATTTTTCTATAGAAAAATCCTCCTATCGTCATTTTTTCTATAGAAAAATCCTCCTATCGTCATTTTTTCTATAGAAAAATCCTCCTATCGTAATTTTTTCTATAGAAAAATCCTCCTATCGTCATTTTTTCTATAGAAAAGTCCTCCTATCGTCATTTTTTCTATAGAAAAATCCTCCTATCGTCATTTTTTCTATAGAAAAATCCTCCTATCATCATTTTTTTTATAGAAAAATCCTCCTATCGTCATTTTTTCTATAGAAAAATCCTCCTATCATCATTTTTTTATAGAAAAATCCTCCTATCGTCATTTTTTCTATAGAAAAATCCTCCCATCGTTATTTTTTCTATAGAAAAATCCTCCTTTCGTCATTTTTTCTATAGAAAAATGCTCCTATCATCATTGTTTTCTATAGAAAAATCTTCTTGTCATCAGTTTTCTATAGAAAAATCTTCCTATCGTCAGTTTTGCTATATAAAAGTCTTCCTAACGTCATTTCTGCTATAAACAAATCTTCCTTTAGTCATCTTTGCTTTAGAAAAAGTATTTCTTTCGTCATCTTTTCTATAGAAAAGTCTACCTTTCATCATCTTTTTTATAGAAAATCTTCCCTTTGTCATCTTTTCTATAGAAAAATCTTCCTATCGTCATCTTTTCCATAGAAAAGTGTTCCTTTCGTCACATTTTCTATAGAAAAGACTTCATCTTTTCTATAGAAAGTCTTCCTTGCATCATCTTTTCTAAAGAAATGTCTTCCTTTGGTCATCTTTTCTATAGAAAAGTCTTCCTATCGTCAAATGTTCTTTAGTCTGGTCTTAGTCTATATCTTAATCTATAAATGGTGGAATGGAACTTACTATTCATCACTTAAATTTTCGGTCAAACCGGATGCAATGTAAGATGGTACAATGTTGGCCCCATTACCATTTAATAGGTAATTGACCGAATGGCGAACACTTAAGGGAAACGAAGAAGCTGTTGGCGATGAGGGCTTGAATGGTGGAAGTGGTGGTGGAGGAGGTGGAGACGGTGATGAGGATAATGAACCACTTTGATGATGATAATGATCAAAAATAAACAAAAAATATTTAACAAAACAAAATAACAATTAACAAAACATTTTAACAACAGTTTTTTTAATATATTTTTTATAGATAACAAACAAGATTTTTTTGGACGGGTTTCAACATTTTTTTGATATCATAAAAAATTCTAATCCGATAAATTTTTAATATTTTATTAAATTCTTCCCATAAAAAGCATGCAAACATTTTTTTAAAATAAAATTTTGAATATAATTTCAAAAATTCTTTTCTAAATCCATTCAACAGATGTTGGAAATTAACACATTCTCAACTGAACAAACAACAATATAACACTTTTTTAGAAAAATATATATAAAATGGATCTTCTCTCATATATTTTGAAAATTTTGTTAGATATATTTTTTTGACACATACTTTTCAGTTTGATCACTTTGTTGTTTTTTCAATTTGCCATTTGTTGCTGTTGTATTCGTATTCGAATCATTTGTTGTCGAATCGTTGGATATTAAAGATTTCAATTCATTTATTTTTAACGATTTTGTCACTTCATCATCATTATCACTTGCTAATGGGTGATCTTTTGTTGGCGTTGTCGCCGTTTTATCATCCAAAGTTGACCATATAGCATTCAAAACTTGGACCAATATAATTATGACCACTGTAAAAATGACAGTGGTTATATCGAACCAGTTTAATGTTATTAAACCGTATAACATTTTTCTTGTTTTTTTTTTTATTTTAAATTTATTTGTTAGACATTAGTTATTAGTTTTTTATTTGTTAAAAATTATAAATTTTTTATTGTTAACACCCGCGCGTCATTATCGCTTGTTTAATATTTGAAATCGCAAACTCAACTGATAAATTATTTGAAAAATTTGTCTACAAAAAATTCAAATGTGACACAATTGTAGCTTTTTAAGACCAAAAACAACTCTTAAAATAAGAGAGTTATACACAAAATTTTACTATTAAGAGAGCCAAAAAGATCGTCAATACACAGTGGGTGGAAATAAAGAAAAAGTGGTAAACAAAATGAACGCAAGCCCTCAATAGACTAAGACTTAGACTTAGATTAAGACATAGACTAAGACATAGACTAAGACATAGACTAAGACATAGACTAAGACATAGACTAAGACATAGACTAAGACATAGACTAAGACATAGACTTAGACATAGACTAAGACATAGAGTAAGACATAGACTAAGACATAGACTAAGACATGGACTAAGACATAGACTAAGACATATACTAAGACATAGACTAAGACATAGACTAAGACATATACTAAGACATAGACTAAGACATAGACTAAGACATAGACTAAGACATAGACTAAGACATAGACTAAGACATAGACTAAGACATAGACTAAGACATAGACTAAGACATAGACTAAGACATAGACTAAGACATAGACTAAGACATAGACTAAGACATAGACTAAGACATAGACTAAGACATTGACTAAGACATAGACTAAGACATAGACTAAGACATAGACTAAGACATAGACTAAGACATAGACTAAGACATAGACTAAGACATAGACTAAGACATAGACTAAGACATAGACTAAGACATAGACTAAGACATAGACTAAGACATAGACTAAGACATAGACTAAAACATAGCTAAGACATAGACTAAGACATAGACTAAGACATAGACTAAGACATAGACTAAGACATAGACTAAGACATAGACTAAGACATAGACTAAAACATAGACTAAGTCACAGACTAAGAAAAAGACTAAGACATAGATTAAGACTAAAACTAAGACTTAGACTTAGACTAAGACTAAGACTAAGACTAAGACTAAGACTTAGACTAAGACTAAGACTAAGATTAAGACTAAGACTAAGACTAAGACTAAGACTAAGACTAAGACTAAGACTAAGACTAAGACTAAGACTAAGACTAAGACTAAGACTAAGATTAAGATTAAGATTAAGATTAAGACTAAGACTAAGACTAAGATTAAGATTAAGACTAAGACTAAGACTAAGACATTGACATTGACATTGACATTGACATAGACTAAGACATAGACTAACACATAGACTAAGACATAGACTAAGACATAGACTAAGACATAGACTAAGACATAGACTAAGACATAGACTAAGACATAGACTAAGACATAGACTAAGACATAGACTAAGACATAGACTAAGACATAGACTAAGACATAGACTAAGACATAGACTAAGACATAGACTAAGACATAGACTAAGACATAGACTAAGACATAGACTAAAACATAGACTAAGATATAGAAATGTTGGCCTGTCGTTAAATTTTGCTATATAAATGTTTGGCTATCTACTACTTTTCCTTAGAAATGTCTTCCTATCGTCAACTTTTCTATAGAAATGTCTTCCTATCGTCAACTTATCTATAGAAATGTCTTCCTATCGTCAACTTTTCTATAGAAATGCCTTCCTATTGTCAACTTTTCTATAGAAATGTCTTCCTATCGTCAACTTTTCTATAGAAATGTCTTCCTATCGTCAACTTTTCTATAGAAATGTCTTCCCATCGTCAACTTTTCTATAGAAATGTCTTCCTATCGTCAACTTTTCTATAGAAATGTCTTCCTATCGTCAACTTTTCTATAGAAATGTCTTCCTATCGTCAACTTTTCTATAGAAATGTCTTCCTATCGTCAAATTTTCTATAGAAATGTCTTCCTATCGTCAACTTTTCTATAGAAATGTCTTCCTATCGTCAACTTTTCTACAGAAATGTCTTCCTATCGTCAACTTTTCTATAGAAATGTCTTCCTATCGTCAACTTTTCTATAGAAATGTCTTCCTATCGTCAACATTTCTATAGAAATGTCTTCCTATCGTCAACTTTTCTATAGAAATGTCTTCCTATCGTCAACTTTTCTATAGAAATGTCTTCCTATCGTCAACTTTTCTATAGAAATGTTTTCCTATCGTCAACTTTTCTATAGAAATGTCTTCCTATCGTCAACTTTTCTATAGAAATGTCTACCTATCGTCAACTTTTCTATAGAAATGTCTTCCTATCGTCAACTTTTCTATAGAAATGTCTTCCTATCGTCAACTTTTCTATAGAAATGTCTTCCTATCGTCAACTTTTCTATAGAAATGTCTTCCTATCGTCAACTTTTCTATAGAAATGTCTTCCTATCGTCAACTTTACTATAGAAATGTCTTCCTATCGTCAACTTTTCTATAGAATTGTCTTCCTATCGTTAACTTTTCTATGGAAATGTCTTCTTATCGTCAACTTTTCTATAGAAATGTCTTCCTTTCGTCATTTTTTCTATAGAAATGTCTTCCTATCGTCAACTTTTCTATAGAAATGTCTTCCTATCGTCAACTTTTCTATAGAAATGTCTTCCTATCGTCAACTTTTCTATAGAAATGTCTTCATATCGTCAACTTTTCTATAGAAATGTCTTCATATCGTCAACTTTTCTATAGAAATGTCTTCCTATCGTCAACTTTTCTATAGAAATGTTTGCCTATCGTCCACTTTTCTATAGAAATGTTTGCCTATCGTCCAATTTTCTATAGAAATGCTTTCCTATCGTCCACTTTTCTATAGAAATGTTTGCCTATCGTCTACTTTTCTATAGAAATGTTTGCCTATCGTCCACTATTCTATAGAAATGTTTTCCTATCGTCCACTTTTCTATAGAAATGTTTGCCTATCGTCCACTTTTCTATAGAAATGTTTGCCTATCGTCCACTTTTCTATAGAAATGTTTGCCTATCGTTCACGTTTCTATAGAAATGTTTGCCTATCGTCCACTTTTCTATAGAAATGTTTGCCTATCGTCCACTTTTTTATAGAAATGTTTGCCTATCGTCCACTTTTCTATAGAAATGTTTTCCTATCGTCCACTTTTCTATAGAAATGTTTGCCTATCGTCCACTTTCTATAGAAATGTTTGCCTATCGTCCACTTTTGTATAGAAATGTTTGCTTATCGTCCACTTTTCTATAGAAATGTTTCCCTATCGTCAACTTTTCTATTGAACTACCTTCCTATTGTCAACTTTATTATAAAATGTTTGCCTATCGTCAACTTTTCTATAGAAATGTTTGCCTATCGTACACTTTTGTATAGAAATGTTTGCTTATCGTCCACTTTTCTATAGAAATGTTTCCCTATCGTCAACTTTTCTATTGAACTATCTTCCTATTGTCAACTTTATTATAAAATGTTTGCCTATCGCCAACTTTTCTATAGAAAGGTTTGCCTATCGTCAACTTTTTTATAGAAATGTTTTGTTATTATGAACTTTTCAATGAAAATGTTTCCTTTTGTCATCTTTTTTGTAGAAGTGATATTTATGATTGTGTAGGGTATTTCGAGGATCACTCTAAAATAGCCATTTTCTTAATTTATTTAAATCTTTTGCGTTATCATCGTTTATTCATTCAAAATATTCAACAAGTAGCATTTTATAATTTTCTTTTATTGAGATGATGTCACACTTTTCGTATCAATTTTTGCTCAAAAAATATAATAAATTCGAATAAATGATCAGTTTTGAGTAAAAACAAATTTAGCGATGATCGTTTGGACAAACAATTTTTAAAATGTTATGACAATTTTTGTTCATTGTTTATATTTAAATTTAATATTAAAATTTGCACGAAATTATATTGAGTTGTGAAGATAAACATGTGCTATGTAGTGGCATTAGGGTGGCACATGAGAATAAGTTCAAGTTTTATTAAGACCTAAAAATGTGATGTTGAAACTGGATGTGTTTTAACCTATATCAACAATTCAAACATAAGGTTTAGGTTAAGTCATACCATAATTCCATCTAAAATTGGAACCCTCCTAGTATAGCACATAAATATCTGTTGATAAAAAACCTGACCTTTGATTACAATAGAAAAAAATTCATTGTTTTATAAAGATTACGGACATTAGACATACGAGTATATTACAGTCCATAGAGCTCAACGTCTCCATATCACAAAAATTACCTTTAGCTTTATTTTTTCAAAATTTAAATTTTTCTTAAAAAAATTTCAATTTTATTTTAAAATTCTAAAATAAACTATTTAGTAATTGCATTTTCAATTTGTTTATTATTCGGTTTATGATCATAAAATTTCTACTTTTTCTCATGTCCATTAACATAAACAAATCCATCCAAATTTGTTGTCAAAACTATCACCCGCTGATTTTGAAATTTTTATTCATTGTATAAATATTTAATTATTTATACGTTTTTGTTTGTTTTTAGAACTATAAAAAAAATTTAATTCTGTTTATATTGTTAAGTCAATCATTAAAAAGCTGTTAACTCAAATTTAATTAAAAATGAATAATTAAAATCTTTAAAAGAAAAAAATTAAATATTTAAAACAAAAAAATCTGTAGAAAAGTTGACAAAGGCCAATATTTCTGTAAAAAAGTTGACGATATGAAAACATTTTTATGGAAAAGTTGACGATAGACAAACATTTCTATAAAAAAGTTAACGATAGGACAATATTTCCCTAGAAAAGTTGACGATAGGTCAACATTTCTATAGAAAAGTTGACGATAGGACAACATTTTTATAGAAAAGTTGAAGATAGGACAACATTTTTATAGAAAAGTTAACGATAGGACAACATTTCTATAGAAAAATTGACGATAGGATAACATTTCTATAGAAAAATATTCAAAAAATTTCCCATAAATAATCAATTTTCGGAAAATTTGCTATAAAGTCATTTTTCGAAAAATTTCCTATAAATAGTCGAAAAATTTCCTATATTTAGTCAATTTTGGAAAAATTTCCTATAAATAGTCAATTTTCAAAAAATATCCTATAAATAGGCAATTTTTCAAAAATTTCCGCTAAATATTAAATTTTTGAAAAATTTCCTCTAAATATTAAATTTTTGAAAAATTTCCTATAAATAGTAAATTTTCGAAAAATTTCCTAAAAATAGTCAATTTTCGAAAAATTTCCTAAAAATAGTAAATTTTCGAAAAATTTCCTATAAATAGTCAATTTTCGAAAAATTACCTATGAATAGTCAATTTTCGAAAAATTTCCTATAAATAGTCCATTTTCGAAAAATTTTCCATATATAGTCAATTTTCGAAAAATTTCCTATAAATAGTCAATTTTCGAAAAATTTCCTATAAATAGTCAGTTTTCGAAAAATTTCCTCTAAATATTATTTTTTTGAAAAATTTCCTATAAATAGTCAATTTTCGAAAAATTTCCTATAAATAGTCAATTTTCGAAAAATTTCCTATAAGTAGTCAATTTTCGAAAAATTTCCTATAAAAAGTCAATTTTCGAAAAATTTCCTATAAATAGTCAATTTCGAAAAATTTCCTATAAATAGTCAATTTTCGAAAAATTTCCTATAAATAGTCAATTTTCGAAAAATTTCCTATAAAAAGTCAATATTCGAAAAATTTCCTATAAATAGTCAATTTCGAAAAATTTCCTATAAATAGTAAATTTTCGAAAAATTTCCTAAAAATAGTCAATTCTCGAAAAATTTCCTATAAATAGTCAATTTTCGAAAAATTTCCTATAAATAGTCAATTTTCGAAAAATTTTCTATATATAGTCAATTTTCGAAAAATTTCCTATAAATAGTCAATTTTCGAAAAATTTCCTATAAATAGTCAATTTCGAAAAATTTCCTATAAATAGTCAATTTTCGAAAAATTTCCTATAAATAGTCAATTTTCGAAAAATTCCCTCTAAATATTAATTTTTTGAAAAATTTCCTATAAATAGTCAATTTTCGAAAAATTTCCTCTAAATAGTCAATTTTCGAAAAATTATATAAATATAAACTATAAATGGTCAATTTCGAAAAATTTCCTATAAATAGTCAATTTTCGAAAAATTTCCTATAAATGGTCAATTTTTGAAAAATTTCCTATAAATAGTCAATTTTCTAAAAATTTCCTATAAATAGTCAATTTTCGAAAAATTACCTATGAATAGTCAATTTTCGAAAAATTTCCTAAAAATAGTAAATTTTCGAAAAATTTCCTATAAATAGTCAATTTTCGAAAAATTACCTATGAATAGTCAATTTTCGAAAAATTTCCTATAAATAGTCCATTTTCGAAAAATTTTCCATATATAGTCAATTTTCGAAAAATTTCCTATAAATAGTCAATTTTCGAAAAATTTCCTATAAATAGTCAATTTTCGAAAAATTTCCTATAAATAGTCAGTTTTCGAAAAATTTCCTCTAAATATTATTTTTTTGAAAAATTTCCTATAAATAGTCAATTTTCGAAAAATTTCCTATAAATAGTCAATTTTCGAAAAATTTCCTATAAGTAGTCAATTTTCGAAAAATTTCCTATAAAAAGTCAATTTTCGAAAAATTTCCTATAAATAGTCAATTTCGAAAAATTTCCTATAAATAGTCAATTTTCGAAAAATTTCCTATAAATAGTCAATTTTCGAAAAATTTCCTATAAAAAGTCAATATTCGAAAAATTTCCTATAAATAGTCAATTTCGAAAAATTTCCTATAAATAGTAAATTTTCGAAAAATTTCCTAAAAATAGTCAATTCTCGAAAAATTTCCTATAAATAGTCAATTTTCGAAAAATTTCCTATAAATAGTCAATTTTCGAAAAATTTTCTATATATAGTCAATTTTCGAAAAATTTCCTATAAATAGTCAATTTTCGAAAAATTTCCTATAAATAGTCAATTTCGAAAAATTTCCTATAAATAGTCAATTTTCGAAAAATTTCCTATAAATAGTCAATTTTCGAAAAATTCCCTCTAAATATTAATTTTTTGAAAAATTTCCTATAAATAGTCAATTTTCGAAAAATTTCCTCTAAATAGTCAATTTTCGAAAAATTATATAAATATAAACTATAAATGGTCAATTTCGAAAAATTTCCTATAAATAGTCAATTTTCGAAAAATTTCCTATAAATGGTCAATTTTTGAAAAATTTCCTATAAATAGTCAATTTTCTAAAAATTTCCTATAAATAGTCAATTTTCGAAAAATTTCCGCTGAATATTAAATTTTTGAAAAATTTCCTATAAATAGTCAATTTTCGAAAAATTTCCTTTAAATAGTTAATTTTCAAATAATTTCCTATGAATAGTAAATTTTCGAAAAATTTCCTATAAATCGTCAAATTTCGATAATTTTCAATTTTTTATTTTGATATTTGAGTGTAAATCACTTAAACATTTTTTTATTTGTTTATTAATTGCCATTTATTATGGCGTTGATATCAATGTAATTAATCAATCAAATCAATAAATAAATAATTATTTATGAGGGCACTAATGATGTGGTGGGTAGCAAATGAATTGAAATTCTCATAAAAGTATAAGCGCCTTAAAATATTAAATTAAATACTTTGTGATTTGTTGACCGAAATACAAAATTTTTTAAATTTCCCTAGAAATTAAATGTTCATTTTGAATAATTATTGAAATATGTCTATTTCGAAGAGAATGTAAGACAAAACAGATAATTAACCTTAAAACTTTTTTTTCAAAGTTTTTTGTTTTGGTCATTTATTAAAACAATTTCGCTAATTAGATATTAAATTGTTTATGATTCTACTTTTAAAATTTAAATACAGAATATAAATTTATGAAAACAAACACATTTTTAAAAACATAATAAATTTGTGTGTGGCATTTTAAGAGAATGATAATAACCTCTTTAAAATTTTTCTCTTTAAAAGAGAAAAAAGCTTTTGTGAGATCTCTTAAGAATCAGTGTAGACACCGATGCAATTTACCAAAAGCACTTATATACAAAAAGCTTCTTTTTAAATTTCAAATCTAGGTTTTATAATAGATTTCGAAGTAGAACTGAACTAGAATTAACTTAAACTATTCTATAGCCGAACTAGAATCAGGAACTGATGAAAAGTGTTTACATAATTTCTTTATTTGTTACTTTGGTTTTATAATTTTAATTAGATATTAATTTGGCTTTTAATTACAGTTTATATATATATATATATATATATATATTTTTTTACATATCTCTTAAGGATATACATTTGGCATATAAATTTCAGGTCTATTTTAAGATATAATTTTACTATATCATTAAAACAACTTAAACTAAAACAAAAAGTTAACTTAATACTAAAATGGCTTTAAATACTCATATATTACAATAAAATTTACACTCCAACAGATTTTCCTAAATCTGCTTTCAATCGTCCCACCTATGACACAGCATACCAGGTGGTGCGATTATTGGCGGACTCTTCTTGCTCTGGCTTAGGTAAATTCCAGATATTACCAATACCACTATCACTGCTAAAACGATTTGAGTCCCTAAACAACGACAAATTTGTGGGTTTCGGATGCATATGATCTCCCCCAAATTCATGGCAATTTAGTTCCTTCATTTTTCTCCTTTCCTCCGTGGCATAGGCCTTTATCATTTCCCGTATCAGTTCAATCCACAATTCAATTTGGGCAGGTTCCGCTGTAAAGTCGCATTCCTGCTGTTTCGGCCTTTCATAGAAGAGTGTAAATTGTTTAGTCTTTGCCGAGAATCCTATATGTTCACAGGGATAGCGTCCATGAAATATCAGCTGTTTGCCCTTGATTTCGGTATATATAATACATTTGTCGAAAATGAAAACCTTTGAGCGATAGCTACGCTTGAGCGTGTGATCGAAAACATGGAATTCGCTAACTTTACGGAATTTACCCTGATAGAAGGTGTTGAACTGAAAGGAAATATTGCAAATTAATTTTCTTTATAAAATTTAGGTTCATTTCAAAACTTACCTCGTTGTTATCGGTATGACATACGATATCATTGATGACCTCCGATTCGTTAGTCGTGATCAACAGATTTCTCAGTTTTTTCTCCAAGCGACAGCAGGACTCAATTATGGGTTTTAGAACATAGTCACGGTTTTTGAAAAGGGTCTGAAATAAAAGAGATTTTTTTTTGAAAAGTTTTAAAAGATTTTCCAAAATTGACTATTTATAAGAAATTTTTCGAAAATTGACTATTTATAGAAAATTTTTCAAAAATTGACTATTTATAGGAAATTTTTCGAAAATTGACTATTTATAGGAAATTTTTTTAAAATTTACTATTTATAGGAAATTTTTCGAAAATTGACTATTTATAGGAAATTTTTTTAAAATTTACTATTTATAGGAAATTTTTCGAAAATTGACTATTTATAGGAAATTTTTCGAAAAATGACTATTTATAGGAAATTTTTTGAAAATTGACTATTTATAGGAAATTTTTCGAAAATTGACTATTTATAGGAAATTTTTTTAAAATTTACTATTTATAGGAAATTTTTCGAAAATTGACTATTTATAGGAAATTTTTTTAAAATTTACTATTTATAGGAAATTTTTCGAAAATTGACTATTTATAGGAAATTTTTCGAAAAATGACTATTTATAGGAAATTTTTTGAAAATTGACTATTTATAGGAAATTTTTCGAAAATTGACTATTTATAGGAAATTTTTCGAAAATTTACTATTTATAGGAAATTTTTCGAAAAGTGACTATTTATAGGAAATTTTTCGAAAATTGACTATTTTAAGAAAATTTTTGTAAAATTTACCATTTTAAGGAAATTTTTCGAGAACTGACTTTTTATAGGAACTTTTTAAAAATTTTTCTAAAATTTTCATTATAGGAAATTTTTCAAAAATTTACTTTTTACAGGAAATTTTTCAAAAATTTACTTTTTATAGAAAATTTTTCAAAAATTTACTTTTTATAGGAAATTTTTCAAAAATTTACTTTTTATAGGAAATTTTTCGAAAATTGACAATTTATGGTAAATTTTTCGAAAATTGACTATTTATAGGAAATTTTTCGAAAATTGACTATTTATAGGAAATTTTTCGAAAATTGACTATTAATAGGAAATTTTTTAAAAATTTACTATTTATAGGAAATTTTTCGAAAATATTAATATTCAATTTTCGAAAAATTTCCTATAAATAGTAAATTTTTAAAAAGGAAATTTTTCGAAAATTGACTATTTTTGGAAATTTTTTGAAAATTTACTATTTATAGGAAATTTTTCGAAAATTGACTATTTATAGGAAATTTTTTAAAAATTTACTATTTATAGGAAATTTTTCGAAAATATTAATATTCAATTTTCGAAAAATTTCCTATAAATAGTAAATTTTTAAAAAGGAAATTTTTCGAAAATTGACTATTTATAGGAAATTTTTCGAAAAATGACTATTTATAGGAAATTTTTTGAAAATTGACTATTTATAGGAAATTTTTCGAAAATTGACTTTTTGTAGGAAATTTTTCGAAAATTTACTATTTATAGGAAATTTTTCGAAAAGTGACTATTTATAGGAAATTTTTCGAAAATTGACTATTTTAAGAAAATTTTTGTAAAATTTACCATTTTAAGGAAATTTTTCGAAAATTGACTTTTTAAAGGAACTTTTTAAAAATTTTTCTAAAATTTTCATTATAGGAAATTTTTCAAAAATTTACTTTTTACAGGAAATTTTTCAAAAATTTACTTTTTATAGAAAATTTTTCAAAAATTTACTTTTTATAGGAAATTTTTCAAAAATTTACTTTTTATAGGAAATTTTTCAAAAATTTACTTTTTATAGGAAATTTTTCAAAAATTTACTTTTTATAGGAAATTTTTCAAAAATTTACTTTTTATAGGAAATTTTTCGAAAATTGACAATTTATGGTAAATTTTTCGAAAATTGACTATTTATAGGAAATTTTTCGAAAATTGACTATTTATAGGAAATTTTTCGAAAATTGACTATTTATAGGAAATTTTTTGAAAATTGACTATTTATAGGAAATTTTTTGAAAATTGACTATTTATAAGAAATTTTTCAAAAATTTACTTTTTAAAAGAAATTTTTCAAAAATTTGCTTTTTATAAAAATTTTTTCAAAAATTTACTTTTTATAGAAAATTTTTTGAAAATTGACTATTTATAGGAAATTTTTTGAAAAATGACTATTTATAGGAAATTTTTCGAAAATTGACTATTTTTAGGAAATTTTTCGAAAATTGACTATTTTTAGGAAATTTTTCGAAAATTGACTATTTTTAGGAAATTTTTCGAAAATTGACAATTTATGGTAAATTTTTCGAAAATTGACTATTTATAGGAAATTTTTCGAAAATTCAGTACTTATAGGAAATTTTTCAAAAATTTACTATTCTTAGGAAATTTTTCGAATATTGACTTTTTATAGGAAATTTTTCGAAAATTGTCTTTTTATAGGGAATTTTTCAAAAATTGACTATTTATAGGAAATTTTTGGAAAATTGACTTTTTATAGGAAATTTTTCTAAAATTGACTTTTTATAGGAAATTTTTCGAAAATTTACTTTTTATAGGAAATTTTTCGAAAATTGACAATTTATAAGAAATTTCTCGAAAGTTGATTATTTATAGGAAATTTTTCGAAAATTTACTATATATCGGAAATTTTTCGGTTTGTTTTTAGGTCAGACCGAAATCTAAGTTTTGATTTAGTTCAAGAACCTGATCTATATAGGTCTAAATTTAGATCTAGCAGTTCTCTTGTTCCACTTACCGTTATAAACTGCTGCAACAATAACGGATATCTGGCCATACGTTGTATAGGCTGGACCAAAAAGCTGTTAATACCCAACTTATCATCAATTTCAGTCTGTAAAAGCTATAATTTTGAAATACCCATTAGATCTCTAATACAAAAAGCTATATTCTATATTTCAACCGACCTTGAAATAATTTTTATATACATCACACAATTTCAGCGATCTCTGTTTGTTCATGGTGAAGAGCACATAACCATAAAAATAATTATTCTAAAATTACAAAGAAAAATTATATATCAAATTAAAAGATTTCCTCGGAAAAACCTCAAGTCATCTAATTTACATCTATATACTGTTGAAATTCATCAAATATCCGTTTCAGATCATGTCTATTGCGCTGTAGCATGGGTAAGAATTCATCACGATGAAATTCTGCTATTTGTTCAACATTACCAAAGAGATCATATTTTTTACCCCTCAGACCTATAGGCAAATCGGAACGTTCGAATATAGAGCCATAGTTATTAATGCCAATCCAAAGATTGTCGACATAAGACTCTTCGGTTTTAATGAGTTCCTCTAGAATGGGTCTGACGAAATTGTAACCCTTGTCACGTAATTCAATTTGTTCATCTTCCTCGGGTTCACTGGCAGGGTTAAAGGAAAAATTAGTATAAATTTTCTTTAAAATAGGAAAAAGTTAAAAATACCTTTGTTTGGGCTTGTGGTGCAGTGAATTAAATCGGGCATTATCTCGAGGACCCAGATCACAAGAGGCCTCAATAATTTCAGTCTTTGGACGAGAGCGGAAGTTTCTGAAAAGAGAAAATAATATTGAAATAAAACACCTTAGGGTAAAAATTATACAAAAATTTTAGAACTTTCTTCCCTCAAAGGGTTAATTTGTCACCTCTTTAACAATAAGGCGCCATAAAAATTTTGTCTATATACAAATTCGCTATTTAATTGTTGTCTTTTGCAGAAATACCGAAAAAAGGTTTATTTTTTCCATTATCTACGAAATTGGCAAAAATCATGATTCATTTAAATAAAAATTTATGGCGCTCAAGACAAGGAAATGATAAAGGCTAAAAATATGGCGCAGGTAAATAAAAGAAATCTTATCTAAAAGTCCATAGTGAAAAGAAAGGGGGTCTACATTTTTTGTTTCCATTATCAAGAAATCAATAAGAAAATATTTGGAGTGTAAAGAAAAGGTTTAGGTGTATGACAATTAGTTTTATCGTTAATAAAAGGTTAAAGTTCAGGTTCAGATCTAGGTTAAGTTCAAGGTCAGTTCTAGATATAATTCTTTTAAAATTTAAATAAAATTTTCGAAAATGGACTATTTATAAGAAATTTTTCGAAAATTCACTACTTATAGGAAATTTTTCGAAAATTTACTATTTATAGAAAATTTTTCGAAAATTGACTTTTTGTAGGAAATTTTTCGAAAATTGACTATTTATAGGAAATTTTTCGAAAATTGACTTTTTGTAGGAAATTTTTCGAAAATTGACTTTTTATAGGAAATTTTTGGAAAATTGACTATTTATAGGAAATTTTTCGAAAATTAACTATTTATAGGAAATTTTTCGAAAATTGACTATTTATAGGAAATTTTTCGAAAATTGACTATTTATAGGAAATTTTTCGAAAATTGACTATTTATAGGAAATTTTTCGAAAATTGACTATTTACAGGAAATTTTTCGAAAATTGACTATTTATAGGAAATTTTTCGAAAATTGACTATTTATAGGAAATTTTTCGAAAATTGACTTTTTATAGGAAATTTTTCGAAAATTTACAATTTATAGGAAATTCTTCAAAAATTGATTATTTATAGGAAATTTTTTGAAAATTGACTTTTTATAGGAAATTTTTCGAAAATTTACAATTTATAGGAAATTCTTCAAAAATTGACTATTTATAGGAAATTTTTCGAAAATTGACTTTTTATAGGAAATTTTTCGAAAATTTACAATTTATAGGAAATTCTTCAAAAATTTACGTTTTATAAAATTTTTTCGAAAATTGACTTTTTATAGAAAATTTTTCGAAAATTTACTTTTTATAGGAAATTTTTCAAAAATTTACTTTTTATAGGAAATTTTTCAAAAATTTAGTTTTTATAGAAAATTTTTCAAAAATTTACTTTTTATAGGAAATTTTTCGAAAATTGACTTTATATAGGAAATTTTTCGAAAATTTACTTTTTATATAAAATTTTTCGAAAATTGACTTTTTATAGGAAATTTTTCGAAAATTGACTATTTATAGGAAATTTTTCGAAAATTGACTATTTATAGGAAATTTTTCGAAAATTGACTATTTATAGGAAATTTTTCGAAAATTTACTTTTTTATAGGAAATTTTTCGAAAATTGACTTTTTTATAGGAAATTTTTCGAAAATTGACTTTTTTATACGAAATTTTTCGAAAATTTACTTTTTTATAGGAAATTTTTCGAAAATTGACTTTTTTATAGGAAATTTTTCGAAAATTGACTTTTTTATAGGAAATTTTTCGAAAATTGACTTTTTTATAGGAAATTTTTCGAAAATTTACTTTTTTCAGTTCTAGGTTTGGTTCTAGGTTTAGTTGTAGGTTCAGTTTTAGGGTTAGTTCTTGATTCGGTTCTAGGTTCAGTTCTAGATTCAGTTCTAGGTTCAGTTCTAGGTTCAGCTCTAGGTTTAGTTTTAGGTTCAGTTCTAGTTCAATTCTAGGCTTAGTTCAAGATTCAGTTCTAGGTTGAGTTTTAATTGAGTTCTAGGTTCAGTTCTAGTTCAATTCTACCTTCAGTTTAACGGTTAGTTCTAGATTTAGTTCATTCATTTCTAGGTTTAGTTTTAGATTCTAGGTTTAGTTCTAGGTTAGGTTCTGTATTCAGTTTAAGATTCAGTTTTAGGTTAAGTTTTACGTTCAGTTCAGTTCTAGGTTCAGTTCCAGATTCAGTTTAGGTTCAGTTCGAGATTCAGTTTAAGGTTTAGTTTTAAGTTCAGTTTTAGATTCAGTTCTACGTTCAGTTCTAGGTTCACTTCGAGGTTAAGTTCTAGGTTCTGTGTTGGATTCAGTTCTAGGTTCAGTTTTAGTTTCAGTTCTAGGTTTAGTTCTAGGTTCAGTTCTAGGTTCAGTACTAGATTCAGTTTAAGGTTCAGTTCTAGATTCAGTTTTAGATTCAGTTTTAGATTCAGTTTTAAGTTCAGTTCTAGGTTCAGTTCTATATTCAGTTGTAAGATCAGTTTAAGATTCAGTTCTAGGTTCATTTTTAGGTTCAGTTCTAGGTCCAGTTCTTGATTCAGTTCTGGATTTAGTTCTAGTTCCAGGTTCAGTTCTAGGTTTAGTTCTAGGTTCAGTTCTGGGTTCAATTCTAGGTTCAGTTTAAGTTTCAGTTCTAGGTTCAGTTCTAGATTCAGTTTAAGGTTCAGTTCTAGATTCAGTTCTAGATTCAGTTTTAGATTCAGTTTTAAGTTCAGTACTAGGTTCAGTTCTATATTCAGTTGTAAGATCAGTTTAAGATTCAGTTCTAGGTTCATTTTTAGGTTCAGTTCTAGGTCCAGTTCTTGATTCAGTTCTTGATTTAGTTCTAGTTCCAGGTTCAGTTCTAGGTTTAGTTCTAGGTTCAGTTCTGGGTTCAATTCTGGGTTCAGTTTAAGTTTCAGTTCTAGGTTTAGTTCTAGGTTCAGTTCTAGATTCAGTTTAAGGTTCAGTTCTAGATTTAGTTTTAGATTCAGTTTCAGGCTCAGTTTTAGATTCAGTTCTAGGTTCATTTTTAGGTTCAGTTCTAGATCCAGTTCTTGATTCAGTTCTAGATTTAGTTCTAGTTCCAGGTTCAGTTCTAGGTTTAGTTCTAGGTTCAGTTATGGGTTCAGTTCTAGATTCAGTTTTAGTCTCAGTTCTCGGTTTAGTTCTAGGTTCAGTTCTAGGTTCAGTTCTAGATTCAGTTTAAGGTTCAGTTCTAGATTCAGTTTTAGATTCAGTTTCAGGTTCAGTTCTAGGTTCAGTTGTAAGTTCAGTTTTAAATTCAGTTCTAGGTTCATTTTTAGGTTCAGTTCTAGGTCCAGTTCTAGATTCAGTTCTAGTTCCAGGTTCAGTTCTAGGTTTACTTCTAGGTTCAATTCTATTTTCGATTTTAGGTTTAGTTCCAGCTTCAGTTCTAGATTCAGTTTTAGGTTCAGTTCTAGTACAGTTTTAAATTCAGTTCTTATTTTAGATCGAGAACAAATTTAGCTCACCTGGGAAAATCTTTTTTTCTCGGTCTCTGAGTCGCTGTAGTCTCCTCTTCGGTAGCTTCAATCTCTTCTTTGTTATTTTCAACCTCAACCTTTTCGGGTTGACTTCGGGAATGTTGAAAGACGGGTGTTAAAAATGATTTATTAATGGCAGCCACTGGCATTTTAAACTCTTCCCGCTGATCCTCAACTCTGCTCTCCGATCTACCAAACAGATCTCCTTCATTTGCTGACATTCTCTTCTCCTCCTCCTCCTCATTTAGCTCATCCTTAATACTATCCACTTCATCTTCCGAACGTTCCTCATCTATGCTGGTATTAAAAGCCATATTAGAACCAAAAGCCCCTGACTTTTTATTAACATTACCCATGGGATAAACTTGCACTAAATAGGAGCCCGATGTCGAGGAGGGAGAGGACAGACAACTTGCCGAACCGGAACGTTCACTTTGCAACAGAGACTGTGAAGATTTCGATTTGTATTTTGAGGTTTTAAAGATAATGCGCTCATCAATCTTTAGATTCTCAAACAAAAGCAATTTCTGTTTTACACCCAGCAAAGCTGGATCCGGTGTTTGTGGTGTGGTGGGGGTTTGTCTTTGTAGTTTTTTTGCGTTGTTATGATTAATATCATTACCATTTCCGTCATCATTTGTATGGTCGATTTGTATATCTAATGGACGCATTTTTAAAATAGACTTTTTATTAAAAGCATTTTCTGTATCGGAATTGACGGAGTATGTTATGTCCATAGAACTGGAGGCGATACTGAACGAGGCCGATGACGTCGAGGAGCTGTCATTATCGTTGTCTTGAAAGTCTTGTCTTGTAGTTTCCTCGGGGGAATTTGAGCAATTAATGGCTTTTGTTTCTATTGAGCTATGACTTTCGGTGCTAATGCGTCGACGATTTGAGCCTCGTTTATTGAAGTTACGATTACTTAGATTACGCTCACGACGAAATGGTCGGGGACTGGCCTCTTCGTCGGCCATTGTCGTGGGGGAATTGAGCAAGGATTTTCGTTGTGATTTACTTGAGCAATCTAAAGGGGAAGAGATTAAAGGAAAGATATTAGAAGATTAGTATATATTTCAAGTTCTTAAGTACTTTTCTTATATAATATATTCCGAAATTATTCTTAGGGGATTATTATTCCTAACCACATTTATATTGTGTTGATTTTAATAATGTGTGGGACTATTATTCATGTTCTTTTTTTCTAATCAAATATAGATTTTGTTTATATTTATAAGTGTTTTGGCCTTAAGTATCTGATAAGATATGATAAAATGTAATTTTTTTGTTTTTGGGTCAAGATAATAGTATAATAATAGTATTATTTGCACATGGGAAGTACCTTAGCAAAAATACAAATATTTATGAGAATTTTCGCATGGACCAATACTAAAATGTAATCAATTCGTTAATCTTTATAACGTTACCCCCTTGTTCAGTCGATAATCTGAGCTTTTATCTTTGATTGGCAACATAATTCGTAATGACTGTGTTTTCAAAATAGGTAATAATGCGAAATTTTCAATCTGTCTAAAAGTAGGGATACTCCTCCTGAAGATGATGGCCTAACCAACCATCGAAACGCTTGGAAGAATTGGTTGTCTTCACAAACATTTTTTGGCTTTTATCAATAATTGCCTATTACATTAATAAATAAATTTATAGACTGGGATCATATGCGAATAATTTTTCATTTATAATATTATCTACATCCCGACAATTTTCTTATTTTTTGATTACCCCCTAATTCATAAACGAATTATAAAACTATCAACGGCTTATCGTAGGACTTTTGTATGGAAATTTTGATTTATTTGTTTGATATAATTTCATTTTTCGTCTATGAATTAGGGGGGTACAATTTTATCTAAAAGGCCTTTAAATAAGTTAAATTTCTTAGCTCTGTTATACAGTTTTACTACAAATTGAAACCGGCATTACCCGTATTTTTCTCCAATTCTTCCGTTAAAAACAAAATTTATAAAGTTTTACTTTAAAACTTCAGATATTACGTTTATTATAAATAGTATATTATTTCTAAGTATGGAGTCCGTATCTTCCTCAAACTTTAACAAACCAATCTAATTAACAAATAGGAAGTATGTTCAAAATTTCAAGTCTATAACTTTTATAGCTATGAAGATACAAGACTTTTAAAATTTTCTTTAAAAACGACTTTGAACTCCGCCTGCTTTGATACTTCCTTCTATCTAACCAAACTTGTTAAACATGATAAAATTCTAAGACAACGACTCTAATTCTACTGAAGGGCATTAAATAGGCATAAAATCGAGAAAAACGAATTATATTGAACACACCTAAACCTAAGTATAAATCTAGTTTTTGATAAAAAAAAATCTAAATTTCATAAAATAGTATAAAATAATTAATCAAATCGAAATCAAATTCTAACTCAAATTCGAATCCGATCCTGTTAGATTTGAGTAAACGAAGTTAGAAGAGACAACTACTTTTTTATGAGGGTTAAACTCCCCCTGCTTTGGATCTGCTTATTTCATAAAACAATTTAAAATAAATATATTAAATCGAAATCAAATTCTAACTCAAATTCGAATCCGATCCTGTTAGATTTAAGTAAACAAAGTTATAAGAGTCTACCTCTAATTTTTCTGAAGATATGCTATAATAACTTTCTTGCATAGGGGTTAAACCCCCCTGCTTCGGTTCTGCTTATATATCAAATCGATATCCAATTCTGACTTAAATTCGAATCCGATCCTGTCAGATTTGTGTGAATAAAGTTAGAAAGATCTACCTCTAATTTTTCAGAAGATATGATATAATGATTACTTTCTTCTAAGGGGGATAAAGCTTAAGTTCCAAGTTTAAACAAAATCGGTTAAGTCGTTTAGGAGTGATAGTCGTAAATAAAACTAAAATCAAAGAGCAGCTTTTAAAAGCCCCTAAAACCCCTTCTCGAAGCAGGTTTTTAAATAACATAGCATAATAAATACACTTTTTTAATAAATCTATAAATATATTCTAAGAAAGCGTGATAAAAGCTTTATCTAAGTTCCAAATTTTACCATAACCTTCCCGAAACAGGTTTAAAAAACGCAGCATAAATCACTTTATGGTTAAAGCTTAAAAATGTTTCTAAAAAGCTTGATGAAAGCTTTATCTAAGTTCCAAATTTTACAAAAGTCGGCTAAGTCGCTTAGGAGAGATAATCATAAAAAAGTGAATTCAACCGCAGCTTTTTCTATGGTTTTATTTTAAGTGTTGGCTCTTTCTAAAGGGTCTTTCATTAAGCGCTAATATTTAAGAAACTTTTTGGACATATCGTGAAAGAATATTTAATTATTGATTTTTATATAGGTCTTTATGTGGTCCCATTTTCAATTGATAATATTTATGTATCCCTATTTTCTACAGTAGCTGGTTTTGACAGATCTCGGTTAAATAGTTTTCGAGATATAAACATTTTGTGCTTACGAAACAAAGTGATAACAAGATTTGGTGTTTAAAAAGTGGTTACTTAGTTTGATCTAGGCAAAATAGGCGATATAGCTAAGACTTTCAAAATATTCAAGAATCTTTTTGGACATATCGTGAACCAATATTTGGGTATGCGAAAGCTCTTTTCAAAGAGACCTACAAAAAGAACGCACAGTTAACCAAAAGCAAAAAATTACAAATCCATGAAAACTTTGGTCAAATTTCGAGAATTCTTCCATATATTTCAAATCTGGCACTAACGACTTTTAAGCTGTTATCACTTGTAGTTCTCGATATAGTTCCTGTTCTTCGGTATTGATCACTTTTACTTTATTCTATATCGAAAATCACCTTTTCGGCAAAAAAAAAACGTCAAGTTATCACTTTCAAAATTTCCACTTTCATTTAACTTTTATTTGAATTACTTTTATATTAAGGGAAATTCACAAAAACAATCGAATATCTACGGAAATACTCAAAAGCCTTGGAAATTATATTAATTTAATTTTTTTAGTATAAAAATAAATTATTTATAGAATTTTCAAATAAAAATTTTAAATTCAAATCACATTTTCTGTGAGATAATTTCAAACGCTTTACAACTTTTGTAAAAAAAATATCAATAAATTATTAATTCGAATTAATTGTTGAAAATTTAAAAAAATGTAACATATAAATATTATTTTAACAAAATCTGTCATCAGGTATTTTTTAAAGAATTTCAATTTTTAATAAAGTTTTACTAAATCTCTTCAAGAAATATATCAAAAATTAATCTGTAACCTTAAACATAAATTTTTAGTACTGAAAATTTTTTATATTTTTGTTTTCAAATAAATCTTTCAAAACATTTTCAGCACATGTCTTTCTTCCATTCAAATACTTAAGAATATTTTTAAATATGTACTTTTTTTAACAAACATAAATTTCAAAATTTGTTTACTTTTCTAAAACCAAAATATTTTGTTTATATTGACGACGTAGTTATTTGTTGCTATTTTTTTTTAATAAACTTTTTTTGTTTGAATTTTAATTTTAATAAAAAAACATTGTCACTTGTATATTTCAAAATTCATTTCACACTTTTATTTAGCTTAAAACTGCGAAAAAAACATTCCGAATTAATTAATGTTTGACCGTTTCAAGGAAATTTTCAAATACAACTGAAAAAAAATTTCAAATAAAGAAAATAAATTTTTAATTTTGCATTAATTAACACTCTTTTGTTTTTCTCATTCACTCTCAGAATTGTTTTAAAATAATATTATTAAGTATTTTTAAATAGTTTATAATTTTATCAAAGAGTCTACTCACTCAATAAATAACAAAAGATTTTTGCAGTTAAAAGGTAAGAGATCTCACTCCCTCACTCTTACGGCAAACATTTCTTTATAAAAGTTGACGATAGGGCAACATTTCTCTAGAAAAGTTAACCATAGAACAACCTTTCTATATAAAAGTTAACGATAGGCCAACATTTCTAAAGAAAAGTTGACGATAAGCAAACATTTCTATAGAAAAGTTGACGAAAGGCAAACACTTCTATACAAAAATTGACGAAAGGCAAACATTTCTATAGAAAGGTTGACGATAGGCAAACATTTCTATAGAAAAGTTGACGATAGGCAAACATTTCTATAGAAAAGTTGACGATAGGCAAATATTTCTATACAAAAATTGATGAAAGGCAAGCATTTCTATAGAAAAGTCGACGATAAGCAAACAGTTCTATAGAAAAGTTGAAGATAGGCAAACATTTTTTTAAAAAAGTTGACGATAGGAAGACATTTCTATAGAAAAGTTGACGATAGGAAGACATTTCTATAGAAAAGTTGACGATAGGAAGACACTTCTATAGAAAAGTTGACGATAGGAAGACATTTCTATAGAAAAGTTGACGATAGGAAGACATTTCTATAGAAAAGTTGACGATGGGAAGACATTTCTATAGAAAAGTTGACGATAGGAAGACATTTCTATAGAAAAGTTGACGATAGGAAGACATTTCTATAGAAAAGTTGACGATAGGAAGACATTTCTATAGAAAAGTTGACGATAGGAAGATTTTTCTATAGAAAAGTTGACGATAGGAAGATTTTTCTATAGAAAAGTTGACGATAGGAAGACATTTCTATAGAAAAATTGAAGATAAGAAGATTTTTCTATAGAAAAAATGACGACAGAAAGATTTTTCTATAGAGAAAATGACGATAGGAAGACATTTCTATAGAAAAGTTGACGATAGGAAAATTTTTCTATATAAAAAACGACGATAGGAAGATTTTTCAATAGAAAAAATGACGATAGGAAGATTTTTCGATAGAAAAAATGACGATAGGAAGATTTTTCTATAGAAATAATGACGATAGGAAGATTTTTCTATAGAAAAAATGACGATAGGAAGACATTTCTATAGAAAAGTTGACGATAGGAAGATTTTTCTATAGAAAAAATGACGATAGGAAGATTTTTCTATAGAAAAAATGACGATAGGAAGATTTTTCTATAGAAAAAATGACGATAGGAAGATTTTTCTATGGAAAAAATGACGATAGGAAGATTTTTCTATAGAAAAAAGACGATAGGAAGATTTTTCTATAGAAAAAATGACGATAGGAAGATTTTTCTATAGAAAAAATGACGATAGGAAGATTTTTCTATAGAAAAAATGACGATAGGAAGATTTTTCTATAGAAAAAATGACGATAAGAAGATTTTTCTATAGAAAAAATGACGATAGGAAGATTTTTTATATAGAAAAAATGACGATTAGAAGATTTTTCTATAGAAAAAATGACGATAGGAAGATTTTTCTATAGAAAAAATGACGATAGGAAGATTTTTCTATAGAAAAAATGACGATAGGAAGATTTTTTATATAGAAAAAATGACGATTAGAAGATTTTTCTATAGAAAAAATGACGATAGGAAGATTTTTCTATAGAAAAAATGACGATAGGAAGATTTTTCTATAGAAAAAATGACGATAGGAAGATTTTTCTATAGAAAAAATGACGATAGGAAGATTTTTCTATAGAAAAAATGACGATAGGAAGATTTTTCTATAGAAAAAATGACGATAGGAAGATTTTTCTATAGAAAAACTGACGATAGGAAGATTTTTCTATAGAAAAAATGACGATAGGAAGATTTTTCTATAGAAAAAATGACGATAGGAAGATTTTTCTATAGAAAAAATGACGATAGGAAGATTTTTTATAGAAAAAATGATGATAGGTAGATTTCTCTATAGAAAAAATGACGATAGGAAGATTTTTCTATAGAAAAAATGACGATAGGAAGATTTTTCTGTAGAAAAAAATGGCGATAGGAAGATTTTTCTATAGTCTGATTTTCTTAAGTTATTCACATATTGCACTCTTCAGTTGTCGGCTCTCTTTCGAATTTCTCTCTTTCATTTTTTTCTTTCTCTTACGCAAAATTTATTTTTTATTGCTTTAGCCTAAAATATTTTTTTATTTATTTTTGATAATTTTTAATTATCTTTTATTCTTAAATATTTGCTATTGTTGTTTTTATTTTGTTATATTTTTAATTTAATGTTTATTTTTTTAATTTTATTTTTATTTCAGATTTTTTTGTTGTATGTCTGTCTGTCCCCGGAATAACGTCAGTAAAAAGATAGGTTTAAAATGACTCATTAAGATTCATTTCGGGCAGATAATAAAAATACATAATTACTTCCAAGTGAAGCGAAATAAATACAGAAATGTATTAACTGTTAAATAAAATAAAAATAACAATAAAATATTAAAACATTTTATTAAAAAAAAAAAAAAAAAGATAAAATTTTTACCAAATATGGGGAAGTAAACCTCAGCCCTTTAAGGCTTTATGATAAGGGAATAAACTCTCAGGGTCACAAAAATTGGTATTAATTATTTTCATTAATAATTTTTAAATCTTTCGTTATAATTTACAACTTTTTTTCTCATACATTCATTTATTTTCACTTTGGTCACACTTAATTTTAACGTTTTGAATCAAATTTTGAAACTGAATACAAATGGAACTGGAAATATGATGGACTAAAATTTTGCTTAATTAGCACTTGTTGATTTTTTTTACACTTTTTTGTATTTTTCTTCTCAAAGTTAGCAACAAATAAAATTTATATTGAAAATTCAATTTATTTTGCAGTTTTGTAAAATTTTGTTTAAATATTTTATTTGTTTTTGTGGAAATTTATTATTTTATCGTAGCTCTTTCGAAAAGGTACGATCGCGATCTATACTCATTTTTGTCTCTCTTTCTCTCTCTCTCCCTCTCTCTCTCTCAGGTACTGATAATAGTTTTTTGATAAACAGAGATAGTAGCCTTAGCTACTAACTATAGTTAGTATGACTAAGTTAAATGAGTCTTGTAATTAAAATAAACTAAATTCTAAATAGAGTCTAGAATCTAGATAAATATTACAAAATTTATAATAAGAAACATGATCATTCTGATCTACAATTGATCATATTAGAAAAATGCTCAATACCAAAAACCAAAATGCCAAAATCGAAATTCTGCGTATTGGATTAATCAGAATAATTGCTTAGTTTTGAGTATTATAAAATTGAAAAGTAAAATTTGGATTTGCTATACCCTAAACCATTATGTTTTAAAAAGCTATATATGTAGGTTTTGAGCTGCTATTGAACCCACAAAAATAATGGTCTGAGACCCACCTTGAAGACCACTTGAAATGACTTCGTGAGTGTATTTAAGCAGGCAGCCCATACCACCAGAAGCCGAAGAATTTTTGTAATTTTCGTAAAACGATCATTCAGTTGGAACTTGGATGTTAACGGAGTCGGTTGGATTTTTGATAAAAAAAAATTTTCTATAGAAAAATATTCGATAACAAAATTTTCTGTAGAAAATTTTTCGACAAAAAATTTTTGATAAAAAAATTTTTGATAAAAAAATTTTTGTTAAAAAAATTTTCTATAGAAAAAATTTTGATAAAAAAATTTTCTATAGAAAAATTTTTGATAAAAAAATTTTCTATAGAAAAATTTTTAATAAAAAAAATGTTCTATAGAAAAATTTTTGATAAAAAAATTTTCTATAGAAAAATTTTTTGATAAAAAAATTTTCTATAGAAAAATTTTTGATAAAAAAATTTTCTATAGAAAAATTTTTGATAAAAATATTTTCTATAGAAAATTTTTGATAAAAAAATTTTTGATAAAAAAATGTTCTATAGAAAAATTTTTGTTAAAAAAATTTTCTATAGAAAAATTTTTTGATAAAAAAATTTTGTAAGAAAAATGTTAGATAAAAAAATTTTCTATAGAAAAATTTTTGATAAAAAAATTTTCTACAGAAAAATTTTTGAAAAAAAAAAATTCTATAAAAAAAATCTCTATAAAAAAATTTTTCTATAGAAAAATTTTTGATAAAACAATTTCTATAAAAAAAATTTTGTTAAAAATGTTTTCTATAGAAAAAATTTTAATAAAAATAAAATTCTATAAAAAAACATTGATAGAATTATTCGATAAAAAAATTTTGTATAGAAAAATTTTTAATAAAAAAATTTTGTAAGAAAAATTTTTGATACAAAAATTTTATAGAAAAAAATTTTTGATAAAAAAATTATTGATAAAAAAACTTTCTATAGAAAAATTTTTGATAAAAAAAATTTCTACAGAAAAATTTTTGAAAAAAAAAATCGACAAAAAAAATTTTCTATAAAAAAAATCTCTAAAAGAAAATTTTTCTATAGAAAAATTTTTAATAGAAATAAAATTCTATAAAAAAATTAAAAAAAAACATTCATAGAAAAATTTTTTGATAAAAAAATTAAAAAAAAAAAATTTGTAAGAAAAATTTTTTATACAAAAATTTTCTACAAAAAAATTTTTGATAAAAAAATTTTCTATATAAAAATTTTTGATATAAAAATTTTCTATATAAAAATATTTTTTATAGACATTTTCTATAGAAAGATTTTTGATAAAAAAAAAAATTTTATAGAAAAATTTTTTATAAAAGAATTTTCAATGAAAGATTTTTGATAAAAAAAATTTCTTTAGAAAAATTTGAAAAATTTGCTATAGAAAAATATTTTTTATAGAAAAAGTGAATGTTTCCCTATCGCAACTTTTATATAGAAATGTTTTCCTATCGTCAACTTTTCTATAGAAATGTTTGCCTATCGTCAACTTTTCTATAGAAATGTTTGCCTATCGTCAACTTTTCTGTAGAAATGTTTGCCTATCGTCAACTTTTCTATAGAAATGTTTGCCTATTGTCAACTTTTCTGTAGAAATGTTTGCCTATCGTCAACCTTTTTATAGAAATGTCTTCCTATCGTCAACATTTCTATAGAAATGTCTTCCTATAGTAAACTTTTTATAGAAATGTCTTCCTATCGTCAACTTTTCTATAGAAATGTTTGCCTATCGTCAACTTTTCTATAGAAATGTTTGCCTATCGTCAACTTTTCTATAGAAATGTTTGCCTATCTTCAACTTTTCTATAGAAATGTTCTATAGAAATGTTTGCCTATCGTTAACTTTTCTATAGAAATGTTTGCCTATCGTCAACTTTTCTATAGAAATGTTTGCCTATCGTCAACTTTTCTATAGAAATGTTTGCCTATCGTCAACTGTTCAATAGAAATGTTTGTCTATCGTAATTTTTTCTATAGAAATGTTTGCCTATCGTCAACTTTTCTATAGAAATGTTTGCCTATCGTCAACTTTTCTATAGAAATGTTTGCCTATTGTCAACTTTTCTATAGAAATGTTTGCCTATCGTCAACTTTTCTATAGAAATGTTTGCATATCGTCAACTTTTCTATAGAAAAGTTTGCCTATCGTCAACTTTTCTATAGAAATTTTTGCCTATCGTCAACTTTTCTATAGAAATTTTTGCCTATCGTCAACTTTTCTATAGAAATGTTTGCCTATCGTCAACTTTTCTATAGAAATGTCTTCCTATCGTCAACTTTTCTATAGAAATGCCTTCCTATCGTCAACTTTTCTATAGAAATGTCTTCTTATTGTCAACTTTTCTATAGAAATGTTTGCCTATCGTCAACTTTTCTATAGAAATGTTTGCCTATCGTCAACTTTTCTATAGAAATGTTTGCCTATCGTCAACTTTTCTTTAGAAATGTTTGCCTATCGTCAACTTTTCTATATAAATGTTTGCCTATCGTCAACTTTTCTATAGAAATGTTTGCCTATCGTCAACTTTTCTATAGAAATGTTTGCCTAACGTCAACTTTTCTATAGAAATATTTGCCTAACGTCAACTTTTCTATAGAAATGTTTGCCTAACGTCAACTTTTCTATAGAAATGTTTGCCTAACGTCAACTTTTCTATAGAAATGTTTGCCTATCGTCAACTTTTCTACAGAAATGTTTGCCTGTCGTCAACTTTTCTATAGAAATGTTTGGCTATCGTCAAATTTTCTATAGAAATATTTGTTTGTTTTGAAAAGACAAGATCATTAAAAATATTAAGCATTATTAAAGTGTTTATGAATAGTGGGCGAGTTAACTCTATGATGATTATAAGTAATAATAAGTTTTAAAAACAATTTTTTGCTTTTAAAAAAATGCGATTTTAAAGTATAAATTAAGATTATTACATAATTTCGTTGAAAATGGTTAAGATATGAACAACTTAATGATCATTTCAACTTAATCTTGACAGCACCGAATCTCTATATAAGTGATCGGAATAATATTAAACCTTATTTTGCACACATTTCTATTGTTTTAATTATCGAATTCATTTATAATAAATTTTATTGCGCTTAAAATTGCAAATAATTTTTTTTCTTGTTATAGAAAAGAATATTTAACAATTAATGAAATACACAAAAGAAATATTTGAACAACGATAACAGCTGATCAGATCAGGTCTAACCTTTAAAAAGCTGTTACTTTTTTATGAGTTTCCGATAAAAAAAAAACACTTTAACGTTCTCAAATTTAAATATTCGACCGTTTAAAACCGAATAGACGGAACACGAAAACATTCGACGACAACTCTCTGGGTAGTTCAAAAACGTACTGACATTTTAGCAAAATAATGACAAAAAAAAAAAATATTTCAAAATAATATTTTATTGTTAATTTGTTTTACTCTCTCACTTTATAAACGTATCAAAACAAAAAAAAAAAAGATAATATTATTTACTTAATTTATAACATTTGTTTCTATTTATCGTGACGTTTATTTAGTAAATTTTAGCTCTATTTTTGCATTTAAAACACCTGAATTTAAACATTTTAACTCTAGAGGAGAACTTGATAAGCAAGTCAAACAAAAACGTAGATAATGGCTAAATGTCAGTAATTCTATAGAAAAATTAACGATAGGGCAACATTTCTATAAAAAACTAGACGATAGAAAAATATTTCTATAGAAAAGTTCAACTTTTCTATAGAAATGTCTTCCTATCGTCAACTTTTCTATAGAAATGTCTTCCTATCGTCAACTTTTCTATAGAAATGTCTTCCTATCGTCAACTTTTCTATAGAAATGTCTTCCTATCGTCAACTTTTCTATAGAAATGTCTTCCTATCGTCAACTTTTCTATAGAAATGTCTTCCTATCGTCAACTTTTCTATAGAAATGTCTTCCTATCGTCAACTTTTCTATAGAAATGTCTTCCTATCGTCAACTTTTCTATAGAAGTGCCTTCCTATCGTCAACTTTTCTATAGAAATGTCTTCCTATCGTCAACTTTTCTATAGAAATGTCTTCCTATCGTCAACTTTTCTATAGAAATGTCTTCCTATCGTCAACTTTTCTATAGAAATGTCTTCCTATCGTCAACTTTTCTATAGAAATGTCTTCCTATCGTCAACTTTTCTATAGAAGTGCCTTCCTATCGTCAACTTTTCTATAGAAATGTCTTCCTATCGTCAACTTTTCTATAGAAATGTCTTCCTATAGTCAACTTTTCTATAGAAATGTCTTCCTATCGTCAACTTTTCTATAGAAATGTTTTCCTATCGTCAACTTTTCAATAGAAATGTCTTCCTATCGTCAACTTTTTTATAGAAATGTCTTCCTATCGTCAACTTTTTTATAGAAATGTCTTCCTATCGTCAACTTTTCAATAGAAATGTTTGCCTATCGTCAACTTTTCTTTAGAAATGTTTGCCTATCGTCAACTTTTGTATAGAAATGTTTGCCTATCGTCAACTTTTCTATAGAAATGTTTGCCTATCGTCAACTTTTCTATAGAAATGTTTGCCTATCGTCAACTTTTCTATAGAAATGTTTGCATATCGTCAACTTTTCTATAGAAATGTTTGCCTACCGTCAACTTTTCTATAGAAATGTATGCCTATCCTCAACTTTTCTATAGAAATGTTTGCCTATCCTCAACTGTTCTATAGAAATGTTTGCCTCTCCTCAACTTTTCTATAGAAATGTCTTCCGTCAACTTTTCTATAGAAAAGTCTTCCTATCATCAACTTTTCTATAGAAAAGTCTTCCTATCGTCAACTTTTCTATAAAAAAGTCTTCCTATCGTCAACTTTTCTATAAAAAAGTCTTCCTATCGTCAACTTTTCTATAAAAAAGTCTTCCTATCGTCAACTTTTCTATAGAAAAGTCTTCCTATCTTCAACTTTTCTATAGAAATGTCTTCCTATCGTCAACTTTTCTATAGAAATGTCTTCCTATCGTCAACTTTTCTATAGAAATGTCTTCCTATCGTCAACTTTTCTATAGAAATGTCTTCCTATCGTCAACTTTTCTATAGAAATGTCTTCCTATCGTCAACTTTTCTATAGAAATGTCTTCCTATCGTCAACTTTTCTATAGAAATGTCTTCCTATCGTCAACTTTTCTATAGAAATGTCTTCCTATCGTCAACTTTTCTATAGAAATGTCTTCCTATCGTCAACTTTTCTATAGAAATGTCTTCCTAACGTCAACTTTTCTAAAGAAATGTCTTCCTATCGTCAACTTTTCTATAGAAACGTCTTCCTATCGTAAACTTTTCTATAGAAATGTTTTCCTATTGTCAACTTTTCTATATAAATGTCTTCCTATCGTCAACTTTTCTATAGAAATGTTTGCCTATCGTCAACTTTTCTATAGAAATGTTGTCCTATCGTCAACTATTCTATAGAAATGTATTCCTATCGTCAACTTTTCTATAGAAATGTCTTCCTATCGTCAACTTTTCTATAGAAATGTCTTCCTATCGTCAACTTTTCTATAGAAATGTCTTCCTATCGTCAACTTTTCTATAGAAATGTCTTCCTATCGTCAACTTTTCTATAGAAATGTCTTCCTATCGTCAACTTTTCTATAGATGGCTTTTCTGTTAATACCTTTTGAACACCCTCATCCATTATAGGGTATCACATGATCATTTGTGAACAACTACTATAACTGCTTTAAGGTATTTTTTGCTTTTGTTGCTATTTTTTGTTCGTAATTGCAAAAAACAATTCCATTTAAAAGACAATTTTTTATATTTAAGTAAAACACGTACAGCTTAATTAGTTTGTATAGACAATTTTTTGTTTAATTCATTATTTTGTTGGACTTGACAATGACAATATCTATCTTTGTAACCTAAACTCAGACGGTATCGGATTACGAGGTTAGGGACGAATTAGAATTAGGGCAATTTGAAGAATACTTAAGAATACTAATACTGTAGATAAAAAGTTTCTACTTTTATGACCTAACGTTTTGTGTTTTGGACTATCGGCTAGACAATATCAATACGATATCAAGATCATTAAAATAAACCCATGACATTGATACTATATACCTTTAATACAATGAGGAAAAAAGTTATATGACATTTCCTTCTAATCAACTTTTGATCTTGAATAATAATAATACATATGTTATTAAATATTTATTTCAAATTACCAATATAAACGGGTATTATTCCCTTAATTAAAGATAGCGATATTGCGGGCAACTTCAAAAATTATAAGTTTTTGTATAGTGCCATCTGTTAAATTTTAGCAAAACTATATCACTAACAAAAAGCTCTTTATAAAGTAATGAAGCTTTTATATATAAGCTTTGTATAATTGACACAACTTTTACACCCAAAAAAATGTTAGAGTCCAGGCAATAAAAAGTTATTTTGTATGTAACATTTATAAAAAAATTTCGAAAGGAACCATTTCTATAGAAAAGTTGACGATAAAAAGACATTTCTATAGAAAAGTTGACATTTCTATATAAATGTTGACGATAGGAAGACATTTGTAAAGAAAAGTTGACAATAGGAAGACATTTCTATAGAAAAATTGACGATAGGAAGACATTTCTATAGAAAAGTTAACGACAGGAAGACATTTCTATAGAAAAGTTGACCAAAGGAAGACATTTCTATAGAAAAGTTGACGATAGGAAGACATTTCTGTAGAAAAGTGGACAATAAGAAGACTTTTCTATAGAAAAGTTGACGATAGGAAAATAATTCTAAAGAAAAGTTGACGATAGGAAGACATTTCTATAGAAATGTTGACGATAGGAAGACATTTCTAAAGAAAAGTTGACAATAGGAAGACATTTCTATAGAAAAGTTGACGATAGGAAGACATCTCTATAGAAAAGTTAACGATAGGAAGACATTTCCATAGAAAAGTTGACGATAGGAAGACATTTCTATAGAAAAGTTGACGATAGGAAAACATTTCTATAGAAAAGTTGACGATAGGAAGACATTTCTGTAGAAAAGTTGACGATAGAAAGACATTTTTATAAAAAAGTTGACGCTGAAAAGCCATTTTTATAGAAAAGTTGACTTTAAAAAGACATTTCTATAGAAAAGTTGACGATAGGAAGACATTTCTATAGAAAAGTTGACGATAGGAAGACATTTCTATAGAAAAGTTGACGATAGGAAGACATTTCTGTAGAAAAGTTGACGATAGGAAGACATTTCTATAGAAAAGTTGACGATAGGAAGACATGTCTATAGAAAAGTTGACGATAGGAAGACATTTCTATAGAAAAATTGACGATAGGAAGACATTTTTATAGAAAAGTTGACGATAGGAAAACATTTCTATAGAAAAGTTGACGATAGGAAGACATTTCTAAAGAAAAGTTGACAATAGGAAGACATTCCTATAGAAAAATTGAAGATAGGAAGACATTTCTATAGAAAAGTTAACGAAAGGAAGACATTTCTATAGAAAAGTTGACAATAGGAAGACGCTGAAAAGCCATTTTTATAGAAAAGTTGACTTTAAAAAGACATTTCTATAGAAAAGTTGACGATAGGAAGACATTTCTATAGAAAAGTTGACGATAGGAAGACATTTCTATAGAAAAGTTGACGATAGGAAGACATTTCTGTAGAAAAGTTGACGATAGGAAGACATTTCTATAGAAAAGTTGACGATAGGAAGACATGTCTATAGAAAAGTTGACGATAGGAAGACATTTCTATAGAAAAATTGACGATAGGAAGACATTTTTATAGAAAAGTTGACGATAGGAAAACATTTCTATAGAAAAGTTGACGATAGGAAGACATTTCTAAAGAAAAGTTGACAATAGGAAGACATTCCTATAGAAAAATTGAAGATAGGAAGACATTTCTATAGAAAAGTTAACGAAAGGAAGACATTTCTATAGAAAAGTTGACAATAGGAAGACATTTCTATAGAAAAATTGAAGATAGGAAGACATTTCTATAGAAAAGTTAACGAAAGGAAGACATTTCTATAGAAAAGTTGACGATAGGAAGACATTTCTATAGAAAAGTTGACGATCAGAAAACATTTCTATAGAAAAGTTGACGATAAGAAGGCTTTTCTATAGAAAAGTTGACGATAGGAAGACATTTCTATAGAAAAGTTGATAGGAAGACATTTCTATAGAAAAGTTGACGTTAAAAAGACATTTCTATAGAAAAGTTGACGTTGGAAAGACATTTCTATAGGAAAGTTGACGTTGGAAAGACATTTCTATAGAAAAGTTGACGTTGAAAAGACATTTCTATAGAAAAGTTGACATTTCTATATAAATGTTGACGATAGGAAGACATTTGTAAAGAAAAGTTGACAATAGGAAGACATTTCTATAGAAAAATTGACGATAGGAAGACATTTCTATAGAAAAGTTAACGACAGGAAGACATTTCTATAGAAAAGTTGACCAAAGGAAGACATTTCTATAGAAAAGTTGACGATAGGAAGACATTTCTGTAGAAAAGTGGACAATAAGAAGACTTTTCTATAGAAAAGTTGACGATAGGAAAATAATTCTAAAGAAAAGTTGACGATAGGAAGACATTTCTATAGAAATGTTGACGATAGGAAGACATTTCTAAAGAAAAGTTGACAATAGGAAGACATTTCTATAGAAAAGTTGACGATAGGAAGACATTTCTATAGAAAAGTTAACGATAGGAAGACATTTCCATAGAAAAGTTGACGATAGGAAGACATTTCTATAGAAAAGTTGACGATAGGAAAACATTTCTATAGAAAAGTTGACGATAGGAAGACATTTCTGTAGAAAAGTTGACGATAGAAAGACATTTCTATAAAAAAGTTGACGCTGAAAAGCCATTTTTATAGAAAAGTTGACTTTAAAAAGACATTTCTATAGAAAAGTTGACGATAGGAAGACATTTCTATAGAAAAGTTGACGATAGGAAGACATTTCTATAGAAAAGTTGACGATAGGAAGACATTTCTATAGAAAAGTTGACGATAGGAAGACATTTCTATAGAAAAGTTGACGATAGGAAGACATGTCTATAGAAAAGTTGACGATAGGAAGACATTTCTATAGAAAAATTGACGATAGGAAGACATTTTTATAGAAAAGTTGACGATAGGAAAACATTTCTATAGAAAAGTTGACGATAGGAAGACATTTCTAAAGAAAAGTTGACAATAGGAAGACATTTCTATAGAAAAATTGAAGATAGGAAGACATTTCTATAGAAAAGTTAACGAAAGGAAGACATTTCTATAGAAAAGTTGACAATAGGAAGACATTTCTATAGAAAAATTGAAGATAGGAAGACATTTCTATAGAAAAGTTAACGAAAGGAAGACATTTCTATAGAAAAGTTGACGATAGGAAGACATTTCTATAGAAAAGTTGACGATAAGAAAACATTTCTATAGAAAAGTTGACGATAAGAAGGCTTTTCTATAGAAAAGTTGACGATAGGAAGACATTTCTATAGAAAAGTTGATAGGAAGACATTTCTATAGAAAAGTTGATGTTAAAAAGACATTTCTATAGAAAAGTTGACGTTGGAAAGACATTTCTATAGGAAAGTTGACGTTGGAAAGACATTTCTATAGAAAAGTTGACGTTGAAAAGACATTTCTATAGAAAAGTTGACGTTGGAAAGACATTTCTATAGAAAAGTTGACGATAGGAAGACATTTCTATAGAAAAGTTAACGATAGGAAGACATTCCTATAGAAAAGTTGACGATAGGAAGACATTTCTATAGAAAAGTTGACGATAGGAAGACATTTCTATAGAAAAGTTGACGATAGGAAGACATTTCTATAGAAAAGTTGACGATAGGAAGACATTTCTATAGAAAAGTTGACGATAGGAAGACATTT
The DNA here is from genome assembly GCA_933228675.1 of Stomorhina lunata. Classification (NCBI taxonomy): domain Eukaryota; kingdom Metazoa; phylum Arthropoda; class Insecta; order Diptera; family Rhiniidae; genus Stomorhina; species Stomorhina lunata. Next base: position 108,019,739 of record OW121744.1, on the reverse strand, counting down.
CTATAGAAAATTTGACGATAGGAAGACATTTCTATAGAAAAGTTGACGATAGGAAGACATTTCTATAGAAAAGTTGATGATAGGAAGACATTTCTATAGAAAAGTTGACGTTGAAAATACATTTCTATAGAAAAATTGACGTTGGAAAGACATTTCTATAGAAAAGTTGACGATAGGAGGATATTTCTATAGAAAGAAATTTCATAATTTTAAGGCATAGACTTACCTTAATGTTACTAAGTTCTAGTTAGACTAAGTCATAACATACGCATGTCACTAGATTTCCAACAACAAATTTGCAATATTCAATATTATTTTTCAATTCCCTTCAATTTCGATTTGTTAATTCAAACAAAAGTTGCGGTTTTCGTTGTCATTCAAAGGAAAACCTTAAGAAATCAAATCTCATGTAATTTGATTTTTATAAATTTTAACAGATTTTTCTAATTGTCGTCATGTCATTTCTCGTCTGTTAATTAATTGTTTATGGCAACTTTTACACAAAAGTACAAAAATTATTAAATCAATAAATTAGTTTCTGACTGCGGTTAATTGTTTATTTCGCGAGTTATTTGATACTTGAGTTTCACCCAAAAAACTTATTAAGGCGTTAATTGTGGCGAGAAAAACTACTTAATATGGAAATTATTTCATACAAAAGGAACGAAAAAACTCTAAACCAAACGGTTTTGAATTTCGAAAGAAATTGTTACAAATTAGAATATTAATGAAAATTTTAGCAAATAATTTGTTTAAAGGTCAAGATTTATGCGAATTAGGTATAAAGAAGTGCATAAAAAGTGAACGATAGGAAGACATTTTTATAGAAAATTTGACGATAGGAAGAAATTTCGATAGAAAAGTTGACGATAGGAAGACATTTCTATAGAAAAGTTGACGATAGGAAGACATTTCTATAGAAAAGTTGACGATAGGAAGACATTTCTATAGAAAAGTTGACGATAGGAAGACATTTCTATAGAAAAGTTGACGATAGGAAGACATTTCTATATAAAAGTTGACGATAGGAAGACATTTCTATAGAAAAGTTGACGATAGGAATACATTTCTATAGAAAAGTTGACGATAGGAAGACATTTCTATAGAAAAGTTGACGATAGGAAGACATTTCTATAGAAAATTTGACGATAGGAAGGCATTTTTATAGAAAAGTTGACGATAGGAAGGCATTTTTATAGAAAAGTTGACGATAGGAAGACATTTCTATAGAAAAGTTGACGATAGGAAGACATTTCTATAGAAAAGTTGACGATAGGAAGACATTTCTATATCAAAGTAGACGATAGGAAGACATTTCTATAGAAAAGTTGACGATAGGAAGACATTTCTATAGAAAAGTTGACGATAGGAAGACATTTCTATAGAAAAGTTGACGATAGGAAGACATTTCTATAGAAAAGTTGACGATAGGAAGACATTTCTATAGAAAAGTTGACGATAGGAAGACATTTCTATAGAAAAGTTGACGATAGGAAGACATTTCTATAGAAAAGTTGACGATAGGAAGACATTTCTATAGAAAAGTTGACGATAGGAAGACATTTCTATAGAAAAGTTGACGATAGGAAGACATTTCTATAGAAAAGTTGACGATAGGAAGACATTTCTATAGAAAAGTTGACGATAGGAAGACATTTCTATAGAAAAGTTGACGATAGGAAGACATTTCTATAGAAAAGTTGACGATAGGAAGACATTTCTATAGAAAAGTTGACGATAGGAAGACATTTCTATAGAAAAGTTGACGATAGGAAGACATTTCTATAGAAAAGTTGACGATAGGAAGACATTTCTATAGAAAAGTTGACGATAGGAAGACATTTCTATAGAAAAGTTGACGATAGGAAGACATTTCTATAGAAAAGTTGACGATAGGAAGACATTTCTATAGAAAAGTTGACGATAGGAAGACATTTATATAGAAAAGTTGACGATAGGAAGACATTTCTATAGAAAAGTTGACGATAGGAAGACATTTCTATAGAAAAGTTGATGATAGGAAGATATTTCTATAGAAAAGTTGACGATAGGAAGACATTTCTATAGAAAAGTTGACGATGGGAAGACATTTCTATAGAAAAGTTGACGATGGGAAGACATTTCTATACAAAAGTTGACTATAGGAAGACATTTTTATAGAAAAGTTGACGATAGGAAGACATTTCCATTAAAAAGTTGACGTTAGGAAGACATTTCTATAGAAAAGTTGACGTGATTATATCTTGATTTGTGTAAATGTTTATTATTCAAATAAATTCAAAACTTTTCTTGTTAATGTATCACTTAAGTTACCAATATTTAAAAAAATCAATATTTTGAGTCAATACAAATAAATTAAAAACCTATTAAGACACAAGATCTATTTGAATAATTTTATGGGGTAAATATTTGATCTTAAAAGACCAAGAAGTAAAAGTAGAAAAATTCAAATTTAAATTTAGTTGGACTTGTGCTAGTTCCGATAACAAAAACAAATCAAAAAATTTTAAGAAGAAAGAGAAGAAAATTTAATAAAATAATTAAAAGAAAAGTATTTTTAATTTAAAACCGATAACTGACAACACGAACTAATGAATTCGAAATTACGATTTTCGAGAAGTTAACGAATCAATAAAAGAGAAATTCACCACAAAGGTGAGAATTGAGAAAATATCAAACTTAGCATTTTAATTAAAGTTTTCAATGAAATTTAAATTTCTTCGCATTTTAAAATATTAATGTTAAAGATTTTGAGAAATTTCTTTATGATCGTATATCTTTTCCAATTTCTTTCTTTTCAAAATATTCCTGATTTAGTCTCGACTAACATTTTATTCCCAATTTTAATAATTTTCAATGCAATATTTTTCTTTACTGTTTCTATTTTTAGGCTTTTAAATTGTTTAAGGAATTTACTAATAATTTGTTATTATAATTATTTAAATGCCTCCTCCCATACTCAAACATTTTATTCATAATTTTTGAAAATTTCATCTTAATTAAGTTAAATTCTAATATCAAGATTTAAGTAGAAAGAAAGTTCCCCACTAAAATAAATAAAAAGACTTTAAACGAGAGAATCGTATGGTACTAGAAGGTCAGAGCTGGGAAAAGTTGATTCATTAAAAAAATTTTCTAGAGATAATGTAATTTTAAAACATTTCTATAGAAATGTTGACAACCGGTAATAATTTCTATAGAAAAGTTGACGATAGGAAGACATTTCTATAGAAATGTTGTAGGTAGGAAGACAATTTATTGACAAGTTAACGAAAGCCAAACATTTCTATAGAAAAGTTGACGATAGGCAAACATTTCTATAGAAAAGTTGACGATAGGCAGACATTTCTACAGAAAAGTTGACGATAGGCAAACATTTCTATAGAAAAGTTGACGATACGAAGACATTTCTATAGAAAAGTTGACGATAGGAAGACATTTCTACAGAAAAGTTGACGATAGGAAGACATTTCTATAGAAAAGTTGACGATAGGAAGACATTTCTATAGAAAAGTTGACGATAGGAAGACATTTCTATTAAAAAGTTGACGATAGGAAGACATTTCTATAGAAAAGTTGACGATAGGAAGATATTTCTATAGAAAAGTTGACGATAGGAAGACATTTCTATAGAAAAGTTGACGATAGGAAGACATTTCTATAGAAAAGTTGACGATAGGAAGACATTTCTATAGAAAAGTTGACGATAGGAAGACATTTCTATAGAAAAGTTGACGATAGGAAGACATTTCTATAGAAAAGTTGACGATAGGAGGACATTTCTATAGAAAAGTTGACGATAGGAAGACATTTCTATAGAAAAGTTGACGATAGGAAGACATTTCTATAGAAAAGTTGACGATAGGAAGACATTTCTATAGAAAAGTTGACGATAGGAAGACATTTCTATAGAAAAGTTGACGATAGGAAGACATTTCTATAGAAAAGTTGACGATAGGAAGACATTTCTATAGAAAAGTTGACGATAGGAAGACATTGCTGTAGAAAAGTTGACGATAGGCAAACATTTCTATAGAAAAGTTGACGATAGGAAGACATTTCTATAGAAAAGTTGACGATAGGAAGACATTTCTATAGAAAAGTTGACGATTGGAAGACATTTCTATAGAAAAGTTGACGATAGGAGGACATTTCTATAGAAAAGTTGACGATAGGAAGACATTTCTATAGAAAAGTTGACGATAGGAAGACATTTCTATAGAAAAGTTGACGATAGGAAGACATTGCTGTAGAAAAGTTGACGATAGGCAAACATTTCTATAGAAAAGTTGACGATAGGAAGACATTTCTATAGAAAAGTTGACGATAGGAAGACATTTCTATAGAAAAGTTGACGATAGGAAGACATTTCTATAGAAAAGTTGACGATTGGAAGACATTTCTATAGAAAAGTTGACGATAGGAAGCATTTCTATATTTTATTGTAGTCAACTTTTCTGTAGAAATATTTGGCTGTCGTCAACTTTTCTATAGAAATATTTGCCTGTCGTCAACTTGTCTATAGAAATATTTGCCTGTCGTCCACTTGTCTACAGAAATATTTGCCTATCGTCAACTTGTCTATAGAAATATTTGCCTGTCGTCAACTTGTCTATAGAAATATTTGCCTGTCGCCAACTTTTGTGTAGAAAAATTTACCTAACCTCAACTTTTTTATAACAATATTATCGTACTGTCAACTTTTCAATAGAAATGTTGTCCTATCGTCAACTTTTCTATAGAAATTTTGTAATATCGTACCTATACCTATAGAAATGTTGTTCTATCGTCAACTTTTCTATAGAAATGTTGTTCTATCGTCAACTTTTCTATAGAAATGTTGTTCTATCGTCAACTTTTTTATAGAAATGTTATCCTATCGTTAAGTTTTTTTAGAGGTGTTGTCCTATCGTCAACTTTTCTACAGAAATGTTGTCCTATCGTCAACTTTTCTACAGAAATGTTGTCCTGTCGTCAACTTTTCTATAGAGATGTTGCTCTATCGTCAACTTTTGGATAGAAATGTTGTCCTATCGTCAACTTTTCTATAGAAATGTTTTCCTATCATCAAATTTTTTATGGAAATGTTGTCCTATCGTCAACTTTTCTATAAAGATGTTGTCTTATAGTCAACTTTTCTATAGAAATGTGTCCTGTCGTCAAGTTTTCTATAGAAATGTCCTATATTCAACTTTTTGATAGAATTGTCTTACTATAGTCAACTTTTCTATGTAAACATTTCTTTAATTAAATCTACAATCCCATCTCTGAGAGAAGCACTTTAAAATTCTCGTTTTCAAATTAAAATCTCACCACACGTTCGTTATAACGAAGTGCAAAATTTTTGCAATTTCAAATGGAAACTCCCCATTAATTGGAAATCGTTGTCGTTTTTTGTGCATCTCTTTTATTTTGAGCCATTCGGCTCCATATATAAACCTCAACTTGACCATGGTTCGATTGTAGTCTGTTCAGTTACACTCAAAGGTTCAGCTGTGTAACAAAAGCTTCTAGGTTCATTTCCAAAAGAATCGGTGACAAAAAATAAAAGAAAAAACGGTTTAAATCAAAGAAAAAAATTTTAATAAAAATTATTTTTAATTTTTTTTTGTTAAATTTAAAAAAAAGGTAAGAAAATAAAAGGAAATATATTCAAAAAAATTTTGAATTTGAGATAAAAATTAATAAAATTGTAAAAATTACAATAAAAGTGAAGTGTTGAAAAAAAGTATTTGAATTAAAACTAAAATGTGATTTGAAAAAATTTTATTAATTTTGAAAAAAATTTAAAAATTTATAAAAAAAAATTGAAAAATTATGTAATTGAAAGAAAAGCACATGCAACAGTTTTGATTAAAAAAATTGAAGGACATTATTGAAAAATTGCTTTCAAAATATGTAACAACAATTTCAAAATTTCTCTTAAAATAATTGCGAAAGTGTTGATTTGATCTTCTTAAATTGATCTTTTGTGGGATTTTCTACAAAAAAAAAAAAAAATACACGCAGCGAAAGTCTTTTGAAGAGGCAGACCTTTTTCATGATTTTTTTCTTTTTTTTATTCGTTTGTTCTAAAAATGAGTTTAATTGAGTAAGAAAAACAATTAATTTACTAAAAACAACAACCACTACAATTATAAAAAAAAAATTCAAAATATTCAAAAATAGAATTTTCGAAAATCTTTACTCGTTGGTGTTTCGAGAATTGGTTCAAACGTTCGATCGTTTGATTGATTATCTTGTTACAAATTTCGTAATGAAACAGACGTGCAAAACTATCGGCTAAATTAAAAAAAAATCAAATTGGATCTTATAATCTGCTAACGACAACGACTGCTCTCTAAAGGTTTTTATAAATTTATATAAAAATTTACAAAATTTAATAAAAAAAATTTAAATATTGAAGTTTTTTAATAAAATTTGAATACATGCTGGGATTTTTTGATAATTATTTAGTGAAACCTATAAACCTTGAGATATATTGAATCGAAATCTTTTTATAGTTTTTGCATATTCTTGCAAATTTTCAATTTTGGGTATAATTTTTAAAAATTCTTAAAAAAAAATATGGAATAATTTCCGTAAGAAAACAAGTGCTATATTAAAAAATATTTCAAAACTTGAGAAATTTTAAAAATTTATAAACTGAACTGCTGCCGCTATATGTAAATTTATAGGTCAGTTTGACCAGATGTTGTATAATGGATATTTAGATCAAAAAAAGTCGAAAATAAAAGCTTTAATACAAAATAATTGTGTGAAATATTCGAAAATCTGTTTTCAACTTTCGATCCTTAATTTTTTTTTTAAATTTTAAAAACTTATTAAGATTTTTCAAAATGAATTTTGAAATAATAAAATCTTTAAAATATTGAAATTTTGCAACGGAAACTGATTTAGTTTTTAAAAAATCGATCGTTTTGATCATGAATTTTTAAACTTATTTCATATTAAAATTTTCATACTAAATAGTTTTAATATGAAATAGGTCGGTTAAGCTGAACTGTATGATATTAAGGTCATATGTGGTCCGATATCAAGAAATTTAGAACGGGGTTTTATATGTTGTACCAAATTTTATAGACTTATACATTTTTTTGCCAGATATACTTTATTTACAACAATGGATCTGATATGATTGTACCTATGTTTAGAAGTGGACCGTTGGACAATCGACTTTAGTTTATACATGATCAAATATGTATATTCTAATGTGGACGAGGTGGCACGATCGATTCAGTCGGAAAGTAACTTCGTATTGGGTGTCAATGGTAAGACAGGCAATATAAATAAACTTGTAATTAACGAAGGAAATAATCTACGACCTTTTGGGGCATGAAAGTCAAGGTTTTACGTGGACACACTACTGGTCCATGGTGGACCAGTTGTCATGATCGATTTTATCTGAAAATAACTCCGTATTGGGTGTCAATAGTTAGACAGGCAAGATAACGAAACTTGTAACAAACGAAGGAAATTCACGATATACTACCTTTTGGGTCATGAAAGTCAAGGTTTTATGTGGACACACTACCGTACAGGCCTACACCGCACCGGGTGGTAAAATACATCCTCTAGCCCGGATACACATCCGTATCAAATTGAAACTTTGTTTATTTTGGACAGGGTTTCCCCTTTGGTGGAGCGGAGACTTGCTTAAACTCCTTCCGGTCTATGTTTACGGCAGCCGGTTGAAATGTAACTCTACATCGAACTTACGTTCTACCCTCGATATAGGGTATAAACCACAGCCATCACGATGCTCCCAACAGGGACCACACCAAAGAAGGGCCACATCAACAGTCAGGCCAGAACCGAAGTTCTAGAAGCTCCTGACTCCCGTGGTAATAGAAAGTCTCTGGTCGGACTTTGTGGATGAGCTACTCCTAGCATGGCCCCAAAAAGGCTAGGGGCTGGTACCCTACACACACCCGTTCAACAACCCATAACCACCTATTTCATCTCGAACACAATTTGGCAACAATCAGGCTTCCTGGAAACCGACTCAACCTCAGAAGACCAGACATCCTGCCAAGAACAGCCAAAGGACGAGGCGGAACCTAAGGGAGCCCTTTGGTGGCCACATCAACAGTAAGGCCAGAACCGAAGTTCTAGAAGCTCCTGACTCCCGTGGTACCAGAAAGTCTCTGCTCGGACTTTGTGGTTGAGCTACTACTAGCATCGAATCTAAAAAGCTAGGGGCTGGTACCATACACACACCCGTTCAAACAACCCATGACCACCTAATTCATCTCGAACACAATTTGGCAACATACAGGCTTCCTGGAAATCGACTCAGCCTTAGAAGACCAGATATCCCGCCAAGAACACCTGGAAGGCCGAGGCAAAACCCAAGGGAGCCCTTTGGTGAGGCGGACACTATCTTTAACTCCTTTCAGTCTATGGGTACGGCAGCCGGTTGTAATGCAACATTACATTGAACCAAAGTTCCAGGGGTTCCTGACCCCCGTGATACCAGAAAGTCTCTGGTCGGACTTTGTGGACGAGCTTTGCCCTACAATAAGGATAGGGGCTGGTAAAATAGACATACCCATTCAAATAACCCATGACCACCTAATTCATCTCAAACACAATTTGGCAACATACCGGCTCCCCGAAAACCGACTCAGCACCAGAAGACCAGTCATCCTACCAAGAACAGCTGGAGGGCCGAGGCGGAACTCAAGGGAGCCCATATACTCAAAACGTGTTACTTCCTAGCACTTACCGAACGCACTCTTCTCCTATTAAACAAAACTAATACATACTCAGTCACACTTCTCACTCTATTCCCACGTCTTACTCACATCATAACCGTCCTGAGTCCTAACTACCGCCCCAACCATCTAGGCCCCTTCACACAACACATGCTTTCAGTCCTATCGGCCCCGCAATCACACTCAGCAGTATCACTCAAGGTACGCTTATGCAGAAATTCATTCAAGGGAGCGATGCCCGGACCTTTTGGGGAAGTTAAACATCGGAGCAATGTTAACATAACAACCGGCCAGGTATTAGCAAATTTGAGCGATGACTTCTTTGGCCTAGCCTGACTTATTCGAGTTATAGGACCAAACATATAATGATACTACTAGATAGCGGAAGAACTCTTAAAAAGTAGACGATATCTCATAAAATTCCAACCTGAGTTTAGTCCAATAAAAAGTCCATAATTGAAAACCCCCAGTCTATGAAAAACCTTGAAGTTATCCATCATGTGATTAAAAAGACATGCTTTAAAAAAGTCAAATGTTTTTTTTATTGATTTAAAGCAAAATATGCAAATCTATGCAGATAAATTATATATTTTTATAAAGCTGAGACTTTAATATTTCATTGGATATAAATTCTATCACATAAGTAACAATTGAAAGAAGCTATAACCTAACAAAGTTTTAAGTTATGCTAAATTTTTTATTAGATGTCAAAAACCTATAAAACCACTACAAATTTACACTTTTCCCAACATTCGACCTCCTATGACAATGCAAAATCTACTCATCCATTCACCACAAATAAATTTCATCAAATCAAAAAGAAAATTTTAAATTTATTATATTCAAAAACGTATTGAAATGTGACACTCCCTTATTCATTTCCTCTCTTTAGAAATTGCAATTTATGTGCAAAAAAAAACACAAGAAAAAAATTATATTCCCATCATTAAAGTCAACCTTTATTCATAAATCAATTCTACTATTTAACCTTGATTAGAATTAATTGAAAAAGTCGAAAAAAAGAAGAAATTTAATTAAAGAAATTTTGAAATTTGAGGTGAAAGACAAGGAAGTAGAAGATTTTGAACACTTAAATTTTTTTACACATTTAAAAATTTACAGGTAAAATAAAAAGCATCTGTCAATTACAACTGAAAATAATTTAAGATAGAACCTATAAATGTTCCGATTAGATAAAGGTTCATATAAGTGGGCACAGGGCCAAAAAAATAGTTTTCTTAAAACAAAAACAAAATTCAATTAAAACAAAAAAATTCTATAAAAAAAACTTCAAAGATCGTAAACTTTTCAAAAGAAACTTCTATGATAGTAAATTTTTTTTAAATAAAACGATCGTTAAATTTTCTTAAGAAAACTTGAACGATCGTTAACTTTTCTAAAGAAAACTTCAACGGTCGTTAACTTTCCTAAAGAAAACTTCAACGATCGTTAACTTTTCTAAAGAAAACTTCAACGATCGTTAACTTTTCTTAAGAAAACTTAAACGATCGTTAACTCTTCTAAAGAAAACTTCAACGGTAGTTAACTTTCCTAGAGAAAACTTCAACGATCGTAAACTTTTCTAAAGAAAACTTCAACGATCGTTAACTTTTATATAGAAAACTTTAACGATCGTTAACTTTTCTATAGAAAACTTCAACGATCGTTAACTTTTCTAAAGAAAACTTCAACGATCGTTAACTCTTCTAAAGAAGACTTCAACGATCGTTAACTCTTCTAAAGAAAACTTCAACGATCGTTAACTTTTCTAAAGAAAACTTCAACGATCGTTAACTTTTCTATAGAAAACTTTAACGATCGTTAACTATTCTAAAGAAAACTTTAACGATCGTTTACTTTTCTATAGAAAACTTCAACGATCGTTAACTTTTCTATAGAAAACTTCAACGATCGTTAACTTTTCTATAGAAAACTTCAACGATCGTTAACTTTTCTAAAGAAAACTTCAACGATAGTTAACTTTTCTAAAGAAAACTTCAACGATCGTTAACTTTTCTATAGAAAACATCAACGATCGTTAACTTTTCTATAGAAAACTTCAACGATCGTTAACTTTTCTAAAGAAAACTTCAACGATCGTTAACTTTTCTAAAGAAAACTTCAACGATCGTTAACTTTTATAAAAAAAACTTCAACGATCGTTAACTTTTCTAAAGAAAACTTCAACGATCGTTAACTTTTCTAAAGAAAACTTCAACAATCGTTAACTTTTCTAAAGAAAACTTCAACGATCGTTAACTTTTCTATAGAAAACTTTAACGATCGTTAACTATTCTAAAGAAAACTTCAACGATCGTTAACGTTTTTAAAGAAAACTTCAACGATCATTAACTATTCTAAAGAAAACTTCAACGATCGTAAACTTTTCTATAGAAAACTTCAATGATCGTTAACTTTTCTATAGAAAACTTCAACGATCGTTAACTTTTCTATAGAAAACTTCAACGATCGTTAACTTTTCTATAGAAAACTTCAACGATCGTTAACTTTTCTAAAGAAAACTTCAACGATCGTTAACTTTTCTAAAGAAAACTTCAACGATCGTTAACTTTTCTAAAGAAAACTTCAACAATCGTTAACTTTTCTAAAGAAAACTTCAACGATCGTTAACTTTTCTAAAGAAAACTTCAACGATCGTTAACTTTTCTAAAGAAAACTTTAACGATCGTTAACTCTTCTATAGAAGACTTCAACGATCGTTAACTTTTGTATAGAAGACTTTAACGATCGTTAACTTTTCTATAGAAAACTTCAACGATCAAATTAGGGCGATCGCTAAAGTTTCCATAAAAAGCTTTAACGGCGGTAAATTTTGAATAACTTGTAAGGAAATAAAGACGGAAGTCTCAGCTTTCTAACGGCATATAAACATTTTGCATATATTTGCATATTTAGTCTAAAAGCAATGATCAGTTATAGAATATTTTGTCAAATTTTCTCAGTGTATACATTAAACTGCGATAAGAATAGGAGTACTTAAATGCATTGTCTGGTAACTGGCTTTTTAATATTGATTTTTGTTTTTTCTTATTTATTATCATGGTATTGTGTCTAAATTTAAACTTGTTGCCGGCCGGCCGGCTTAATAATTTAACCGGTTGTCAGCCCACAAATTCCACATTCTTCTTTTCCTTATATTTCTTTTGTGGCATGAACATGTTCTTCATGTTTTTCTCTTCAATGGCTCTTCCACTTAATGATTTTTATCTTTGAATTTGCAAATGTTAATTGGCTTCATGTTGGCTGCCTGACTCGGCGGTTGGACTGACTGCCTGAGTGAGTCAGTCATTCAACAACGAATCAATGATAATGCTGGCGTGATGCATAAAGTTGCATTCAAATCTGAGTTACTATGTTCCCTTAAACGGGAGTACAGTTAAAAGCCAACGCCCTTCTTAAAAGATACCTACGTTTCTTTATTTGTTTCGACTGACTTCGTTCTTGCTATTCCATGTCATTGGATATTGCTGTGAAACTGTCTGTCATTTTTTTTGATTTAGTTATAGAAATTTTTGAATTTCTTAAGGAAATATAGAAAAACGTGGGTGCAGGTTTGAAATTTACATTTGCAAAAACGAAGAAATGGAAACAATTATTGTAATGAAAGTGGGAGTTGAAATGAATGTACCTTAAACGTTGTTATAAATACTTCTTCATTTATTTTAATGATTAATTAAACATTGGAATTTATTTGATTTCCTGTCACAAACGAAAGACATTTATCGTTTCTAGAGAAAACTTAGGCGATCCTCAACTTTTCTTAAGAAAACTTCAGCGATCCTTAACTTTTTCAACGAAAACTTAAGCGGTCTTCAGCACTTCCAAAGTAAACAAAGAGATCCCTAACTTTTCTAAAGAAAATTTAAGCGATCATCAACTCTTCCAAAGTAATTTCAACGATCGTTCACTTTTCTAAAGAAAACTTCAACGATCGTTAACTTTTCTAAAGAAAACTTTAACGATCGTTAACTTTTCCAAAGAAAACTCTAACGATCGTAAAATTTTTTTAGAAAAAATTTTCAAAGATCGTTAAATTTTCTAAAGAAAACTTTAACAATCGTTTACTTTTCTAAAGAAAACTTCAACGATGGTTAACTTTTCTAAAGAAAACTTCAACGATCGTTAAAATTTCTAAAGAAAACATCAACGATCGTTAACTTTTCTAAAGAAAACTTCAACGATCGTTGAGTTTGCAAAAAAAAATGTAACGATCGTAAAATTCTCTAAAGAGAACTTTAACGATCGTTAAATATTTTTAAGAAAACTTTAACGATCGTTAAATTTTCTTAAGAAAACTTCAACGATCGTTAAATTTTCTAAAGAAAACTTTAACAATTGTTAAATTTTCTGAAGAAAACTTCAACGATCGTTAAATTTTCAAAAGAAAACTTCAACGATCGTTAAATTTTCTAAAGAAAACTTCAACGATCGTTAAATATTCTAAATAAAACTTCAACGATCGGTAAAATTTCTAAAGACAACATCACCGATCATTAAATTTTCTAAAGAAAACTTCAACGATCGTTAAATTTTCTAAAGAAAACTTCAACGATCGTTAAATTTTCTAAAGAAAACTTCAACAATCGCTAAATTTTCTAATGAAAACTTCAACGATCGTTAACTTCTCTAAAGAAAACTTCAACGACCGTTAAATTTTCTAAAGAAAACTTCAACGATCGTTAAATTTTCGAAAGAAAACTTCAATGATCGTTAACTTTTCTAATGAAAACATTAAAAATATTAATCATTTTGCCTTTTATTTTATATTTCCAGATTTAAATAATGGCCGATGAAGCGCAAGCACCACCCGCCGAAGCAGCACCAGCTGAGGGTGAGGCAGCTGCCGCTGATGCACCACCAGCTGATGCACCACCAGCTGAACCCACTGAGCCCATTAAGCACACCTATACCCTCTTCTATTTCAATGTTAAGGCATTGGCTGAGCCGTTACGTTATCTCTTTGCATACGGCGGCATTGAGTATGAGGATGTGCGCGTAACCCGCGATGAGTGGCCAGCATTGAAGCCAAGTGAGTTTTCCGAACACTGTCCCTCTCTCTCTCTCTCTCTCTATCGATCAAGTAAAATAACGATCACTTTCAATTTTATATTTTTTTCTCAGCTATGCCTATGGGTCAAATGCCTGTTTTGGAAGTCGATGGCAAACGTGTTCACCAGAGCATATCAATGGCACGTTTTCTAGCTAAAACTGTTGGTTTGTGCGGTGCCACACCCTGGGAAGATTTACAAATTGATATTGTTGTTGATACGATCAACGATTTTCGTCTAAGTAGCGAACAATGTGTGAAGTTGCATGTTATATGTTTGTGATTAATCTTTGTATTTTAATATATAGAAATTGCAGTCGTCTCCTATGAACCCGAAGATGAAATCAAGGAAAAGAAGCTGGTCACATTGAACAATGAAGTCATTCCATTCTATTTGGAGAAATTGGAACAAACCGTTAAAGATAATGATGGTCATTTGGCATTGCAAAAGGTGGGTCAATGTTGCCATTTAAAGAAAACTTAAACGATCCTCAACTTACTTGAATAAAACTTTTCTATAGGAAACTTTAACGATCGTTAACTTTTCTATAGAAAACTTCAACGATCGTTAACTTTTCTATAGACAATTTTAACGATCGTTAACTTTTCTATAGAAAACTTTAACGATCGTTAACTTTTCTATAGAAAACTTTAACGATCGTTAACTTTTCTATAGAAAACTTTAACGATCGTTAACTTTTCTATAGAAAACTTTAACGATCGTTAACTTTTCTATAGAAAACTTTAACGATCGTTAACTTTTCTATAGAAAACTTTAACGATCGTTAACTTTTCTATAGAAAACTTTAACGATCGTTAACTTTTCTATAGAAAACTTTAACGATCGTTAACTTTTCTATAGAAAACTTTAACGATCGTTAACTTTTCTATAAACAACTTTAACGATCGTTAACTTTTCTATAGAAAACTTTAACGATCGTTAACTTTTCTATAGAAAACTTTAACGATCGTTAAAGTTTTCTATAGAAAAGTTAACTTTTCTATAGAAAACGATCGAATCGTTAACTTTTCTATAGAAAACTTTAACGATCGTTAACTTTATATAGAAAACTTTAACGATCGTTAACTTTTCTATAGAAAACTTGAACGATCGTTAACTTTTCTATAGAAAAACTTAACTTTTCTATATAAAACTTGATCGAGTCGATGTTACGTCATGTAAAATTAACTTAATTTGATTTTACATCTTGTAAAAACCATAGAATGTGGTTTTACATTATGTAAAATTTACTAAGTTATATTTTATCATGTAAAATTTACTAAATTCGATTTTACATCATATAAAATTTACTTAATTCGATTTTACATCATGTAAAATTCACAAAATTGTATTTTATGTCAGATATAATTTACTAAGTATGTTTTTACATCATGTAAAATTTCAATTTTACATCTTGTAAAAATTAAACAAAATTACTTTACATCTTGCAAAATTTACTAAGATATATTTTACTTCGTGTAAAATTAACTAATTACAATTTTTCTTCATGTAAAATTTACTAAATTTGATTTTACATCATGTAAAATTTACTTATTCGATTTTATATCATGCAAAATTCACAGAATTTAACTTTTCGTCATAAAGAATTTACTTAGTATTTTTTTAACATTA
This sequence comes from Stomorhina lunata, assembly GCA_933228675.1. NCBI lineage: Eukaryota > Metazoa > Arthropoda > Insecta > Diptera > Rhiniidae > Stomorhina > Stomorhina lunata. Next base: position 108,004,321 of record OW121744.1, on the reverse strand, counting down.
TGTAACATTTACTTGTTCCGAGTTTACATTATGTAACATTCACAGAATTTAACTTTACATCGCAAAGAATTTACTTAGAATGTTCTTACACAATGTAAAATTTACTTGTTTTGATTTTACATTTTGTTAAAGTTAAAAAATTTCTTTATGATGTAAAATTCACTAAATTCGATTTTACATCATGTACAATTTACTAAATTCGATTTAACATCATCTAAAATTCACAGAGTTTTACATTGCGTCATATGTAATTTATTTAGTATATTTTTACATCACGTAAAATTTACTTGTTTCGATTTTACATCTGGTAAAGCTTAAAAAATGACTTCACATCATGTAAAATACACACATTTATACATTTTTACATGATGAAAAATTTACAAAGTTATATTTTACTTAATGTAAAATTAACTAATTTATATTTTTCTTCATGTAAAATTTTTTAAATTCGATTTTACATCATGTAAATTTTTCTAAATTCGATTTAACATCATGTAAAATTCACTAAATTCGATTTTACATCGTGTAAAATTTACTTAATTCGATTTTACATCATGTTAAATTTACAGAATTTAACTTTACATCGTATAGAATTTACTTAGTATGATTTTACATTATGTAAAATTAAATTGTTTCGATTTGACATATTGTAAAACTTAAAAAAAAATAGTTTACATCTTGTAAAATACACAGAATGCGTTTTTACATCATGTAAAATTAACTAAGTTATATTTTACTTCATATAAAATTAACTAATTTCTTTTTTTACTCGTGTAAAATTTACTTAACTCGATTTTACATCATCTAAAGTTTTTAGATGATTTTACATCGTTTAAAATTCACAAATTATAATTTTACATCAAGTAAAATTTTATTAAAATCAGTTTACATTATGTAAAATTTACTTAATTTTATTTTTCATCATGTAAAATTTACTAAATATGGTTTTACATCGTGTATAATTTACTAGTTTTTATTTAAATCATGTAAAATTGATAAGACCTAATTTAAGATCATGTAAATATTACAAAACTTCATTTTACATCATGTAAAATTTGCTAAATTTAGATTCTAGGTCATGTAAAATTAAGTAAAAATCTGTTTAACTCATGTAAAATGGTTAAAACATGTTTTTACTAGAGGTAAAATTTAAAAAATTTGTTTTTACATCATGTAAAATATACTAAATTTGTTTTTTTATTATGTAAAATTTTTTTTTACTTGAATATTTTTGCCTTAAAATTTGCTTTTCTTATATTAAATCTTATAAATTGTGATTTTTTTATTTTTTAGCTTACCTGGGCCGATGTCTATTTTGCCGGCATTTTGGATTACATGAACTACATGGTTAAGCGCGACATTTTGGAGCAATATCCAGCTTTGCGCGCCGTTGTCGACACCGTCAATGCCATGGATCCCATTAAGGCCTGGATCGAAAAGAGACCACAAACCGAAGTTTAAACTCTTAACAACCGAAGTTTAAATCCTTAAGCAATGATAACTCCTAGAAATCAGAAAGAAAGAAAGAAAAAACAAACAGGATGAAACATTTAATAATTCTTTTTTCATTTATTTTACAAAAACAAATACATACAAAAAAAAACAGAAAAAAAAACCACACACAACAACAATATTATAATAATAACAACTAAAAAAAATCTTTTAATTATTGATTTAACATCAGATTTTGTTCCTTTTAATAATTGTTTTAATATGATAATAAATAATTAACATTAACTATAATATGCATGAGTATAATATTTAATTGAAAATAATAAAAATTATTAACAATTTTTATTTAATTTATGTTTTTTTATGTTTTGTTTAAATGTTTTATGTGGCATAGAAATCTTGAATTTTACACACTTTTATAGTAGTAAAGAGAATATCATGTAATTAAGCAGAGAAAGCTAATCATAAAATGATTCCAGACTCTTTTAAATAACAGAGCTTTTAGATAACAGAGCGAGGGATTAAGCTTATGTTGCTTAAACTCTCATTTTTAAGAGATTTAAGCATAAAATGATCCCAGATAACAGACCCTGGAATCTTTTAAGTATTAGAGCAACAGCAAACGAGTAAATAATATTGCTTTAACTCTTTTAATGTTAAACTTTATGTGGACTTAACATAGGCATGATGATGACGAAACGTTTCTCGATAAATTTTATTAAGAAAAATTAAAAAAAAAAATGATTAGATAGTTCTTTAGTTTTAATAGTTTATAGCAGCAAGTAATTTTTAATTTAGTATATACTTTTCTATAATACAAGACATGAGTTTTCAAAAATGACATTAATATAAGTTTTACATTTTAAGCACTTAACCAATAATTTTATGTCTTAAATGTTTTAAATGTTATGTTAAAAAAATGTTTTAAATAAACACTCCCCCCCCCCAAGAAAGTTACAGAACTACAGAAAGAAAATCAAAGAAAAACAGATATATTTTTTTAAAAAATCACCTTCAAAAAAAAATATATTATCATCTTTATTAAAATCATCTTAAGATATCTTATGATATCAATATCTTCATATCATCATCAAACGAACTATAATCATCAATGAAATATCCGAAGAGTTTTGGGTATAAAAAAGACTCAACAAACTTTGGAGCACATATTACACATTTAACGTTTACATTTGACAATTTGACACTTTTTTCCAAATTAACTTTTAACTTATTAAATTCTTAAAGACATTTAAATTCGTTACAAATTGGCTTTAAATTAATTTTTTTTTTAATTTTTTGCACAAATCTTAACACCTTTAACACCAACATCTTTACACTTGAGGACTCTTTGGGGTCTTTTAGTCTTAAATTACAAATAACTTAAGAATTTGAAAAATTTGTAATTTGAATATTGTATTTTTATAAAAAGAAACAGAACAAGAACAAAGAAAAATTGTTATTAACCTTAAACAGGCCTAAGGCGGATTTCATTAAATAAAAATACAAAAAAATTTAAGAGCAGTTGTTGTCTTTTAATGATTTTTTTTTAAAGGGGGACGAAGGGGTTAAACAAATGTTAACTAAGAAAAGTTTAATTTTATAAGATTTTCAAAAAAAAAATCAAGTTAAACAATAAATTTTATACGATTTAAAACAAAATAGTAAATTTTACATGATGTCAAAATAAATTTTGTAAATTTTACATGATGTGAAAACAAATTTAATAAATCCACGTGATATCAAATCATATATAGTGGATTTTTCATGACTTTTGCTTAGGTTTACATGATGTAAAATCAAAATTAAAAAGTTTTACATGATGTAAACACAAATTTAGTAAATTTTACATAATATCAAAGCATATTTATTAAATTTTACATGAGGTAAAATTGCCTTTACCAATACTTAGATGATGTAAAATCAAAGTTTAAAAGTTTTACATGATGTAAATACAAATCTAGTAAATTTTACATAGAGTAAAATCAAATTTAGCAAATATTATGTGATGTAGAAAAAAATTTTGAAAATTTTACATGATGTAGAAACAAATTTTGTAAATTTTACATGACATCAAAGCATATATAGTGAGTTTTACATGAGGTAAAATAACTTTTACATGAGGTAAAATTACTTTCACTAAGATTTACATGATATAAAATCAAAATTAAAAACTTTAATATAGTGTAAACACAAATATAGTAAATTTTACATGATATCAAAGCATATGTAGTAAATTTTATATGAGGTAAAATTACATTTAATAAGATTTACATCATGTAAAATCAAAATTAAAAAGTTGTATATAATGTAAACACAAAAATAGTAAATTTTATATGATATAACAGCCTATTTAGTAAATTTTACATGAGGCAAAATGACTTTTACTAAGATTTACATGATGTTAAATCAAAATTAAAAAGTTTTACATGATGTAAACACAAATTTAGTAAGTTTTACATGATATCAAATCATATATAGTAAATTTTACATGATATAAAATGATATTTACTAAGATTTACATGATATTAAATAAAGATTAAAAAGTTTTACATGATGTAAACACAAATATAGTAATCTTTACATAGAGTAAAATGAAATTTAGCAAATATTATGTGGTGTAAAATAAAAATTAGTAAATTTTACATGATTTAGAAACAAATTTAGTAAATTTTACACGATGTCAAAACAAATTTAATAAATTTTACATGATATCAAAGCATATATAGCGAATTTTACATGAGGTAAAATGGCATTTACTAAGATTTACATTATGTAAAATCAATGCTTAAAAGTTTTACATGTTGTAAACACAAATAAAATAAATTTTACATGATATCAAAGCATATATAGAAAATTTTACATGGGTTAAAATGACATTTACTAAGATTTACATGATGTAAAATGAAAATTAAAAAGTTTTACATGATGTTAACAAAAATATAGTAAATTTTACATAGAGTAAAATAAAATTTACGAAATATTTTGTGGTGTAAAATAAAAATTAGTAAATTTTACATGATGTAGAAACAAATTTAGTAAATTTTACATGATGTCAAAACAAATTTAATAAATTTTACATGACATCAAAGCATATATAGTGAATTTTACATGAGGTAAAATGGCATTCACTAAGATTTACATTATGTAAAATCAATATTAAAAAGTTTTGTATGTTTTAAACACAAATAAAATAAACTTTACATGATATCAAAGCATATATAGAAAATTTTACATAAGGTAAAATGACATTTTCTAAGATTTAAATGATGTAAAATCAAAAATAGAAAGTTTTACATGATGCAAACACAAATATTGTAAATTTTACACAGGGTAAAATAAAAGTTAGTAAATTTTACACGAGTTAAAAACAAATTTAGTAAATTTTACATGATGTAAAAACAAATTAAGTAAATGCTACATGATATTAAAGCATATATAGTGAATTTTACATGAGGTAAACTGACTTTTACTAAGATTTACCTGATGTAAAATCAAAATAAAAAAGTTTTATATGATGTAAATTTTATAGTAAATTTTACATGATACCAAAGCATATATAGTCAGTTTTACATGAAGTAAAATGACCTATACTAAGATTTACATAATGTAAACATATATTTAGTAAATTTTACATAATATCATCATATGTAGTAAATTTTACATGAGGTAAAATAACTTTTACTAAGATTTTCTTGATGTAAGATTAAAAAGTTTTACATGATGTAAACACAAATGCAGTAAATTTTACATGATATTAAAACATATATAGTAAATTTTACATGAAGTAAAATAAAATTAAAAAAAAATTACATGGTGTAAACGCAAATATAGTAAATTTTACATGATGTAGTAACAAATATAGTAAATTTACCATGATTTAAATAAAAATGTTGTAAATATTACATGATGTAAAATTATATTTAGGGAATTTTACACGATGTTAAAACAAATCTAGTAACTTTTACATGATTTAAACTTAAATATAGTAAATTTTACATGACGTAAAATCAAGATTTTTAAATTTTCATGTAGAACTAAATCTAGTAAATTTTACATGACTTAAACACAAATTTATTAAATTTAATATGATGTCGAAGCAAATATAGTAAATTTTACATGACGTAAAATTATAATTTGCAAATGTAACATGATGTAGAATCAAATCTAGTAAATCTATAAGACCCAACTGTACTTTCCTTCTTATTTCAATTTAAATTTAACGGTAGTCTATTTTAAAAGCAGCCCCTAGCGGCCACTAGTTGAACTTATTATCATCTTTTAATGACAGTGTGGACATCTTAGCGTCAAAAAATTATTCTAAAGAAAATTTTTATTCAAAAAATTTTTCTAAAGAAAATTTTTGGTCAAATTTTTCTATAGAAAATTTTTGGTGAAAAAATGTTTCTATTGAAAATTTTTGATCAAAACAAATTTTCTAAAGAAAATTTTTGGTCAAAAAAAATTTTCTATAGAAAATTTTTGTTCAAAAAAATTTTTCTATAGAAAATTTTTGGTCAAAAAAATTTTTCTATAGAAAATTGTTAGTCAAAAAAAATGTTTCTATAGAAAATTTATGGTCAAAAAATGTTTTTTATAGAAAATATTTTTTTTAAAAAAATTTTTTCTATAGAAAATTTTTGGTCAAAAAAAGTTTCTATAGAAAATTTTTGGTCAAAAAAATTTTTCTATAGAAGATTTTTAATCAAAAAAATTTTTCTATAGAAAATTGTTAGTCAAAAAAAATTTTCTATAGAAAATTTTTGGTCAAAAAACTTTTTCTCCAGAAAATTTTTGGTCAAAGAAATTTTTCTACAGAAAATTTTTGGTCAAAGAAATTTTTCTACAGAAAATTTTTTGTTAAAAAAAAATTTCCACAGAAAATTGTTGGTCAAAAAATTTTTTCCATAGAAAATTTTTGGTCAAAAAAATTTTTCCATAGAAAATTTTTGGTCAAAAAAATTTTTCTATAGAAAATTGTTTTTCAAAAAAATGTTTCTATGGATAATTTTTGGCATTTTGCCACTTTCAATTCGATATCGCGTTTTTCTGAAACTCAAAGTTAGCAACTCTGATCACATATTATACAAGATCAGAAGTAGTTCCATCTCTTTTCAGTTAATTGATCTTAAGCCGCATTCTTTAATTAAAGCTTTTGTTGTAGGTTTGTTTTCTGTGGTTTAATTAGAATTCTGGGGCTTACTTGGTTTTGTGATTTCAAATCGAACATTCTGGTGATTCTCCATTTCAGTCGACATTCATCTCAAAAAAGTTTTCAAAGGTTTGTCTATATCTAGAATTTAAGAAAATAAATATTTTATTATATTTTTTATAAAAGCTTTAAAAAATTTTATATATTATAGCGAGGAATTTTACCAAATGCAATTTCTATGAATTTTTAAACTAAATTAAAATTCGATAGCCGGCACATGGATCAATTTTCGATCGATAAACATAAACATTTGCACTTTCTATAAAATTTGAACTGTGACGTGTTTGTTTAAAACTGCTACAATCAAAGTGGTACCCTACTTAGGATCGGTATTTTAGGACAAATTTTCATGGAAATAGAAAATAGAAAATTTTTCTATAGAAAAGAAAAATTTTAACGAACATTTTTTTTTAAAGTTTTTCTATAGAAAATTTTTCTAGAAAATTTTTCATAGAAATTTTTCTTTAAAAAATTTTTTTATAGAAAATTTTTCTTTAGGAAATTCTTCATAAAAATTTTGTATAGAATTTTTCTATAGAAAATTTTTCATAAAAATTTTTCTATAAAAAATTTTTCTTCAGTTAATTTTTCTATAAAAAAATTTTTCTTTAGATAATTTTTCTATAAAAAATTTTTCTTTAGATAATTTTGCAAAGAAATTGTTCTATATAAAATTTTTTATAGAAATTTTTCGATAGAAAATTTTTCATAAAGTTTTTTCTATATAAAATTTTTCATAAAAATTTTACATAAAAATTTTCTGTAGAAATTTTTCTATAGAAAATTTTCTATAGAAATTTTCCTATAGAAAATTTTTAATTGAAATTTTTTTATAGAAAATTTTTCATAGAAATTTTTTTATAGAAAATTTTTCATAGAAATTTTTTTATAGAAAATTTTTCATAGAAATTTTGCTATAGAAAATTGTTCATGAAAATTTTTCTACAGAAAATTTTTCATTAAAATTTTTTTCTATAGAAAATAAATTTTGATGAAAAATTTTTCTATGGAAAATTTTTCACTTAAATCTTTCTATAGAAAATTTTTCATAGAAATTTTTCTACAGAAAACTTTAAAAATTTTTCTTTAAAAAATTCTTTATAAAAATTTTTCTTTTAGAAAATTTTCATAAAAACGTTTCTTTAGAAAATTTTTCATAAAAATTTTTCTTAAATAAAATTTTTCAAAAAAATTTTTCTTAAAAAAATTTTTCATAAAAATTTTTCTATAGAAAATTTTTATAAAAATTTTTCTATAGAAAATTTTTAATAAAACTTTTTCATAAAAATTTTTCTTAAAAATTTTTCAAAAAAATTTTTCTTAAAAATTTTTCTTAATTGAAAAATTAGGATTAATCAGGCTTGAGTTCATTTTTAATTTTCAAATTATTAATTTTGAAAATTTGAAAGTAATTTTTCATAAAAATTTTTCTTAAAAATTTTTCATAAAAATTTTTCTTAAAAATTTTTCATAAAAATTTTTCTTAAAAATTTTTCATAAAAATTTTTCTTTACAAAATTTTTCTGTAGAAAATTTTTTTTGGAAAATTTTTCTGTAGAAAATTTTTCATAAAAATTTTTCTGTAGAAAATTTTTCTATAGAAAATTTTTCATAAAAATTTTTCTATAGAAAATTTTTCATAAAAATTGATCTACAGAAAATTTTTCATAAAAATTTTTCTATAGAAAATTTTTCATAAAAATTTTTCTATAGAAAATTTTTCATAAAAATTTTTCTATAGAAAATTTTTCATAAAAATTTTTCTATAGAAAATTTTTCATAAAAAGTTTTCTATAGAAAATTTTTCATAAAAAGTTTTCTATAGAAAATTTTTCATAAAAAGTTTTCTTCAAAAAGAAGTGTATTTGCATTTGATCCCAAACCTGTTACATTTATTTATTAATGTAACAGATCAATTTATTGATAAAAAGCCAAAAAATGTTTTCTATAGAAAATTTTTCATAAAAAGTTTTTTTATAGAAAATTTTTCATAAAAAGTTTTCTATAGAAAATTTTTCATAAAAAGTTTTCTATAGAAAATTTTTCATAAAAAGTTTTCTATAGAAAATTTTTCATAAAAAGTTTTCTATAGAAAATTTTTCATAAAAAGTTTTCTATAGAAAATTTTTCATAAAAAGTTTTCTATAGAAAATTTTTCATAAAAAGTTTTCTATAGAAAATTTTTCATAAAAAGTTTTCTATAAATAATTTTCCATACAATTTTTTCGATAGCAAATTTTTCATAAAAATTGTTCTATAAAAAATGTTTCTATAGAAAATTTTTCATAAAAATTTTTCATAAAAATTTTTTAATAGAAAATTTGTAATAGAAAAAGCTAATTTTATTTTCTTTAGAACATTTTTTTTCAAAAAAAAATATTTATAAAGAAATTTTTCATAGAAATTTTTCTGTATAATATTTTTTATAGAACATTTTCTATAGAAAATTTCTCATAGAAATTTTTCATAGAAATTTTTCTATAGAAAATTTCTCATAGAAATTTTTCTATAGCTAATTTTTCATAGAAATTTTTGTATAGAAAATTTTTCTTTAGAAAATTTTTCATAAAAGTTTTTCTATAGAAAATTTTTCATAAAAATATTTCTATAGAAAATTTTTCATAAAAATATTTCTATAGAAAATTTTTCTTTAAAAAATTTTTTATAGAAAATTTTTTATAAAAATTTTTCTATAGAAAATTTTTTATAAAAATTTTTCTATAGAAAATTTTTCATAAAAATTTTTCTATAGAAAATTTTTCATAAAAATTTTTCTATAGAAAATTTTTCATAAAAATTTTTCTATAGAAAATTTTTCATAAAAATTTTTCTATAGAAAATTTTTCATAAAAATTTTTCTATAGAAAATTTTTCATAAAAATTTTTCATAAAAATTTTTCTATAGAAAATTTTTCTATGGAAAATTTTTCATAAAATTTTTTTTAAGAAATTTTTGTATACAAAAATTTTCATAAACATTTTTCTATAGAAAATATTTTAAAGAAATTTTTTATAGAAAATTTTCTATCAAAATTTTTCTATAGAAAATTTTCTATCAAAATTTTTCTATAGAAAATTTTCGATATAAATTTTTCTATAGAAAATTTATCATAAAAATTTTTCTATAGAAAATTTTTCATAAAAATTTGTCTTTAAAAAATTTTTCATAAAATTTTTCTATAGAAAATTTTTCTATAAAAATTTTTCTATAAAATTTTTTCTATAGAAAATTTTTCATAAAAATTTTATTATAGAAAATTTTTCATAGAAATTTTTTGTATAGAAAATTTTTCATAAAAATTTTTTTATGGAAAATTTATCATAGAAATTTTTTATGGAAAATTTTTCATAAAAATTTTTGATTTAAAATTTAAGAAAAAAAACTGGAACCTGGAATTTATGGTATTATGTGACTGTCTTAGATAAAAGTGTCTCTAAACAATCTTTCAAACTGATAAAATTATAATGATAAAGTTTATAGAACTTTGTAGAAATGGACAGTACTTCTGAGGATTTCTTATCAGTTATCGTATAGACAATCTCGGTTACCAACAATATGAGTAAAAAAATTTAAAAGTTCAAACTGTTTACCACCTAAATTGTTGCATCGGCAGAAAATAAGCCGCAGCCGCATCTAGCCAGTCCATTTCGGTTGTAATTATGACGTAGATGACAGCTCTTCTAGATATTGTATTTGTAATTTGAGGAATTCTTTTAATTTTTTTGAAATTTTTCCATAAAACTGAAAATTAATTATGTTAATGTATAATAGTTGAGTTGAATGGCTCATATACATTATAAAAAACCTAATTTTTTTAACGAGTTTTTAATGATTTTTTTAGGTATATTGAGTTTTCAAAGGTCTTCACTTAATTATGTAATATTTTTCCTTTTTTTTATTACGAAAAAATGCTCTTCGTCGGGGATCTCAATTATGGTTTCAGATGGGATCAGAGAACTTTTTTCGAGTGTATGGAGTCGTATCTCGGTAACGACATCAAATGATCAAGTGTCTCCAGTCAATAGTTCAACGGTGTCAAAGGTAGGACTTGAAAATCCCGAATTGAGATCACTTTCTAGGTTTCTATTTTAACAACTAGATTTTTCCAAATATTACTTTAATGTAGTCGAATTCAGGTAAGTCGGACCGACTTGGAAGTCATTTGAAATTGAAGAAAGATATCAAAAGTGATGATCCTACAACGAAATCGAATGTTTATACCAAATTTCATTGATTCATCTTTAGTTTAGCAGATAATCGTTCAGAAAACGGTTTAACGTTTAAACGACACGGAAAGTGATTCTGAACCGATTGTAATACTTGGATAGTTGGGTCCTGAACGTATATTTTAAGTATAGAAACTATCGGAAAGGTATAAACATTTTCTATAGACATTTTTATATCATAAAATTGTTATTGTAAGGTTTCATGAAGTCGATCATGATCAACAGAATTTCATTAATTAATAATATAATTTATTACTATTTTTTTGTTTATAAATAATTTCTGTTTACACAAACATTGTTTCTCTTTAAATGTATGTGTAGGATTGTGAAATTCAAACGGTTTGATGGTCTCTAGGTATGAGGAGAATAACCCATATTCTAGAAAAGTAAAAGCCATTATCAGAATCATAGATCATATAATCGATTGAAAAGATCGGAACAAAATTAAATTGTTATTATTGTTTAACGGACAAACAAACAACAAATTTGAGTCATAATCTCTCACAAATTATAACTAAATAAATAAATAAAAACTTTATACCAAAAAAACTGTCGAATCATTTTAACGAAATTTTTCTATGTATGAGAACCGGCAGCAGAGCAGTTGCCGGCAGTAAGAAGCATAGAAAGAGTTTACTTCTAGGTGAAGTGGTTCAAAATTGTCATTATCTTATCCGAGAATAAACAAATATTATTCATATATGAGAGTATTTTTTTTTTCAATATTTCTGATAAGAAAGTGAGATTTATGTATATAAACTCTTGACGTTAGTAAAAATTATTTCATTCCTTCAAAAGCTTTTCTAGCTATCGGTTGAATAATTCCCCTTCTCGTAAGTTCTGCCAAACAAAACAAGTGTTTTATTTATTTAATTCGATCATAAAATTTAGTTATCAAATTATATCAAATGTTTTTCAAAACAAAATTATTTAAAAACAAGAAGGAGTGTTATTTCAAAGTTCTAATTTTAATCGGGCGCTAAGTGAATTTTAATGAGCGACAAATGATTTGCAAATTATCTTATATATAAAAAAAAAAGCATTAAATGATTTTCAATAGATATTTATAAGCGACAAGTGATTTTCTTTAAAAATTTCCATAGAAAAGTTAAAGATATAGAAAAGTTGACGATAGGAAGACACTTCTAAAGAAAAGTTGACAGTAGGAAGACATTTCTATAGAAAAGTTGACGATAGGCAAACATTTCTATAGAAAAGTTGACGATAGGCAAACATTTCTATAGAAAAGTTGACGATAGGCAAACATTTCTATAGAAAAGTTGACGATAGGCAAACATTTCTATAGAAAAGTTGACGATAGGCAAACATTTCTATAGAAAAGTTGACGATAGGCAAACATTTCTATAGAAAAGTTGACGATAGGCAAACATTTCTATAGAAAAGTTGACGATAGGCAAACATTTCTATAGAAAAGTTGACGATAGGCAAACATTTCTATAGAAAAGTTGACGATAGGCAAACATTTCTATAGAAAAGTTGACGATAGGCAAACATTTCTATAGAAAAGTTGACGATAGGAAGACAATTTTATAGAAAAGTTGACGTTAGGAAGACATTTCTATAGAAAAGTTGACGTTAGGAAGACATTTCTATAGAAAAGTTGACGTTAGGAAGACATTTATAGAAAAGTTGACGTTAGGAAGACATTTCTATAGAAAAGTTGACGTCAGGAAGACATTTCTATAGAAAAGTTGACGTTAGGAAGACGTTTCTATAGAAAAGTTGACGTTAGGAAGACATTTCTATAGAAAAATTGACGTTAGGAAGACATTTCTAAAGAAAAGTTGACGTTAGAAAGACATTTCTATAGAAAAGTTGACGTTAGGAAGACATTTCTATAGAAAAGTTGACGTTAGGAAGACATTTCTATAGAAAAGTTGACGATAAGGCAATATTTATATAGAAAAGTTGACGATAGGCAAATACTTATATAGAAAAGTTGACGATAGTCAAACATTTCTATAGAAAAGTTGACGATAGGCAAACATTTCTATAGAAAAGTTGACGATAGGCAAACATTTCTATAGAAAAGTTGACGATAGGTAAACATTTCTATAGAAAAGTTGACGATAGGACAACATTTGTATAGAAAAGTTGACGATAGGCAAACATTTCTATAGAAAAGTTGACGATAGGCAAACATTTCTATAGAAAAGTTGACGATAGGCAAACATTTCTATAGAAAAGTTGACGATAGGCAAACATTTCTATAGAAAAGTTGACGATAGGCAAACATTTCTATAGAAAAGTTGACGATAGGCAAACATTTCTATAGAAAAGTTGACGATAGGCAAACATTTCTATAGAAAAGTTGACAATAGGCAAACATTTCTATAGAAAAGTTGACAATAGGCAAACATTTCTATAGAAAAGTTGACGTTAGGAAGACATGTCTATAGAAAAGTTGACGTTAGGAAGACATGTCTATAGAAAAGTTGACGTTAGGAAGACATTTCTAAAGAAAAGTTGACGTTAGGAAGACATTTCTATAGAAAAGTTGACGTTAGGAAGACATTTCTATAGAAAAGTTGACGTTAGGAAGACATTTCTATAGAAAAGTTGACGAAAAGATGACGGTAGGAAGATAATTCTATGGAAAAATTGACGATATTAAGATATTTCTTCAAAAAAAATTGACGATAGGAAGACATTTTCATAGAAAAGTTGACGATAGGATTTCTATAGAAAATATTTATAAAATGTATCTAATAAAATTTCAAAATTTTTTTCTTTACAGTTAAAAAATGGCCAAATACACTCTCTACTACTTCGATATCACAGCCTTGGCTGAGCCTTTGCGCTACATGTTATCCTACGGCAATGTTGACTTCAAAGATGTTCGTGTAGCCCGCGATGATTGGCCAGCTTTGAAGCCTAGTAAGTATTTCTCATAATTTATCTCTCTTTTCAAAATATCAACTCAAAATCTCTCTTAATTTTTTTCCTTAGCCATGCCCATGGGTCAAATGCCCGTTTTGGAAGTAGGAGGCAAACGTTATCACCAAAGTATGGCCATGTGCCGTTATCTTGCCAAGCAAATCGGTTTGGCTGGTGCCAACGACTTGGAGAATTTGGAAATCGATATTGCTGCCGATACCATCAACGACATGCGTCTAAGTAAGGACTTTATTTTTCCCAAAAAGTCTTCTTTTATTAATTTTCCTAAATGTTTTTCTTTAACAGAAATTGGCTTGGTCTCCTACGAATCTGACCCAGCACTCAAGGAAAAGAAATACGGTCCCTTGGTCAATGAAACTCTTCCCTTCTATTTAGGTAAATTGGAAGAAATGGTCCAGGCCAATGGTGGCTACTTTGCTTTGGGCAAGCCCACCTGGGCTGATTTCTTCTTTGTCGCTCTCTTGGACTACATGAACTATATGGCTAAATTCAATCTTGTTGAGAAATACCCTGGTTTGAGCGCTCTTGCTGCTAAGATTAACGGTTTGCCCGCTGTTAAGGCTTGGCTCGAAAAGAGACCCAAAACTGATGTTTAAATGTTAAGTTTAAATTGTAGGATTAAGGGATAGAGCATTTGAAGTAATGAAAAACATATAAAACAAAATTATTAAAAAAAATAATAAAAAAAATTAAAAATTTAATTAAAAAAATTAACTTACTTTGTTTAAATTTAATTTCTTCAGAAAACACTTCCATGGAAAAGAAAAGTTGGCGATATGACAACATTTATATAGAAAAGTTAAAGATATTCATAATAGGAAGACATTTCTTTAGAAAAGTTGACGAGGACAACATTTCTGTAGAAAAGTTGACGATAGGACAACATTTCTGTAGAAAAGATGATGATAGGACATTTCTGTAGAAAAGTTGACGATAGGAAGACATTTCTATAGAAAAGTTGACGATAGGAAGACATTTCAATAGAAAAGTTGACGATAGGAAGACATTTCTATAGAAAAGTTGACGATAGGAAGACATTTCTATAGAAAAGTTGACGATAGGAAGACATTTCTATAGAAAAGTTGACGATAGGAAGACATTTCTATAGAAAAGTTGACGATAGGAAGACATTTCTATAGAAAAGTTGACGATAGGAAGACATTTCTATAGAAAAGTTGACGATAGGAAGACATTTCTATAGAAAAGTTGACGATAGGAAGACATTTCTATAGAAAAGTTTACGATATGAAGACATTTGTATAGAAAAGTTGACGATAGGAAGACATTGACGATAGGAAGACATTTCTATAGAAAAGTTGACGATAGGAAGACATTTCTATAGAAAAGTTGACGATAGGAAGACATTTCTATAGAAAAGTTGACGATAGGAAGACATTTCTATAGAAAAGTTGAAGATAGGAAACATTTCTATAGAAAAGTTGACGATAGGAAGACATTTCTATAGAAAAGTTGACGATAGGAAGACATTTCTATAGAAAAGTTGACGATAGGAAGACATTTCTATAGAAAAGTTGACGATAGGAAGACATTTCTATAGAAAAGTTGACGATAGGAAGACATTTCTATAGAAAAGTTGACGATAGGAAGACATTTCTATAGAAAAGTTGACGATAGGAAGACATTTCTATAGAAAAGTTGACGATAGGAAGACATTTCTATAGAAAAGTTGACGATAGGAAGACATTTCTATAGAAAAGTTGACGATAGGAAGACATTTCTATAGAAAAGTTGACGATAGGAAGACATTTCTATAGAAAAGTTGACGATAGGAAGACATTTCTATAGAAAAGTTGACGATAGGAAGACATTTCTATAGAAAAGTTGACGATAGGAAGACATTTCTATAGAAAAGTTGACGATAGGAAGACATTTCTATAGAAAAGTTGACGATAGGAAGACATTTCTATAGAAAAGTTGACGATAGGAAGACATTTCTATAGAAAAGTTGACGATAGGAAGACATTTCTATAGAAAATATGACAATAGGAAGACATTTCTATAGAAAAGTTGACAATAGGAAGACATTTCTATAAAAAAGTTGATGATAGGACAACATTTCTTTAGTTAAAGTTGAGGTTAGGAAGACTTATAGGAAAGCTTTAGGGGACTTTAATAAAAAAGTTGATAGGAAGATTGGGAAACGAGTGAATTTCTTAAATATTTTCTTTTATTTCCAGCATAAATCGATAATCTAAATAAAGTCAAACTTTGGTAAGAAAAAATATCAATTGTATAAAATAAAATTTAGAATAAGAAATACATTAAATAATACACGAAATGGCAGAATATGATAGTAAATGGAAAACATAGTTAATACAGTTAAATCAAACTAAAGTTAGCGTTTTAAATACTTAAATAGGACAAAAGATATATGAATATTAAACCTTAAAATAAAAAATACAGAAGGTGATAAAACACAGGGTAATTAAGACGAAAACGAAACAATGATAAGACGAAATATGAGAACAAGTAAAATTGGTCATATAATTAAATTAGTTTTTGTAGTTATACTTTTCGATAATGCCAAAGTTGAAAGATCAGTAAAAGAAATGGATTTTCGGGGTAAATTGTTTTTAACTTTCTTATTTTTCTTTTTACGCAAAAAGGTACCATGTTTTTTGCACTCCTCAATAATGAAGGCAAAATCAGGATGACGTCTTAGAGTCAAAGGATTTCCCATAAGTATAAGTAAGGATTTGGGACGGGACAGTATAACATTAAGGCGCTAAAAGGAGATTGTGAATATAAGCAAATGATTTAAATTTTATTAAGAATTTTCCTTTAATTACCTTGGGATTACGCACAAATCCTAGACCAGCAAATGATCTTACTAGAGATACTATGATAATTTGTTTCTCTCTTCCCTGGAAGGTTTCCACTGAACCACTTTCAACATTAGACCAGCCGCGATCATTGAGACGATGTTGTATGCGTCGATTTTGTACCTTATAGGGTGTTATAACGCCAATATCATTTTGTTCAACTTTTTTGCCATCTATGCCATCGACTAGAAGTCGTTGTAGAAACCACATTAAGACTTGTATTTCCAAATTATTATAGGAACTTGGAGTTATTGTATCCTTTTCGGTGACACCATGAACAGCTTGGAAAATAATGGGGAATTTTGGATTAGGCAATTTAGACCATTTGGCGGCCATATTAATATCTTCTGCAAAAGGAAAGAAAAAAAATTAAGAAATAGATAAATTTATTTCATTTAATTCTCTTTAGTATATTAATTTATTACAACTTACCTTCCTTGGCTTCGGCTATCAATTCATTATCATAATACAAACGATTATAAAGTCCTACAATTTCCGGATGTGAACGATAGTTACGCTTTAAACGTGTCTGTATAGTGCGATCATAATTACAATTATCATCCAAGGCATAGCAATCACTAGTCATTAGACGTTCCATTAACGAACGCTCCAGACCCAGCTGGGCAGCTCGTTCTGACCTTAGAATGGGTCCCAATTGTTTATGATCACCCGATAAGATAACGCGACAGTTTGAATCCGATTTTATACCCATAATACCAACTAAAGCCTCGGGTTCAGTTGAAGCCCCCGCTTCATCCATAAAAATGTGAGTGAAAAAGTTCATGTGACCCACATCTCCAGTTACCAATTTGCCCACCGTACACATAGTGGCCACAATGATGCCATATTGACGTATTTCTTTCACGGATGGATAGTGATGAAGGCCAGTTTTACAATTTGAATTTTCCAGCAATTCATCATCAAGTAACTCTAAGCCCTTTTCAACAATACTTTTCGAATAAATTCTTATGAGGGATTTTTGATTTTCAGGATCCTCCAATTGCAGTCGTTGTAAACGGGTATTGCTCTTAAAATATTTGCATATTCGTAAGGCAATCGTATCACAGGCTGAGTTGGAACCAGCTGTAACAAGTATACGACTTCCAGGCTGAAGAAGTCGAACTTGTAGAATGGCTTCAACGGTAGTGGTGGTTTTACCGGTACCTTAAATTTTAAAACTAATAGTAAAGAAAATTTTAGAAATAATTACTTTATCAAAATTTTACCTGGTGGACCAAAAATCACAAATGGAGCATGAGAATTAGGCCCCTCAGTTATATAGTGTACAGCCTCTAGTTGTTCAGGATTTGAGGCAATAGTTGTATTAAATAATTGATATCTTTAAATCAAATATATTAGTTAATATATTAGTTAACTAGAAGCTACTAGTTAAATTATTAAAACTCACTCTAATTGGGGCTGAAAAACGAAATCTTTGAAAGGATTTACTTTGGGAAATAAATAATGACGTATGTCTTCTGATTCTGCTAAAAGTTCCATGGCCCGATGTTGATAACGCAAAGGATAACGACGAGGACGAAATATTACATCATATTTGGTGTCAACTAAAGAGGCCACCTGCTTGGGCGATAAGTGTTCATCTTTACTAAAACGAAAATAGGCGCGTTCCTTTGATATTTGCTGCACTGTGGCAATACGACGACGAAATATCTCTATTTCACTGCTTTCATGTTCATGCGGTAGTAAAAGATCAGTTTTGTATTTTAGGGGTATAACTTCCGAAAGTCTACTACTAGCTTTGGGCACTAAAACAGCTTCATCCATAAATGGCGCTACTATATCATCGATATTCGGGCAATCTTTTAACTAATAAAAGTTAAAAATTAATTTCAAAAATATAAAAAAAAATGTTTTGAACTTACACTTATCCAATATTCCCTTGCCATGCCAGTACAATTTAAAATGACATCTTTTTGTGCTAATGGAGGATATTCCGACATGCATGTAATATCTTCGATTTCCAATAGCATTTTAAAAACAGGATTAATATTTTCTTGGTGTAATTTTGAATCGGCTAAAAATGTCTTAATGACTTCTGTATGACTTTCTTGTAATGCTTTAGATGTAAAATTTTCATCTTTGGCTAGTTTTATTTCTTCACTGGGTGGATACATCGGTAGGGTTTTTAAAATTTTAAAAAATCTTAAAAGAAATTAAGGGTTTGTTTCATTTTAAATTATAAAAAGTGAAACTTTTTACTATAGAAGTCTTCCTACCTTCAAATTCACATACTTTTTTATAGAAAAATCTTCCTATCATTAACTTTCTACAAAAAAATGTTCCTATCGTCAACTTTTCTACAGAAAAATCTTAATATCGACAACTTTTCTGCAGAAAAATCAATTCTTCGTATCGCCAATTTTTCTGTAGAAACATTTTCTATCATCAACTTTTCGTAAACTTTTCTACAGAAAATCTTTTTATAGCCAATTTTCTATAAAAATCTTCTTATCATCAACTTTTTTACAGATAAATCTTCCTATCGTCAACTTTTCTATAGAAAAATCATCCTATCGTCAGCTTTTCTACAGAAAAACCTTCCTATCGACAACTTTTTTACAGAAAAATCTTCCTATCGTCAACTTTTCTATAGAAAAATCTTCCTATCGTGAACTTTTCTATAGAAAAATCTTCCTATCGTGAACTTTTCTATAGAAAAATCTTCCTATCGCCAACTTTTCTATAGAAAAATCTTCCTATCGTCAACTTTTCTATAGAAAAATCTTCCTATCGTCAACTTTTCTATAGAAAAATCTTCCTATCATCAACTTTTCTATAGAAAAATCTATCGTCAACTTTTTTATAGAAAAATCTATCGTCAACTTTTTAACAGAAAAGCCTTCCTAATATGACTTCCTATATTTTAGTCCATTTCTTAATCCACATCTTTGTCTTTATCCGGAAAATCTTGGGGTCTCCGACAAAGGACTCGTAATCCTTGGGTACTACTAAATAACAAAAACGAAATACTTACGTTATTTTCTGCTTCTTATGCCTACATATACTGCAGATTCCTTCATCTGAGCTGGCACCCTCCTCAGATGATTGAGAATCTATTTCCCAGATTTCATTGTAATCCTCATCGTCGGATATAATTAAAATATCATTGTCATCCTCATCATCAAAATCTGCACCAACATGCAGACTAGCACGTCGCTCAGCCTCCTGTTCGTCATCCGTGCTTTCTGCTTCGTCATAGCCACTGCTGGTCTTTGAAGCGTTATCGACAAAGTCACTTTTCAGTTTATTTTCTAGGCGTTCACAACTAACCTTGAGCTTTAAAATACAATGTTAAGACAACCATTAGAATCATTTTTAGAATATCGTCTTTCGAGCTAACCTCTTTCTTGAGAAAACTTTCAAATTTCTCAAAGGACGCCTCCAATTTTTCTAAAAATTTTTGGGAAGTACACGCCGGTTCATCCATTTTTCTTAGTAAATATAGTAAACACAAACAAATAAACTTAATAAACGATTATTTTACTTAAAAAGGTGAACAGAAACAATAATATAAACGAATTCTTTGAAATTAAAAAATAAATAAGATGTCCAAAGTACCGTTATAAATATTTTTAACGCTTTACAACACTGTTTTTTGTGAAAGTGCTGCCATCTCTTCCAGTGTTTATTGTGCATTGTCATTATTTCAGTGCTGCCAAGCCTTTTTCTATTTGTTTTGATTCATTGTGAATTGTTTTGGTATTTTTATTGTTTTTTTTTTCCCCAATTTTATAAATACTTTTTGTTAATACGATTAGTTTATTTGTTATAAACAATATTTTCATATACTTTTTCTATGCGTCACAGTCGATCACAAAACTTACAACATCACTTATGGGTTCGTGAATCTAATATTAATCCGGGTCGACGTCATCCCATTCCACATCGTTTTCTCTTCCACGAAAGAAACTTCTACAAAAGCATAACTCCCCGTCTGACGGTACAAAATGTAGATAAACCTTTAGGTTTTTTGCGTAAGTTCACTCCTGATGGTCAACTTTTACTGGCATTTACACAGGATCAAAAATCTCTGGATGTCTACCAGTACCAGGGTATTGGTTGTGTGGCGGATCTCTTAAGCCAGCAACAGGATGAATGCATTACTGCGGCCGATCATTCATATATTTCGTTACGCATACGTCAGCAACTGTTTGGCTGTTTATTTAAGAAAAAGTTTAATGTGCCAATCATTACGACACCCTCATCTACGACTTCCCGCCATTTTCTAAATCGCGAGTTTAGCATATTCCTAGATGAAGGCAATTACGTTCTGCTGGCCTCAATGGCTGGTGGCTCTATATTTCCCAGCTATTTAGCCTATCACCAGTACACCGACCTATTTGATGATACCGAACTGTATGACTATACCTTTTATCTAGTGGATTTAAGACGTGGTCGTATTGCCGATACTCTAAAATTGGAACATGATTTTGTAGTACTCTCCCACAATCACAGTGTTTCGCTTTATGATCGCACCTTGGCCATATTGTCTACTTATCGCCAGTGTATAGAGATAATCGAATTAAATGTCGAAGTGGGTAAACTGCAACGTTTGTTTACGGTGGGTCCTTTTGGCAACGATTTGGATCGTGATCGTATATTAGCCCATCAGAGACAAACTAATTTTTCTATAGATCCCAGCCATAATCTACCGTTTTCGCATTTGAAACAAAAAATATTAGCATTTATGTATAAGGAAATAATGGACTTAAAATCCCCTGTGGAAAGGCAGCAGCAATTAAAGGAGTTTTACAAAAATTTTGCCCAGGTAAGTTAAAATCAAAAACAAAATAAAAAAACTTGATTTGATTACATGGACAGCCATCTAGACGAACATAATGAATTCAAGATGTGATTCTGAGTCGACCGGCATACTTATACTTAAGACTAATATCTTCTTCTATGCGTTACATACATCAACATAAACTTTTAATATTCTTCTCATGATAAAAAGTTAATATGCATTTCAATTTGAATTTCAGATTGAACGTATGATAATTTTAAAAATGCAATTAATCGACAGCGACCATCTATTACTGCGCTATGAAAAGCGACAAACACAAATGCCTTTAGAAATGTTCGTGGGCAGTAATGTTGATACAGTACATAAAAACTTCAAAATCTATATATTCTACAATATAACGCAACAGAAGATATTGAAGATTTTTACAAAAGACTCCATAGAACTGCTGAATATGTTGCGTAATTATTGTGATGATTTTCGAAATGTACATTCATTACAAATACCCTGGCATGCTTCATCACCCAGTAATAATGACTTCTTTCGAGCAGCCTTTGATCAGTAAGTTTTTAAATATTTATCCTTTCTATCTTTATAAAAATAAATTTTCGCTTAATTTTTCTAGAGCTCTTAGCTCTTTTACTGGTGGCATTGCGGAGGCAGCGGCACGCTTTAATCCTACCTTACCTATTAGCTCACAAAGTTTCTCAACGAGTCCTTATTTGGATTATTCACTTTTCAATTATGACGATCGTTTTATATCCACCCTGGAAAGGCCCAGACTTAATAGCTTAGAGCCTATATGTTTTTGGGATCGTAATACGGGCTTGCTGAAGTTTCGTGTATTTCTGGAACAACCCACCGATTCAAGACATGCTGACTTTGAGATGATAAGAAATCCCCGAGACTTGGTCTCATTTATTTTCCATCCATATGAACCGTTTTTTATAAGTATACAAAAATTTTTATCACGCTATGTTATTAATTTTCACATGTACAATTCAAATACTATAACAAAAACGTAAATTGGAATTAATTAAGTTGTGTTTAGATTTAATTTACTTATCATTTGAACAAGTTCAAAGATTTAAAATTTAAATTATTAATTTGGATTATTATAATTTATAATAATTTTGTATTAATATTTTAATAAAATTATAAATGTATAAAAAATGGATCACTTTTCAATTTAAGATAATTTACATATATAAATTTGTTCAATTTCCGTTAATTGAATAAATTTATACGGCAGCTCTTGTTTTCAAAACAAAGAGCATGGCAGCTCTTTCAGCTGTTGATAGATATAAACAAAAAGTGATGCCAAGTTTGTTGCAGTTTTGTTTACATTTTATTTCAACTTTTGCCGATTTATTAAACAATTTTTCATATATATTTAAAAGAACTAAACCATTGAATGGATATTTCCAACTCAAGTGATATTATTATCGAAGAAATCGATAGTAATGATATAACCGAGTCGGAACTCTCCGAATTCCATGAAACCAATCCCTTAAAGGTTGTACAAATTCTACAAAACGATGAAGATAGTGACCTGGAGGTCCAACACTCCGAAGAGGATGAAGGTCACATGATTCAAAAGTTTTTGGGTGGTGTTGGTGACTTTCCCGATATTTACACCAAGCTTGAGCCACATGAAGTAGACGAAGATGAGCCAATAGATGAGGAAAATGAAGAAGTTAATGATAATGAAGAGCAAAGTGAACGTACGGATGATGATGATGAACTTGAGGGTGGAGGTAGTCAAACTGTTAACACTTGTTTGGAAAAAGAATATGGAGATAAAGCTAGAGCCCGCGGTGTAAGGAAACGTAGAATGCAGCAGGGTAATGAAGTGCCCAGTACCAGTAAATCATCTAGGTAAATAAGTCTACTCGAAATATGTTAATATGCATAACTTTTTGATACTCTCAGGATTTAGATATAATAAAGTGACTTTGGACCCAAAGGGTCCGAATCTAACCTATATAACTTCTCTCCTCCAGATCAAGTAGTGGAACATGCCGTCGAAGACCCCAACTAAGTGCCGCTCTGCAGGGTTTAATGGGCGAAGCTAATTTATGCTTTGCTCGTGGACAAATACAAATAGCGGAGAAAATTTGTTACGAAATCATCAGACAAAACCCACTAGCCGCTGAACCCTTTGTTACTTTGGCTGAAATCTATGAGTCTCGGGATTCGGAAAAGTTTCTCAATTTCCTAACTATTGCTGTACATCTCAATTCAAGTGATCGTTATCAATGGATACGTATAGCAGAAATGCATATAGCTCAGGGAAATTTGCAAAGAGCACGTATTTACTATACCCGAGCCATTAAAATACATGATTCTGATTATGATTTGCGTCTACGCAAGGCCCGTCTTCTAGAGATGATGGGTCTAAAGACGCCTGCCATGTTTGCTTATCTAAAAATGATACCCCATTGTACACCCGATGTACATGAACTGTGTCTGGTTACTGCAAAAAATGTGGCAAAATATTTTCATTCATTGAAAAAATATGTTCAGGCCTTTGAGGCCATGCAAAATGCCTACTTTCTATGTGGTCACAAGTTTACTATGGAGGATTTAAATTTATACATGGAATTGGCTATTTTGAATAAGCAATACAAAGCGGTAATTCAATTCCCTTAATTACAATTTTAATTCTTTTTTAAAAATATAATTTAAATAGGTCTTGGACTGCTTAAGGGAGCACGCCAACTTGGAGCTGGAAACCGAAAAGGAAGATCAAGTTGATTTGGTTTTTTACTGTGTCATACCCGACAACTTTGTGCCCGACTTTCGCGTTAAGCTTTGTGTGGCCTTGATTCATCTCAAAGCTGACCATTTACTGGGCTATTTAATACAAAACATACGAGAGCATATTCCTCCCCTGGAAAATGATTGCTTAAACTTATATTGTGACATAGCCGAAGCCCTAATGCAACAGCACAAATATGCTGAAACGATTTCCTTACTGGAACCCATAACCGATGGAGATTATATTGAATGTCCTGCCTTTGTTTGGCTGAGACAAGCCGAGTGTTTGCGTCACTTAAATCGTTGTAATGAGGCCATTGAAAGCTACTCCAAAGTTGTGGAAATGGCACCATTTTGCTATGAAGCCAAATTTACACTTTCGGCCCTACTCAAACAACAGGGTCGTCATATAGAAGCTGTTAAGGCTTTGGAGCAGTCGGGCGAACAAGAGGGTCAGCCTTTGCATGCTCGTCTTTTATATGAACGTTGTATTATGCTTCAGCAAATCAATGAAATCGAAGAGTTTCTGGAAATTGGTTATGTTTTGCTGGGCAGACAATCCATAAAACTGCGTAATCGCGAAGAAATGCTGGCTGCGGCAAATGGTGGCTCCTTTTATAATGCTGATGGCCTTAAGAATATTCTACAAATGCGTAATATAATAGGAGAAGATGCCGACAAAGCTTTGGAGGTAAGCAAATCCACCAATAACTCTTCTTCAGATAATTTGTCCGTACACGATGAGTATCAATTATTCTTGGAATTAATGCGCATTGGCTTTATGCATAAAAAATACAGCACATTACAACGTTTATGCTTTTCTATGGTAACCACAAAACGTTTTATTTGTTATCATTCGGACTTGGAACGCATCATAATATTGGCCTGTTATTTCAACAATGACTGCACTTTGGCATTTTCCTATTTGCGTGAGCTGATCTCTAAAAATTCGGGTCTAATTCCTTTATGGAATTTCTTGTCTTTGATGATACAAAAGGGCCAGGACCTACGCTATCATCGCTATATAAATCGACACTTGTTACGCAATCCAGCCTCGAAACAAATGCGCATATTTGTAGCTCACTATCATTTGCACTGTACTTCCTATAAATATGCCCTTAACGTGTATGTGCCCATATTTAAGGAACAACCCTCAGCCTTGGTGGCCCTTTGTATAGCCTGTATTTTCCAACAGTTGTCATTGCAAAAGAAAGTTCTGCGCAAAAGTGCCGCAACCACTCAGGCCATAGCATTTGCCCATCAATATGCCCAACTCAGATCGAGTACCAGCATTAAGCCTGAGGATTGTGTAACATATCAGGAAATAAACTATAATATTGGACGCATCTATCATCAAGCGGGTCTCTTTCATTTGGCTGTGGAATACTATGAAAAGGCTTTAGATTTTCATCACCCAATGTTGGAGGAAGACAAAACTATATTAGGATTGGAGCAAGAAATAGCTTTCAATTTGCACTTAATTTATAGATCAAGTGGTAACTACAGGAAGGCGCGTCAATGCCTCTATAAATATTGTGTGATTTAATATGAGAATAAAGTATAAGATACAATTTAATGGAACTTTAAAGTGTTTTTTTATACGATAGAAAAGAATTCAAACGATACGAATATAGTTCCATAGAAAAGTTGCCGATATAAGGAAATTTTTATAGAAAAGTTGACCATACGAAATCATTTCTATAGAAAAGTTGCCGATATAAGGAAATTTTTATAGAAAAGTTGACCATACGAAATCAATTCTATAGAAAACTTGACGATATGAGGACATTTCTATAGAAAAGTTGACGATGGGAAGACATTTCTATAGAAAAGTTGACGATAGGAAGACATTTCTATAGAAAAGTTGACGACAGGAAGACATTTCTATAGAAAAGTTGAATAAAATAAGAAATTTTGAAAAAAAAATTAAATTACCTATAAATAAGAAATTTTAAAAAATTTCCAATAAAATAAGAAATTTTGAAAAATTTCCAATAAAATAAGAAATTTTAAAAAACTTCCAATAAAATAAGAAATTTTGGAAAATTTTCAATAAAATAAGAAATTTTTAAAAATTTCCTTTGAACAAATAAATTTCTAAAAAATGAGAAATTTTGAAAAATTTCTTACAAAATAAAAAATTTCTTAAAAAATAAATAGATTTTAAAAATTTTTAATAAAATAAAAAATTTCTTAAAAAATTTCCAATAAAATAAGAAATTTTGAAAATTTTTTTAATTTTTTTATAAAATAAGAAATTTTGAAAAATTTCCTTTGAACATTTGAATATGAAAAATTTCTTAAAATATCAGAAATTTTGAAAAAAAATTTTGAAAAATTTCTTAAAAATTAAAAATAAATAAAAATTTTCAATAAAATAAGGAAATTTAAAAAATTTTCAATAAAATAAGGAAATTTAAAAAATTTCCAATTAAATAAGAAATTTTTTAAAATTTTTTAAATTTTTTATAAAATAAGAAATTTTGTAAAATTTCCTTTGAAATAAGAAATTTGAAAAAAAATTTTGAAGTGAGAAAAATTTTTGAAAAATTTTCTATAAAATGAGAAATTTTGAAAAATTTCATTTAAATTAAGAACTTTTGAAAAATTTCTTAAAAAATAAGATCTTTTGAAAAATTTTTTAAAAAATAAGATCTTTTGAAAAATTTCTTAAAAAATAAGATCTTTTGAAAAATTTCTTAAAAAATAAGAAATTTTGAAAAATTTCTTAAAAAATAAGAAATTTTGAAAAATTTCTTAAAAAATAAGAAATTTTGAAAAATTTCTTAAAAAACAAGAAATTTCGAAAAATTTCTTAATAAATAAGAAATTTTGAAAAATTTCCTTTAGAAAAAAATTTTTGAAAATTTCTAAAAAAATAAGAAATTTTAAAAAATTTCTTAAAAAATAAAAAATTTTGAAAATTTTCTTAAAAAATAAAAAATTAAAAAAAAAATTTTTTTAAATCTTCAAAAATAAAAAATTTTGAAAAATAAGATATTTTGAAAAATTTTTTAAAAAATAAGAAATTTTGAAAATTTTCCTAAAAATTAAGGAATTTTTAAAATTTTCTTAACAAATAAATAATTTTGAAAAATTTCTTAAAAAATAAGGAATTTTGAAAAATTTCTTAAAAAATAAGAAATTTTGAAAAATTTCTTAAAAAATAAAAAAATTTTAAAAATTAAAAAAAAAATTTGAAAACTTAAAAAAAAAAGATTTGAAAAATTCCTTAAAAAAATAAGAAATTTTCAAAAATTTTTTAAGAAATAAGAAACTTGTAAAAATTCTTAACAAATGAGAAATTTTAAAAAATTTTTTAAGAAATAAGAAATTTAGAAAATTTTCTATGAAAAGACATTTCTATAAATTTTATAAAGAATTCAATTTTGAAAAATTAAAAAAATACAATTCCCAAAAATTACTATTTCCAATTA
Organism: Stomorhina lunata; assembly: GCA_933228675.1. NCBI lineage: Eukaryota > Metazoa > Arthropoda > Insecta > Diptera > Rhiniidae > Stomorhina > Stomorhina lunata. Next base: position 107,976,712 of record OW121744.1, on the reverse strand, counting down.
AAGATTGGTTTCGAACCAGAAAAGATATAAAAATCATGAGAATTTATTTTCTAAACGAATCAGTTGAAAAAAATTTAAACAAAATAGGAAACAAAATTTTTACCATCTTATAATTTCAGCTGGATGTCAGGCATCAGGTTTCCCAAAAAGTTCGGTTTTCTTTTGGAAATGATCGAATAAGCTTAAAAGCTCCTGTTCCTTATGTTTAATGCGACTTCTAATATCGGTAATCGATTCAACTTTGGGTCTTTCACGCTGTAGTAATCTATCCATGGACTCAATTATTCTTAAGAAAAAAAAAAGGGTTAAATATTATTTAACAAAAACGATCATTCACAAATTTACTTGTGATCTTCTTCCATTATATTGATACTCATCTTTGGAGGTTTTCGCGTCACATAATTCTTATCTAGATATTCTTTTAGGGCATCTAAATGCTTCTCTTCTTTCTGAGAGTGTTCCTCAAATTTACGAGTAGTTTTTAAAAGATTTTTCGTTTCTTGTTCTCTACGCATTTTCTCGATATCTACGATGAGAGAATGAGAAGGGAGGACTATCTTAAGATCTCCTACAATTAAAGAATGATTCAAAATTTCATTCTCTATAGTTTGTATGCCTATTTCCGCGGATTCAATGACACTTTCGGCTTCAGTTTCGGGTCTTTTTAAACTTTCTGTTGATGTTTGATTTTTGCGATTAACTGGTTTTCTATTGAGGGAGTTATCTCTCTGAATAGACGTCGATCTGGCCTTTGGAGATAATGGTATAAGAGATTTTTTACTGACTTCCGGTTTCAAATTTTCCCTTTTTATTGCTGTAGCTAAACCAGAAGTAGTTACCGTTTTGCTATTATTTAAAATCGTAAATTTGGATTTATTTTGATTGTATCTGGGCGTCTGATTTGTAGGTTCATTATCTGGTGCCTTCATTCTGGGCGCGCTGAAAATTGCCGGTTTTGAGGAAAGTTTTGGTTTTATTTTGGATTTTTGCACAAATTGGGCTTGGCGTGTCTTTGATTCCGAATAAAACATTTTGAATTTTAGATAATGGTGTGGAAATAATTAAAAAAAGCAATTATCAAGATTTTTTTTAAAGTCTGCCAAATTTTTTGTTTAAAATTTGTTATTCGAATTCAATTTGAAAGCAAATGATTAGAATTTCAAAACATATTTTATAGAAATGTTTTCCTATTGCCAACTTTTCTATAAGAATGTTGGCCTATCGTCCAATTTTATATAGAAATGTCTTCCTATCGTCAACTTTTCTATAGAAATGTCTTCCTGTCGTCAACTTTTCTACAGAAATGTCTTCCTGTCGTCAACTTTTCTACAGAAATGTCTTCCTGTCGTCAACTTTTCTACAGAAATGTCTTCCTGTCGTCAACTTTTCTACAGAAATGTCTTCCTATCGTCAACTTTTCTATAGAAATGTCTTCCTATTGTCAACTTTTCCATAGAAATATCTTCCTATCGTCAACTTTTCTATAGAAATGTCTTCCTATCGTCAACTTTTCTATAGAAATGTCTTCCTATCGTCAACTTTTCTATAGAAATGTCTTCCTATCGTCAACTTTTCTATAGAAATGTCTTCCTATCGTCAACTTTTCTATAGAAACGTCTTCCTATCGTCAACTTTTCTATAGAAATGTCTTCCTATCGTCAACTTTTCTATAGAAATGTCTTAATATCGTCAACTTTTCTATAGAAATGTCTTCCTATCGTCAACTTTTCTATAGAAATGTCTTCCTATCGTCAACTTTTCTATAGAAATGTCTTCCTATCGTCAACTTTTCTATAGAAATGTCTTCCTATCGTCAACTTTTCTATAGAAATGTCTTCCTATCGTCAACTTTTCTATAGAAATGTCTTCCTATCGTCAACTTTTCTATAGAAATGTCTTCCTATCGTCAACTTTTCTATAGAAATGTCTTCCTATCGTCAACTTTTCTATAGAAATGTCTTCCTATCGTCAACTTTTCTATAGAAATGTCTTCCTATCGTCAACTTTTCTATAGAAATGTCTTCCTATCGTCAACTTTTCTATAGAAATGTCTTCCTATCGTCAACTTTTCTATAGAAATGTCTTCCTATCGTCAACTTTTCTATAGAAATGTCTTCCTATCGTCAACTTTTCTATAGAAATGTCTTCCTATCGTCAACTTTTCTATAGAAATGTCTTCCTATCGTCAACTTTTCTATAGAAATGTCTTCCTATCGTCAACTTTTCTATAGAAATGTCTTCCTATCGTCAACTTTTCTATAGAAATGTCTTCCTATCGTCAACTTTTCTATAGAAATGTCTTCCTATCGTCAACTTTTCTATAGAAATGTCTTCCTATCGTCAACTTTTCTATAGAAATGTCTTCCTATCGTCAACTTTTCTATAGAAATGTCTTCCTATCGTCAACTTTTCTATAGAAATGTCTTTCTATCGTCAACTTTTCTATAGAAATGTCTTCCTATCGTCAACTTTTCTATAGAAATGTCTTCCTATCGTCAACTTTTCTATAGAAATGTTGGCCTGTCGTCAACTTTTATACAGAAATGTTTGCCTTTCGTCAACTTTTCTATAGAAATGTTTGCCTTTTGTCAACTTTTCTATAGAAATGTTGACCTATCGCCAACCAAATTTAAAAAACATACTTTTTTTAAACATTTATTTAACAAATATTAACATTATACAAAGTTTTTATATTAAAAAATTTCAATATTCCTCGGAATCCTTTCAGAATTTCAGCTCACAAATTTGCAAGATTTTTTAGGGCCACCGAAAAGTTTTTCTTCATTTTCTTTAGGGTAGAGGGAGCTGTTGAAAAATGGAATATTTTTTTAAATCTTTTAAGATAAACAAATATCAATTGTGCGATTGTGTCTTCGGTTTTCGTAATGCCTATGGAACCATTTTACTACAAATACGATTTGTCAATATCTCGTGTTAGTAGTTCTGTTTTTGCGCCCGTCTAAAATTCGTTTAAAATTTTGAAAATAACTCAAGATTTTTGTATTAAAAGATTATTAAATAATTAATACTACTTTTAACTTTTTTGTAAAGAATACTTTTTATTTTTATTATTAAAAAAAATATTATATATTTTTTATTATATCGTTTCAAAACTACGATTACAATTTATAAGTATTTTGAATGGTTAATTCTTAAAGCCGTCCTTTAATGTGTCAAATATTTATGATTTGAATAAAGAATAAATTAGACATATTTAAAGATATTTTTAAATTTTATCAAAATAAATTTGGTTTAGTTGTGAGTTTTTCTTTATTTTTTTAAATTTTTTAGTAAAAATATTAAATACAATTTTTTTGATTATTTTAATAAGGCAAATGTATTTATTTATTGATTAAAAATATAATTATGTTCATAAAATTGTTCCTATTCGCAACACTGTGCTTGGTTTAATGGCGAGCAGACGCCAGCGCCAACGACTTAATTTTAGATTCCTTTTCTATAGAAATGTTTCCCTATGGCCATTTTTTACAGAAATGTTTCCCTATGGTCAAGTTTTCTATAAAAATGTTTCCCTAAGGTCAACTTTTCTTTATAAATGCCTCCCTATGGTCCACTTTTCTAAAGAAATGATTTCCTATGGTCAACTTTTCTATAAAAATGCCTCCCAATGGTCCACTTTTCTACGGAAATGCCTCACTATGGTCCATTTTTCTATAGAAATGATTCCCTATGGTCAACTTTTCTATAGAAATGATTAGCTATGGTCAACTTTTCTATAGAAATGCCTCCCTATGGTCCACTTTTCTATGGAAATGCCTCCCTATGGTCCACTTTTCTATAGAAATGATTCCCTATGGTCAACTTGTCTATAGAAATATTTTCCTATGGTCAACGTTTCGATAGAAATGTTTTCCTATGGTCCACTTTTCTATAGAAATGTTTCCCTTTGGTCAACTTTTCTATAGAAATAATTCCCTATGGTCAAATTGTCTATAGAAATGTTTCCCTATGGTCAACTTTTCGATAGAAATGTTTTCCTTTGGTCAACTTTTCTATAGAAATGTTTCCCTTTGGTCAACTTTTCTATGGAAATGTTTCCCTTTGGTCAACTTTTCTATAGAAATGTTTCCCTTTGGCCAACTTTTCTATAGAAATGTTTCCCTTTGGCCAACTTTTCTATAGAAATGTTTCCCTTTGGTCAACTTTTCTATAGAAATGTTTCCCTTTGGTCAACTTTTCTATAGAAATGTTTCCCTTTGGTCAACTTTTCTTTAGAAAGTTTCCTCATGGTCAACTTTTCTATAGAAATGTTTCCCTTTGGTCAACTTTTCTATAGAAATGTTTCCCTTTGGTTAACTTTTCTATAAAAATGTTTCCCTTTGGTTAACTTTTCTATAGAAATGTTTCCCTTTGGTCAACTTTTCTATAGAAATGTTTCCCTTTGGTCAACTTTTCTATAGAAATGTTTCCCTTTGGTCAACTTTTCTATAGAAATGTTTCCCTTTGGTCAACTTTTCTATAGAAATGTTTCCCTTTGGTCAACTTTTCTATAGAAATGTTTCCCTTTGGTCAACTTTTCTATAGAAATGTTTCCCTTTGGTCAACTTTTCTATAGAAATGTTTCCCTTTGGTCAACTTTTCTATAGAAATGTTTCCCTTTGGTCAACTTTTCTATAGAAATGTTTCCCTTTGGTCAACTTTTCTATAGAAATGTTTCCCTATCCAGTTATTGGCGAAATTAGCCAATGGCTTAACTAGACCCCACAGTGTTGCCATAATCCGATATTAAAGTTCCGACACAAATTTAAGTTTTTGTCTACAAATATTTGGTAATAGATTAAAGAAAATATGTTAAAGTTGTTCATTAATCTAATAGAAAAAAAAGGTAATACAATTTTTTGGTTTCTTTTTTTAATATAATTATCGTTTATATTTAATTATTGTTCGTTAAGATTTGATACAATTTTTATTTATTTGGTTAGTTTTCGTTTTCAGTTTGTTCAAATTTGTGATCATAACATTTTGAGCCTTAAAACGAGAGTCCCAACGAGGACAACGGTTTTGTAGTAGATTAAAGAAAACGTGAAGGCAACTTCTTTAAACCGGTATGAAACTGTCAACCTCGACAAGACTAACAAATTGAGACTAATTGTTCTTCTTTTAAAAGAAAGTGAAATTATTAAAATTATTTTAAAAATTATGAGTAATATTAAAGTATTAAGATATAATTATTTAAAGGTTAAACTATTTTTTTTATATTTATTATAAAAAAAAAGAAAGAGTTAAAAAAGTTTTTATAAAAAATATATTAAATATTAATTATTAAAAAAATCTATACTACTAATAGTTAAAGTAGTAGATAAAAAACCAAAAGAAAAAAAGCTTCTCGACAACACTTGTAAGGCTGCCACATGGTTTACAGTGCTCTACCAAAAGTATGAGAACACCGACTACTATTTGATGAAATGCTAATGATTCTTTTTAGTGTTTTACATATATGATATTCTGACTACAATACTATACGTTTAATACCACAATCCATACAGAATTTGGCCTGATCAAGCAAGAATTTACTGCCACATTCATGACAGAACTTGGACATTTTCATACTTGTGCTCATGGTTGAATTGGAGGGATATTGCTGCAAAGATTCCAGATTTGTATGGGAATTTGTAGTTCCTGTTAGCGTGTTCTGTAAAGGCTGTAGATCATAGTTATTGTTGCGTTCATAAAGTACACGATCCTCCAAATTGTTGCTTATATTGTTGTTATTATATAGACTTTGTTGTTGTTGTTGCGGCAGCTGCTGTTGAGGCTTGTGATAACTATTGCTTTTGGCAATGGGCGGTAGATTGTGTTCAGAGCTGCTGCTGGAGGAGGCACTTAATTGTCTTGAACGTCCCAGAGTTGATTCCTCGGTAAGAGGTCGATTCATCAGTGTATTAGCATTGTTAGAGGTCAGGGCACGACTACGACTAGAGGTACGTTGGGAGCTTAGTTCAGAAGAACGTTGACGAGAGAGACTGAAAATAAAGAAAATATAAGAATTAGATTTTGATATTATATAATTGGAGATCGTGCAAATTCCCACTTTTTGATTGTCATATTTAATTTTAGGAGGTATGACAATGAAGGTAAGGTTAGAGCGGCATTCTCTATTGTTTAAACAAGGAAGGTAGCAAAAAGCGCATTACTGTTACCAATTTAACCATATGGATCGCTTTAAAAGGCTCTGATATACGTCTAGTATATACGTCAGCCAGATCGCCTAGGTCACTAAAGAAATAACCCACTGAGCATTACTTATTTACCTATATGGCCTGTATTTACAACCTGTTAAGGTCAAAGGCCTAGCATATTTTAGAAATTCATGCGCTTCGAACTTCTGGATATTCCCCAACTTCGTAGGCCAATATTTAAAAGATTTTCCTTTTCTTGCCATCGGAGTTTCGGACGTCCTCTTCACATTAGGGGTTGGCCGTTTTTATTACAATTTTAGTTTTTTCATAGTAATTGTTTCTTTTTCCAGAAGTGGGTTACTAGCCCGACGTTCGACAGTTTCTTTATTAACTTCGACAGCTATAAACCCATAGGGAGTCTATTTTCCATATTGGGCGGACCCGCCTAAGTCTGTTGAAAGAGGGTCGACAGTTTTTTTATTAACTTCGACAGCTATAAGCCAATAGGGCGCTATTTTCCATATTAGGCGGACCCGTCTAAGTCTATTGTCCAGAGGATCGGCAGTTTCTTCATTAACTTCGACAGCTACAAACCCATAGGGCGTCTATTTTCCACTTCGGACGAACCCGTCTAAGTCTGTTGCTTAGAGGGTCGGCAGTTTTTTTATTAACAACGACAGCTATAATCCCATAGGGCGTCTATTTTTCACATCGGGCAGACCAGCCTAAGTTTGTTGTCAAAGGGTCGGCAGTTTTTTCATTAACTTCGGCAGCTATAAACCCATAGAACGTTTATTTTCTATATTAGGCGGACCCGTCTAGGTCTGTTGCCCAGAGGGTCGACGGTTTTTTCAATAACTTGCCGATATTATAAATAACAACATCAAAGAATACAAATGTCTAAATAAAATTCATGTATGCAGCCGTTCATAATCTCAGCTTCATAATCTCCGGATACGCTATTCCCAGGGTGCAAATCTCGGGCCGGAGTGAGAGGTCTGCTTATTTCGCTGAAAGCACGTAACAAAACTGGGGGCTGACAACAGGCGCTCATGTTTTATTGGTCTGCAAGACTGCTATGTCTAAACCCTCTACTCCCAAAAAAAACTCTGCCGGTATAAGATGAAAATCAAAGGAAGTGAAAATCAGCTTTGCTCCTAGTTCTTCTAAAGCTGCACTGGACAAATGCTAAAGGGTAACGCGAAAGCATTTCCCTCCAGGAGTTGAAGAGCTGCAAATAGTTTTACCTCTCTAAAGGCTTCTTTTTCGAGTAAAAAGGAGACGGCGACCAGTCTTTGGGTACCCTGTGTACTGAACATCACCCCAAGCACTTTGGTCAGAAGGGAATTTCTAAAATGGAGCGCAGAGGAGATTCTAGAGAGGGTGTTGTAAAAACTTTGGCTGAACTTTGGAGTAAATCTTCCCTAGAGTCAATAGACAGGCCTTAACGACAATACCTAAAATTGTTGGATACATCCTTCAGCGACTAATTCTGAGGTCTGTCATTGACATGCTTTACCTAGAAGAATTTGTGAAAAACGTATAATTATTGGGAGTTCCAAGATCCTTATGGAAAATCCTAACTAACTACGATGATGCCGTCTGATTTCAGGATATCGTGATATGCAATGTGAGGTTTGCTTTTCTTCTATGGAAGGTTGGAGTGCTCATCCACGGAATCTTCTCATATTCCGTGGATGAGCACTTCAACCTTAGACTCGATGTTGTTTCTACGGATGAGATTTAACATAGGCCTAGATCCACTCTCCTTTTGCCTGAATGTATGTCATTTCAAAGAGATATTCTAGACCTTCTTCGACTCAGTAATCTTAATCTTCCTGCCCACTATTGGAAGGTAGTGAAGGTTTCGGAGTCTTGGGATTCTCTAAGATCGTCACTGTGTTCCTGTCATTGGAGAACACTACAGGATATTCACAGGAGAATAATTTTAAAGGTTTCGAGATAATCGTCCCGCAAGCCTACCGTGGTGATGGCGAGGGTATAAAGACATAACGATAGAGCATCGGATGCTAACGAAAAATACGAAGATACGAAGATGCACTGATTTCTGAAGAGCCATCATTGTCCGTTTCAATTATTATCGTTTCCCAAGTGTTCTCCTAAGAACGTTCAGTGCAACTCTGGCCTTTTTAGTCCGATCTCTGAGGTTGAGGTTGGTAATAGATCAAAGAAGACATATAAACTTGTTTTTAATCCATTACTAAAATGTCCTAATCGTAAATTAAATATGACAAAGAAAATGGGGAAAAATATGTATATAAATCCGAATTTCCGACTAACAGCCACTTTTTTAGATTCTTCAATCTAGTACAAAACATGATGAATCTGAAAAATTCGACTTTATATACAGCTAAATTAGGGAGTTCAAATAAAATATTAAAAATCTATGATACTCACCTTCCATAGGCTGAGTCTGCACTCGTTTTTGAACTAACACCCAACCTGGAATTCGGCGACGACAAAGGATAACCATCCAAACTACTTAAATCATCCGAGTCACCATAGGCATCACCACTTGGTACACCAGCTAAACGTTGCACTTTAAGTCCTGCCGTATTACTAACCAGATTAGCATTCGAATTCATATTCATATCCACGGGAGCTGTTGAGGTCCGCTGCTCCATGGCCATTCTTAAGTTACCGCTCATCTCTTCGCCCATTTGACGAAAATCATCCTGCATTTTTTGTATTAGATTTTTAGCATTATTCAACTGGACATTGGGTAAATGTTCAGGCTGTAGATGAAGGCCCGTAAAGTTTTTAGATCTACTTAAATTTTGACTACCCACCTCCGTATCATCATCGGATATCTTGCTAAATTTATTATCATGAGCCGCATCGACTTCCACCTCCACCACAGTCTGAGGATTACCCACCATATTGCGTATGGAATTGGGCGATATGGGTGACTTGTCCAAATCATTCTGCTCGGTCTCTATGCTAATAAAGATTTCACGTTTCTGATCATGATCCTTGAAGTCTTCCCTTTGCAAATTCCCCGAGAATTGTTCACTCGACTTTGTCGAAGCCATAAGTTCATCGTATTTATTGCGAGCCCTGGCATTTAGGGAAAAGGAATTAAATAGACTTTTGGGATGCTGGGGCAAAGAGGGAAATTGAAAATGGTGTGCTGAGTTGACAGAGTTGCTAGATTGAGGTGTTAGGGGTGGGAATGCTTGGGGAGAGGAAGATTTTTTGAAATTCGTAGAGTTAGTGTTAGTTGTGCTGTTGGGGTTTTGTGTTGTTGGTGCTGAAGAATTCGACAATAACATCGATCTTTGTTTTTTCGATGTGCGATTCATAAGAAATTCTCTACAATCTTTGAAGAGAGGAAATTGTTCTTCATCATTTTCGAATGATGAGAGAAATTCCTCGAAATCAAAATCATCAAAAGCCGGCAAAGGTGGTATGAAGGGGGGTTCCACATGGGAAACCTGTGAAGTGTTGAAACGTTCAAAGGCCTTTTCGTGTTCACGTAAAAGATCTTGCTGATGATGGTGCTGCTGCTGCTGGGGATGACGACGATCTCCCTCCATGGATGAACGATTGGCGCCTTCATCGTCGGCCGAACAAGAGTCTCCCTCAGGGGAGGCATCATACAGAAAGTGATTACGTCCCAAGCGCATGCGACGCTTAAGAAGATTACGTCCCTCGGCCGAGTTACGTTGACTATTGGTATTTGAGTGGCTTGAGGGGTTATTATTTGATGGCTCCGCTGTTGGATGTTGTAACAAAGGTGGCTGCTTAACGTTGGGTAAAAATTTGGTATGCTGATTAAGACTCGTGGATTTCTTGGCTGGTGCCGAAGAATCCGAGGACGAGGAAGAGAAATGATCCAAACGTAATTCGGAAGCATCTGAATCTGAGTGTTTGAAATCATTACGTTTCAGATTCAAATTTATTGGAAGATTATCACATTTATTGATTAACTTGGGATCTATATAATCCGAGCCTGGAGAAGTTTTACGTTCCGCATAAGCATGATTTGAGTTTTTAAGATTTTTATTATCACCTCCAGCAAATAAAGAACTTAGGGCCACAGTATTGGGAGCTTTACCCTCCTGGTTTAAAGCTATATTTTTGACCATTAAAGCTGGCATTTGAGTGGAGTTTAAATGCTGCTGTACTAAGGGAGTACTGGGCTTGGTTAAGGGAGTTGAAGGCTTAGAGCTCAAAGGTGCCAAACGTATATTCTGTGAATATTTTCCGGCATCCAAATCATTAACTGGATTTTCATACTGACTTTCAGGACTTTCACAAGCGGCCATAAGATCTGCCTTGATATTTTTAGCTGAATTTTGTTTACTTAAGTTATTGCTCTTATCCTTAAGCTCTTTAGTACTCAAAGGTCCATCTAAATTAGTAACAGGGGCTGTAGGGGGTGTCTTAACCTCCGCAATATTCTCGATCTTATGCTCAATATCTGCAGCATTACTATTCAATTTCTCCAATTCATGTTCATATTTCAGAAAAACAGCCAAAGAATCGGTTTTGGAGACATATTTAGAGGCCGTATTATTAGCTAAAATCTCCGTTTCAGATTCCCTTATATTGGGCGAAGCTGTAGCACTGGAACTATTAGCATTGGCGGCATTAATATTCAGCTTCAAAGGCTGTTTACGATTGGAACTGGAGGTATCACGTCTCACCACTCTTGGACTCTTGTTCAAGGCAAAATCATTAACACACACTGATCTTACCGGCATTTCATCGTATTCCTCGGGTTTCAGGAAATTACTAGAAATCGGACCTTCATCTGACAAACCCCTTTGTATAGTGGGACGATGTTTTTGTGCGAATAGAGGAGGTCGAGACGAAAGCATAGGCGATCTTCGGGGACCTCTCAAGGAAGAGGTTCTTTTGAAACTTGAAGATCTGGCCAAGGTGGGAGTCTTTTGAGTCTGAGTCTGTTGCGGTATTTGTGATGTGGTCATTAGGTTGTTGGGTGTTGTAATCGGTGTAGATGAGCTGAGTATAAGTGATGTCGACATTCGATTGCTGCTGGTATTTGGTGTAGCCGGCATACTGGGCAGTAGTGGTGTACGGGGTGCTGTTGTTGTTGGTATATCAATGTTATCGGATGTGGTCGAGCAGAGTTCCTCGAGTTGTCGTTTGGCCGACAAAAATGGATCATAGTTGTCGGGCAAACCACTAATGAAATATAGAAATAAATGTTAATTAAAAATATAAATAAAATAAAGTTATTGAAATTTTTATTAAAAAGCTCTCTTGGAAGTATAATCTTCAAAGAATCTGGGCTATACCTTTACTCTTATGAGAATCTGGTTCTTTTTCTTAAGATACAAAATCTATAAATTTTTGTCTTTGCCTCTGACTTTAACATAATCTTCGTCTTTTTGTATGTCTAAATTTAGTCATTTCAACGATTACTTATGAATCCAGGTCTGATTTCCGGGTCTTTATGCTTCAAGTATATACCTTTCTCACTTCATTCTAAAATCCATCCGAACTTCTTTTTTGAGGATCCCTCCCTTAATTTCAAAGCCTTGGATTCAAGAGATTAGTTGATTTTTTTTTTTTTTTGAAATCTCCGAAATTTTTTCTTGGGAGTCTCTATAGGTCTTAATTTTCGATAACAATAACGGACATTCTTCTTAGCGATTTTAAATTCCTTAGAAATCCCTTTGGCGATTCCCAAACGAAATTTGAAGGTTTAGATTTTTGGTCATTCCCTTCAGCCACTTCAGACAAATTCTTGATTTTTAGACCTTAAAGTGTCCAAAAAAAACGATTACGGACATTCTTTTTAGCGATTCTAAATTCCTCAGAAATCACTTTTGGCGATTCTCTAACGAGATTTGAAGGTTTAGATTTTTTGTCATTTTCTTCAGCCACTTCAAACATTATCTTCCAATCGACAAATTCTAGATTTTTTAACCTTAAATTATCCAATTCTACCTCTTTATTCCAAAACCCATATTTTCGAGAATGATTACGGACATTCTTTTTAGCCATTTTAAATTCCTCAGAAATCACTTTTGGCGATTCCCTAACGAAATTTGAAGGTTTAAATTTTTGGTCATTCCATTCAGGGACTTCAAACGGTATCTTCCAACCGACAAATTCTAGAATTTTAGATCTTTAAGTATCCACCTATCCCTCTTTATTCTGAATCCCATATTTTCGAGAACGATTACAGACATTCTTTTTAGCCATTTAAATTCCTCAGAAATCACTTTTGGCGATTCCCTAAGAGAATTTAGGTTATTCCCTTCAGCCACTTCAAGCATTATCTTACAATCGATAAATTCTGGATTTCTAGACCTTAAAGTGTCCACCTCTATCTCTTTATTCTAAAATCCATATTTTCGAGAACGACTACGGACATTCTTTTTAGCGATTTTAAATTCCTCAGAAATCACTTATGCCATGTTTTCAGAAGGTTTCGATTTTTGTTAATTTTCTTCAGCCACTTCAAACATTATCTTCCAATCGACCAATTTCTGATTTAGACCTTGAGTATCCACCTTCTTCTTGAAATATTTATTAGTTTCAGTTTACAAGCTTTATTTTAAGTGATAAAACTCATCATCTTCCGGAGAATCTCTTAAATTTCTTGTCTTGGAAGAACCATGATTAACATTATCATTCCTTGGAGATCTTATAAGAATTTGGGTTTCTTAGTATGTCTAAAATTACTTCTGGATGATCTCTAAAGGTTTTTGAAGCTTTGAACTGTTGGGTATCCTAAAAACTTTTGGGTGGTTTGGATTTTTCTTAAGCCTTCGAAATCTCTTCAGTTGAATCGCTTTAGGATTTTTGAATGTCTTGTCAATTTATTTCTTCTGTGGGATCGCTAAAGCATTTCCAAATATCTTGTCCATGTCTTTAGTCTATGTCTTAGTTCATGTCTTAGTCTAAACCTTATTTTATACCTTCGGCTATAGCTAAGCATATGTCTTAGAGTATACCGCTAAAGGGTATTGTAGCTTTGGACTGTTGGGTATCCTTAAAACTTTTGGGTGGTTTGTATTTTTCTTAATCCATCGAAATCTCTTCTGTTGAATCGCTCAAGGATTTTTAATGTCTTGTCCAAGTCTTTCTTCTGAGGGATCGCTAAAAGATTTTTAAATGTCTTGTCCATGTCTTTAGTCTATGTCTTAGTCTATACCTACATCTAAGAATATGTCTAAGAGTATATCTTACTCTTATTCTTCAACTTAAAAAAAATATTCTACATCTTAAAGAAGCCCATTAATTCTTCACCAGCAGTTCCAAATTAAAAGACTTCCTCCAATACCTGTGAAAGGAATATCTATTTAAACAATTCCTAATCTTTGGAAGAATAATGTCTCGAACTCACCGGCTCATTTCAATGAAAATCACGCCACTAGTTTTAGAAGCAGTCTTTAAATTTCAAACTGCCGGGTTTCTAATAACTTAACATTACTTTAACCCATTTAAAACTAATCAATACCCACCGGACTGTAAATGATTTGTTACGTTTCAATTGTGGTGGTGGTTCTTTTATAACCTTAATTTCTTTATCCATTGCCTTCTTCTTCTTCTTCTCTTCCAGCTGCACTTCTCCGCCAAACTCTCTTTGCTGCTCTAATTCTTCTTTAACTTCTCTTCCACTCTTTTTAGGTCGCCCATGTTCAATATGAGGTGTGGACACTACTCCACATATATCCAGACTTGTGGCTTTCATGGGTAGTGTACTGGTGCAACTGGAAGTGGGACGTAGAACTTTTCTGCGTTTTGGTTGAGTAAGAGACAAAGACTTGGGACGTTGACTTTCTGCATGGGGAGTTGTGGGTTCTGTTCGGTTTGCTGGAGATGGTGAGGAGAGTCTTACTAGCCTTACAGATTTGGGTGTTCGTGGAGTATCATTACGTTCTAGGGTTTCCTTTTTAGAGCGTTTTGAAATTTTCATAATTAAGGGTTTTGTTGTTTTAGATTTGGTACTTGCCAAATCTTCAGAACTCTTAGAGTTTATAGTTTGTGACATCAATAAGTATCTTTCGTGTGCAGATTGCTCGGAATTTCTTATAAATGTATTGGATTTCACCAAAGATTTTGAGGTAGTATTCAAAATCTCTTCCTTAATTTGTGTCGTTTCTTGAGTTTTCAAAATTTCTTTACATCTTCTTAGCTCATCGGAATCCGTTAGACAATCTTTAAATATTTCCGCTTCCGAAAGATAATCCTTTGTTTCCATAATTCCCTGAGCAAGTTCTAACTCATTTGGTAGAGGAGATTTGGGTTTCAATTCAATTTGTTCTTGAAGGTAGTAGGAAGCTTTGGATTGAACTCGTTTCTTTGGAGTGTCTTTATTTTCTAATGAATTCTTCGTAATTTTAGGGATATTTTTTGAATGTTTTTCTGCTTTAGAAGGGCTTTTTGGTATCTTGAGTTTAGGAATCTCCTTTAATATGGGATTTAAAGCTAAATCTGCTTCATCACTAGCAAAGACTTTATCAAAGGCTTTAGTGTTTAAAGGAGTGGCAATCTCCAACATTTGAAATTCATCATCTTCCGATAAACTAGAGAATTCTTGGATTTCAAGTTCTAATTTTGGAAGACCCTTAAAAGAATTCTCTGAAAACTCTTGTGAAAAATCGCTGGAGGATTTTGAAAGTTTAAGTTTACAAATATCTGCGGCATTTTCTTTTGTCATCATAAATTCTTCCGAAGCTTCTTGGGTTTCTTTAAGGAGTTTCAATTTCGGAAAACCATTAAAGGAATTCTCTGAAAGCTTTTCTAAAGAATCTCTGTAGGATTTTGAAAGTTTCTTTTGTCGTGAATTATCAACATTTTCATTTGTCATTGTAAATTCCTCCATAAACCATTCTTGGGGATCTCTGGTAGGTTTTAAAGATTTGGAGGCTATCGAAACTTTTGAAAGTTTCTTTTGTCGAGAGCTATCGACATTTTCTTTTGTCATCACAAGTTCCAACATAAACCTTTCTTGGGAATCTCCGAAGGTTTGAGACCGACAACTTACATTTTCTTTACTCATCGTAAGTTCCTTAGAAATCACTTCTGGCGGATCCCTTAATGGTTTGAAGGGTTTAGATTTTGGAGAATTATTAATGTCAAACTGTAACTCTGAATCCTGGCACGATTCGTATTTTATAGTGTTCCTATCTTCTTCCCGAAACCCGTCCAAAATATTTTCTTGCAGATCTTTAGAAAGTTTAATAGATTTGGAGGTTTCAGGCCGACCACTGATATTCTCTTTACTCAGCATAAGTTTCTCAGAAACCAACTCTGACGAATCTTTAAAGGGTTTTGAAGTTTTTGGTTTTCTAGAATCTATTAATGTAAGCCCTCTAGTCACTTCAAACATTATCTCCGATTCCAGGTGTGATTCATGGGTTTTGATGCTTAAAGTATCAACATTTCTCACTTCTTTCTGAAATCCCTCCGAAATCCCATCTTGAAGATCTGTATAGGATTTGAAGGTTTTGGATTTTTGAGAACTAATAGTTATTTCTGAGTCATCCGATTCCTGACTTTTGGAGCTTGTAATATCCAGCTTTGTCTCTTCACTCTGAGACCCATACATCTCTTCTTTTTCGGAATATTCATTTGTTTCCGTTTGCAAGAGATTTGATTTCTTTATATCTTGGACAACTTTCCGTGAATAAGATGACGTTGGGGGATCTCTCGTTGTTGTTTTTAAATTTGGAGAACTACTAGCGAAATGATCTTTAGTTATTGCAGGTAACTCCGTCATTCTCTTTTGGGTATCTTTCAAATGTTTGGAGGGTTTGGATTTTGAAGATTTATCTTTAGTCATATAACTCTTCAAAATCTCTTTGGAGGGATCATTATACGATTTTGAAGTTTTTGATATTTGAGACCTTCTCATTATTATTTCCAAATCTTTCGAGTCCTGGTTTTTGGTTCGCGTACTTTCCATCTCTTCACCCTGAAACCCAGACATCTCTTCTTCCTTTTCGAAATTTTCATTCGTTTCCGACTGCAAGCGTTTATTTTGTCTCATTATCAAGTTTTTAAAGTCATCATCTTTGATATCTTTAAAGGGCTTAAAGGTTTCGAATTCTCCAGACCTATCAGTTACATTGTCTTGAGTTTCATAAAATTTGTCAGTGATTCCTTCTTGAAAATCTTTTATGCGATTGGAGAATTGGAATTTCTCGGAAGTATTTTCTTTAGATTTCTCCTTAATTCCTTCTAAGGGATCTTTAGAGCTTTTAGAGATTTTGAATTTTCTGGATTTGTTAATGTCATTCTCTTCAGTTATTGATAATTCCACCGGGGTTATCTCTTTTTGGGATTCTTTAAAGTTTCTTAACGTAGCCGATTTTATGGGACTATTAATAACATACCCTTTACTTAATTCGGACGTGTTTTTAGAGTATTCCGATTCCTGTTTTTGGACATTAGAGAATATCTTTTCTTGGAGGTCTTTAAAGCTTCTTGTAATGACCGATTTTCTAGAGCTATTAATCCCTTTAACTATAGACATTTTAAAGATTTCGAATTCTCTAGGACTATCACTTACATTGTCTTCAGTGTCATAAAATTTTTCAGTGATTCCTTCTTGGAAATCTTTTAAGCGATTGGAGAATTGGAATTTCTCGGAAGTATTTTCTTTAGATTTCTCCTTAATTCCTTCTAGGGGATTTTTAAAGCTTTTAGAGATTTTTAATATTCTGGATTTGTTAATGTTATTCTCTTCAGTTATCGATAATTCGTCCGAAGTTATCTCTTCTTGGGTTTCTTTAAAGTTTCTAACAGCAGCCAATTTTCTGGGACTATTAACAATATGAATTTTACTCATTTCGGACATGCTTTTGGAATAGCGTTCAGTGATACTTAATTCTTTCGGGAATATCTCTTCTTGGGTTTCTTTAAAGTTTCTCAAGGTAGCCGATTTTCTGGAACTATTAATAACAAGCCCTTCACCCATTTCGGAAGTGCTTTCAGAATGACGTGATTCCTGTTTTTGGGTATCCGGAGATATTGCTTCTTGGAAGTCTCTAAAGCTTCTCGAAGTGACCGATTTTCTAGAGCTATTAATAGCCTTAACTTTAGACATTTTGATAGGACTCTCTGGATAGTCCGATTCCTGGTTTTGATTATCCATGGACATCCCTTCTTCATTATCTCTAAAGGAATATACTGATTCCTGTTTTTGGGTATCCGAGGATATTGCTTCTTGGAAGTCTCTTAAGCTTCTCGTAGTGACTAAATTTTTAGAGCTATTAATAGCCTTAAATTTAGACATTTTGTTTCGACTTTCCAAATAGTCCGATTCCTGAATTTGAGTATCCAGGGATATTCCTTCTTGATTATCTCTAAAGGTTCCTAGTGCGACCGATTTGTTAGGGCTGCTAGCAATATGAAATTTAGCCATTTCGAGTCTGCTCTCCAAACAGTCGGATTCCTGATGCTGGGTATCAGAATCCTCCACATAATCAACTTCAAATGTTTCTTCCATGTATATCCCTTCTTGATTATTTCTCAAGGTTCCCAGTCTGGACGATTTGCTAGGGCTGCTAACAGCAAGACATTTAGTCATTTCGAATCTGGTCTCCATATAGTCGGATTCCTGATGTTGGGTATCAGAATCCTCCACATTATCAACTTCGAATGTTTCCTCCCCCTCGAAATATTCCTTCAGGCTCATTTTTCTCGAATAATTCATTTGCTTTCCGGTAACTCGTAGACTTGAATTCTCCTCTTCCATATCTTTCTCCTTAAACCACTTCGAAGATCCATACGATAAACGACTTTGCTTAAAATCCTTATGATCTCTAGACTCTTCTTTGGCTAAAACAAATTTTGAAAAGTTTCATAAGAAAAATTTATGTAATCTGATTTAGTTTCTTCACTCGCTGAATTCAATACTTGAAAAATGGTTGAAGATTTATCTATATCTGGTGTTATTCTGAGTTTCCTGTATGTGGTTTTTTGATCATACAAAATTTTTTAATTAATTCAGTCAGTTTTTATACTTAAAGTTCTGCTTCGTTTCAGATGATTTTTTTCTTTCGACTGCTTAAAATTTTCTTTTGAAAAACTATACGCTTGAACTTGCATTGCATGTCTGTTAGAGGCAATACGGCTAATATACTACCAGGCACAATGGGGCAGCATAGGAAAAAAACAAGAAAATTTAACAAGAAAAGACAGTGAAGTTATGTAAAAATCGAAATAAGACTTCCAAGGTTTTAAAATAATGCTCAATTTGCTTTCGTTACTTGAAATAGTACAACTCGTATTATTAAAAGAAAATTACAGTGAAACCCCAACAAAGTTCCAAGAAAGATTAATCCAAAAGAAAGCCGTCTTAAAGATTACTACCACTTCTTAAGTTTCCACACTTCAAATAAGTCCCTCACACCATGTTCCCACTGTTTCAAGCATTTGGCTGTTTGTGCTTCTCGCCATCTCTTTCAAAGCTCATTGTGCCCATATCAAATATTCTTTTAAACAAAACTATAAACAGTTGTTAATGTTTATAATTGCTGTTGTATGTTGCATTTAATGTGTCTATAGACATGAATGAGTGTTTCCCCGGCATAAGTATCCAACAGTCAAGTCAGTCCCGTCATATGCAAAACATAAATAATAATGATGGCTGTTAGTGTTCCTTAGAAGATGTTGCACACTCTTGCCATAAACCTCTTAAGAGTATTCTTTTTCTTAGAATTATTTTTGAAATTTAATGGATTGTTTTACATGTGGACCGAAGAAAAAGTTCAATGCCATTAGATCAAGAGGTTGTTTGGACAAAACAGTCTTAAATGCCCCAAAATTAGTATCAAAAACTTGCAGAATCTTTCTAACAGAGGACGAGAAGTCTTCGATCAGACTCGATTTAGACTTTGCAGAACCTTTTTTCTCCTAGCGGAAGACTAAAAGGGAGAAAGGCAAGAAGACCACAAAATGTAGCCCAGCTTTTTTCTAGTATAAGTCTGGAAGTTCTTGATTATACCGGCGACATCTATTCTGGATAATCTCTGATGCAAGAATAACACCAAATAAAGCCCAGCTTTCCCCTAGCATAAATCTGAAAGTCCTCGATTATACCGGCGACATCTATTCTGGACAATCTCCGAGCAATCGTAACGACAGAAAAATTACTTAAAGTCGGTCTTCTAAAAGTGTAAAACATCCTGCTTACAAAAGACTAAAATACCGTGAAATAAGATCCAACGTTCTCCTGACAAAAGCACATTCAAGCGAGGAGCAAGCTAGACTCTAAAAGTTTTCCTAAATCCTAAAAGAGATTCGAAATCTCATTAGCTAAAACGAAGAAAGACCCAGTAATATCCTCATTCCTAAAAAGCAAATATTTCAATTTCACTAAATCATATCAAGAGGGTATTAAGATTACACGATTTTCTACAATTTGGAAAATTCAGATTCCAAAATATGACCTACATCTTCTCAACGGAAGTCTGGAAACCCCGATAGCTAAAGAGCAAAACAGATCTATTCCCAAAAAGTATTTGGACGTTTAGTTGTATCAATTCAAACTATATGGAATGAAACAATGAAAGACTACGAAATAAGACCAAGTTTTCTGCTAATATAAGACCGGAAATTCTTAATTCCTTCGACGGGTTTATCTCCTAATGCTCAGAAATGACGTTAAACAAGACATTCTGGTTTCTGGACGTTTCTGTAAGTCATAAAATCCTCTTGTCAAGAAGTAGAGAAGGCAACACTCAAGGGGTCGAACTGACTATATTCGAGGAGAAGAGGGGACTATAGTTAAGGAGTAGAGCGGACTATATTCGAGGAATAGAGCGGACTATATTCGAGGAGTAAAGGAGACTATTCGAGGAGCAGAGAAGACTGTTATCGTGAAGTTAAGGAGAACACAGGCGAAAAGTATAGGAGACTACTATTGAGAATTTGGAGAGACTATAGTCGAAAAGTAATGAAGGCACAACTCGAAGAATAGAGCGGACTATATTCGAGGAGAGAGAACTAAAGTCGAGGAGTAGTGGAGACTACAGTCGAGAAGTAGAGGAGACTACAGTCGACGCGTAACAGAGAATACAGTCGAGAAGTAGACAAGACGATAGACGAGAAGTAGGGGAGACTATAGTCGAGGAGTAGAGGGAACTTAAGTCGAGGAATAGAGGGAACTAAAGTAGAGGAGCAAAGGAGACTACAGTCGAGAAATAGAGGAGACCACAGTCGAGAAGTAGAGAAAACTAAAGTCGAGGAGTAGAGGAAACTAAAGTCGAGGAGTAGAGAAGACTACCGTCGAGGACTAGAGGAGACTACAGTTGAGAAGTAGAGGAGACTATAGTCGAGAAGTAGACGAGACTACAGTCAAGAAGCAAAGGAGACTATAGTCAAGAAGTAGAGGGAACTAAAGTCAAGGAGTAGAGGGAACTAAGTCAAGGAGTAGAGGAGACTACAGTCGAGATGTAGAAGAGACTACAGTCAAGATGTGGAGGAGACTACAGTCGAGAAGTAGAGGAGACTACAGACGAGGAGTAGAGAAGACAATAGTAGAGGAATAGAGGGGACTAAAGTCGAGGAGTAGAGAAGACTATTGTAGAGAAGGAGAGGAGACTAAAGTCGAGAAGAAAAGGAGACTATAGTCGAGAAGTGAAGGAAACTACAGTCGAGAAGTAGAGGAGAATACAGACGAGGAGTAGAGAAGACAATAGTCGAGGAATAGAGGGGACTAAGGTCAAGGAGTGAAGAAGACAATAGTCGAGGAGTAGAGGGAACTAAAGTCGAGGAGTAGAGGAGACTACAGTTGAGAAGTAGAGGAGACTACAGTCGAGAAGTAGAGGAGACTATGGTCGAGGAGTGGAGGGAACTAAGTCAAGGAGTAGAGAAGACTAACGTCGAGGAGTAAAGGAGACTACAGTCAAGATGTAGAGGAGACTAGATTCAAAAAGTAGAAGAGACTATGGTCTAGAATTACGAGAGACTATAGTCGAGAAGTAATGAAGACAATAGTCGAAGAACATGGCAGACTATAGTCGATGAGTAGAGGGGACTACAGTAGAGGACTAGAGGAGACTACAGTTGAGAAGTAGAGGAGACTACAGTTGAGAAGTAGAGGAGACTATAGTCGAGGTGTAGAGGAAACTAAAGTCGAGGAGTAGAGAAGACTAAAGTCGAGGAGTAGAGGAGACTATTGTCGAGATGCAGAGGAGACTACAGTCGAGAAGTTAAGAAGATTATAGTCGAGTAGTATAGAAGACAATAGTCGAGGAGTAGAGGGTCTATAGCCGAAGAAGACTATTTTCGTGAAGTAGAGGACACTAAAGCCGAGAAGTAGAAAAGACAATAGTCGAGGAATAGAGGGGACTATAGTCGAGAAGTAGAGGAGACTATTGTCGAGGAATAGAGGGGACTAAAGTCGAGGAGTAGAGGAGACTACAGTCGAGAAGTAAAGGAGACTACAGTCGAGTAGTAGAGGTGACTATGGTCAAGGAGAAGAGAAGACAATAGTCGAAGAGTAGAGCGGACAATAGTCGAGAAGTAGAGCGGACTGTAGTCAAGGAGTAGAGGAGACTATTCTCTTAAAGTAGAAGTGACTACAGTCTAGGGGTAGAGGAGACTATTGTTAAGAATTATAGGAAGCTATAGTCGAGAAGAAGAGGAGACTATAGTCGAGGAGTAGAGAAGACGATAGTCGAGGAGTAGAGAAGACGATAGTCGAGGAGTAGAGGAGACTACAGTCGAGAAGTTAAGGAGACTACAGCCGAGAAGTAAAGGAGACTTTAGTCTAGGATTGGAGGAGACTACATTCGAGAAGTAGAGGGGACTATAGTCGAGGAGACTACAGTCGAGATGTAGAGGAGACAATAGTCTAGGAGTAGAAAAGACCATTGTCAAGAAGTAAAGGAGTCTATAGTCGAGTACTATTAAAGACATATTTTCCTAGGATTAACTTAGGGCCATAAATACTTTACCTTAAAGAAACTTTAATATCAATTCGGGATCTTTAGTGTTTTTGTAATTAGTAAAATTAGGAAGTTTGGCGACTAATTTAAGATTTTTATAATATAATCTTGTCATTTTAAAAAATCTAAAATTCGCCGAGTAATCCAAAATCTTGAATATAAAAAAATATATGCCCAGACATCAGAAAATAATAATAAATCTCCAACCAAAAAACAAAAAAGTATTGAAATCTTAAAACCAAGAAAATAAATCTTTAAATTTTAGTAACAAATCATGTCAATACCTTTAAAGTTCCCCTCATAATCAACACCATCATCATCATCATGACCATAATAATTATCATCATCATTGTCACAATGATAATTACCTTTGGCATGATCATTAGATCTGTCGAAACTTCTTTGAGATTCTTGTTGCAAAAGTTTTTGGTCGGTGCTGCGCATTGATCTCAAAGACAGATCACTGGCAGATTTCTTTTGTTCTAAGATCTTTGAATGATCTTTGTTGGGTAAATTTAGCTCAAGATCCGTCGTTGTCAATAAATGATTAGATTTTTTCAGAATTTTTTGTAAACTTTTTTCAGGCTTTTGTTTTGGGTTTTTAAATTTGGCGGCGGCTGTCAGTGGATTCTTTTCCATTTTTGACTTTGTTATTGTTGTTGCTTTAGTACGTTCTTGTTTTTTGTTATTTATAGCAACATTTGCTGTCATTTGTTCTTCACCCATAACATGAAATTCAAGATTTATGATGGGTTCACCTCCGCGTTCTTGGTCTGCAGCAGCAGCTTCTGCTGCCTCTCGGGCTATTTGTGACTTTGTTGAAAATTGTGGAAGAGGTGGGGGTGGTGTCGGCTGACGAGAAATTTGTCGTCTGTCACGACTATTTTTACGACTTCCTACAGAGTCTTTATTGTTGTTTTTGCTTGTTTGAGCTTTTTTCATAGCTACTGGTTCTTTAATATTTCCTGTAGTGGAATTCGTGATTTTTCTGCATAAAATTAAAGAGATTTGGAAATGATTTTGTAAACAACGGGAAGCAAATGATGAATCCAAAGCGGGTAACTACTTGTCAAACAAACAACAATAAAAAAAAACAAAAAAAACTTACAAGTTCTCTACAAAAGTTGTGCAACAAATTAAAAAAATAACGCAAGTTTTTTCTAAGTTCTTCAAAAGAGCTTTCAATATTAACCTTTAAAAGCTTAATCTAAAAAATCGAACTACTTAATAATTCACGAATTTATAATCATTTTATACCAACTACAAAGTATTTAAAAAGCTTTTTAAAGAGCTTTTTCTACTAAGCGTTTAAAGCTTCTTTGTAGAAGCTTTTGTATAGATAATATCTACTTCCAAAAGCAATTTTACTGTCCTACTTAAAAAGTATCACTATTTATCTTAAATGCTTCCAAGAGAGCTTTTTTCTAAAAAGCTTTAAGAAAGCTTTTTTTAACTTTTCATCTTATTACTAAACTTACCTTTCGCTACACATGGAAGAAGTCATGGACATTGACATTAAACTATTTTCCTGAGCTTTATTTGAGGTCTTGGAACATTTGCTAGAGTCCTCCATGTCTAGATCATCACCAGGCATTCCCGAGTATTTTTCACGATTCATGGAACGTTTGGTTCTGAAACAAAGATAAGAAAACAAATCAGTCAAAGGAGCAGTAGAAAGACAACAGTCGAGGAATAAGACTATGGTCGAGGAGTAGAGGAGACTAAAGTCAAGAAATAGAGGAGACTAAACTCAAGGAGTAGAGGAGACTATAGTCGAGCAGTAGAGGAGACTAAAGTCGAAGAGCAGAGGAGACTATAGTCGAGGAGTAGAGGAGACTATAGTCGAGTAGTAGAGGAGACTAAACTCAAGAAATAGAGGAGACTAAATTCAAGGAGTAGAGGAGACTATAGTGGAGGAGTAGAGGAGACTATGATCGAGGATTAGAGGAGACTAAAGTCGAGGAGCAGAGGAGACTATAGTCGAAGAGTAGAGGAGACTATAGTCGAGAAGTAGAGCAGACTATAGTAGAGGAGTAGAGAAGACTATAGTCGAGGAGCAGAGAAGACTATAGTCAAGGAGAAAAGGAGACTATAGTCGAGGAGTAGATGAGACTATAGTCGAGGAGTAGATGAGACTATAGTCGAGGAGTAGAGGAGATATAGTCGAGAAGTAAAGGAGACTATAGTCGAGGAGTAGAGGAGACTATAGTCGAGGAGTAGAGGAGACCTTAGTCGAGGAGTAGAGGAGACTTTAGTCGAGGAGTAACGGACATTATAGTCGAGAAGAAGAGGAGACTATAGTCGAGAAGAAGAGGGGACTATAGTCGAAGGGTAGAGTAGACTATAGTCGAGGAGTAGAGAAGACTTTAGTCGAGGAGTAGAGGAGACTATAGTCGAGGAGTAGATGAGACTATAGTCGAGGAGTAGAGGAGGCTATAGTCAAGAAATAGAGGAGACTATAGTCGAGGAGTAGAGAAGACTATAGTCGAGGAGTAGAGGAGACTATAGTCAAATAGTAGAGAAGACTAGTAGAGGAGTAGAGAAGACTATAGTCGAGGAGTAGAGGAGACTTTAGTCGAGGAGTAACGGACATTATAGTCAAGAAGTAGAGGAGACTATAGTCTCCTTTACTCCTGGACTATAGTCTTCTCTACTCCTCGATTAAAGTCTCCTTTACTCCTTGACTATAGTCTCCTCTAATCCTCGACTATAGTCTCCTCTACTTTAGTAGAGGAGTAGAGAAGACTATAGTCTAGGAGTAGGGGAGATTTTAGTCGGGATGTAGTGGAGACTATAGTCGAGGAGTAGAGGAGACTATAGTCGAGGAGTAGAGGAGACTATAGTCGAGGAGTAGAGGGGACTTAAGTCGATGAGTAGAGGAGAATATAGTCGAGGAGTAGAGGAGACTATAGTCGAGGAGTAAAGGAGACTATAGTCGAGGAGTAGAGGAGACTATAGTCGGGATGTGGAGGAGACTATAATAGAGGAGTAGAGAAGACTATAGTCGAGGAGTAGACTAGACTATAGTCGAGGAGTATAGGATACCAGAGTCGAGGAGTAGAAGATACTATAGTCGAGGAGTAGAGGAGACTATAGTCAAGGAGGAAAGGAGAATATAGTCGAGGAGTAGAGAAGACTGTCGTCTAGGAGTAAATGAGACTATCGTCGAGGAGTAGAAGAGACTAGAAGAATAGGGATTACAAAACCGTTAATACTCACTTCAAACATGGAGCCCGATACTTAGTACGCGCCTCCAAACGGGCCTTAGCCACATTGCCATCAGTTTTGGTATAGCCCACCTTAATGGCGGCCTGTAAGGCTTTCTCCTTACACCACTCCACATGACGATCGTAGGCTTTAATGCCGAAACAACGCTCGCAATGGGGACACTGTTCGGCAGGTTTAGTCTGAGTGGCTCCCCGTCTGGTCAAAGAACGTTCGGAGGAACGCAGGCGATCTCGTACCAAATTACTAGAAGACGTAGAAGCAGCAGCTGGGGAAGTAATAGCAGCCGAAGCAGTTGAATTATTGTTTGTAGAGGAAGCCGCTTTGCGCATAGAAGCACGAGCTGTAGATCTAATTAAGTCTTCTGAGGTCTTTTTGCGTGTCATTATGGGGGAGGAGATCTGGAAGTATTAGGAAATTTAAGAAGTTCTTGTTATATTAGTTTTTAAATGTTAAATTCTTAAATTTACCTGTTGTCCCCCCGGTTTGGGTGAATGCCCCCTATCGCCTCGTGCTTGAGATAAAGAGGTACTGGAAGTATTTTTTTCCGGCAAACCGAAATTTTTAGGCAAAGGATACGAGGCCAATTCCGTTCCCTCTCTTCTTTGACGCTGCGAATCGAAAACATTACGTCTCTTAAGGGCCATTTTCTCACATATGCCCACATGTTTCCTCAAAGTTACCGGATTGAAGGTGCGCGAACATATTGGACAAGGGGCCAGCTCTAGGCTGGCATTCGATTCGGGTTCTTCAGTGGGCGTGGTAATAGTGTTACCGTTATCTAAAAGTAGATTAAATATTTATACAAATATAATTAAATGCTGATGTTTGATTTTTCTTTGGATAAAAAATATGAGAAAATGATTTGTAAATTGACACAATTTTAATTGGATTAAGATACAGTAAAATATCGAAAAAAGGTTTAGGTAAATATTTTGGAAAAAACGCGCAAGGGGAATTGGAATATGATTAAATTGGGGCCTTATTCTTTCGGATTAATAAATAGACACAAAAAGAGTTTAATAATCAAAATTTAGTAACAAATTCGATTAAAAATAAATTTCGAGTTATTTGATCTCAAAAACACTCAAAAACCACCAAAATATATTTTTTAAGTAATTTTTAAGTCCAATGATAAAATCCACATTTAAAATTTTTTTTTCTACCTAAACTCAATTTCGAAATTTTCGAACTTAGTTCAAAATTGCTTAGAACTTCTAAAAACAAGGAATTTAAGTTTTTTATGCCCAACTAAAACCTTATAATGATTTAAAAAACATTTTTAGAAATTTTATTCACATAAATTTAATTTCGAAATTTTCGAACTTAGTTTTTAATTTTTCAAAAATGCCCAAAATCAACAAAAAACTAATTTAAATCAAAACTAAAGCATTTTAATAATTAAAAGAATTAAATTTTTCCTACTTAATATCATTTTTTAAAATTTTCGAACTTTGTTTCGAACTTCTCACAAACAACAATAACACACATTTTTTAGTGAAACTATCATAGCTAAGCCAAACTATGATAAAATTAATGATTAAATTAATTTTTGGAACTTATTTTCCAAAAATTTTCGAACTTAATTCGAAATTGTTGATAACTTCTTAAAACCAGGAATTTAATTTTTTTTAAGCAAAACTAAAACCTTATAATGATTTAATAAACATTTTTAGACATTTTTTTCACATACATTTAATTTCGAAATTTTCGAACTTAGTTTTTAATTTTTCAACAATGACCAAAATCAACGAAAATAAAATTTAAAGCAAAACTAATAAAGTTTAAGGATTAAATGAATATTTTTAGTCAATTTTTCCTACTTAAATAATTTTTTTAAATTTTCGAACTTAATTTCGAACTTCTCAAAAACAACAATAACACAAATTTTTTAGTGGAACTATCATAGTTAATTAAAACTATGATAAAATTAATGATTAAATACAATTTTTTGAACTTTCTTCTACACAAATTCAATTTCGAAATTTTCGAACTTAATTCAAAATTCAAAATTGTTGAAAACTTCTAAAAACCAGAAATTTAAATTTTTTAAGTCCAACTAAAACGTTATTACGATTTAATAAACATTTTTAGATTTTTTTTTTTTTTTTTTTTTGACAAAAATTCAATTTCGAAATTTTCGAACTTAGTTTTTAATTTTTCAAAAATGCCAAAAATCAACAAAAATACAATTTTAAAGTAAAACTAATGAAGTTTAAGGATAAAATGAACATTTTTAGGATTTTTTTCGGCATAAAATCAATTTTGAAATTTTCGAACTTAGTTTTTTATTTTTTAAAAATATTCAAAATCAACGAAAATAGAATTTTTTTAGCAAAACTAATGAAGTTTAAGGATTAAATGAACAGTTTTAGGAAATATTTCGTACTAAAATTAATTTTTTAAATTTTCGAACTTAATTTCGAAATTCTCGAAAACATAAATAATACAAATTTTCTGGCAAAACTATCATAGTTAATCCAAACTATGATAAAATTAATGATTAAATTAATTTTTTGGAACATATTTTCTGCACAAATTCAATTTCGAAATTTTCGAACTTAATTCAAAATTGCAGAAAACTTCTTAAAGGCAGGAAATTTTATTTTGGAAGCCAAACTAAAACCTTACCATGATTTAATAAGCATTTTTAGGTTTATTTTCGACATAAATTCAATTTCGAAATTTTCGAACTTATTTTTTAATTTTTCAAAAATAGCCAAAATCAACGAAAATAGTATTTTAAAGCAAAACTTATAAAGTTTAAGGATTAAATGAACATTTTTTAAGATTTTTTTCCACATAAATTCAATTTCGAAATTTTCGAACTTAATTTCGAAATTCTCAAAAACAACAATAATACAAACTTTCTAGGGCAAGAGACGTAATAATAGAAAAAACTATAAATTATCTCTAAAAATTCCGCATTAACTTCAATTTATCTTTTGATCTGAATTTGAAATCATTTGCCGACACTCTCGTCTAATCTAAATATGTCGGCATTTCTAGTACTTGTTCTTGTTTAATTTACGTTTCTTTCAGAAATGTTAATATTTATGTTTAATATTGCTAAACACCTGCTTTTACCTCTTATGTCTTTATATTAATCTAGACATTAACATTTGCGGTACGTGCTCGCTAGTTTATTGTACTCCATTCTAGATATTCGAAACAATATTTAAAGTATGTCAGTCAATGTTTTGCATACAATTAACAAGAGATTTGTGATTGACACCCACTAGTAAATTTTACGATATTTTATTGTTATTTATTTTTAAAGAATTTTTCTTTAAGGTAAATCAAGTTTCATTCATAGCCAGTCTTCACTCTAAATTCTTATACTCATTTCAATTGTATAGTTTCGGTTTCAATATTTTTTGCATTTTTTTTCAATTTTCAAAATCACTTTTTATTTTATGGGTAAGAGCTAACAGGCGTTTTATTTGGATCTTTCTTTGAGAATTTTAATGAATGGCTTAAGTTTTTGACATAAGAACGTGTGTAAGTTTTCAGAACAGATTTAACGTTCATGTTAACAAATCTTTTGTTTAAAAAATTTTAAATAATTAGATTTACAAAACGATTTTAAATAAGATCTTTTTTCAAAGATTTTGAAAAGTTTGACGTAGGAAGTTTTTGAAGCAAACGAGGGTCTTTTCAAAATTTTTCTTCTAAAACAAATTCTTTTAAAAATTTCAAAAACATTCAAATTTATCATTTAAATTCATCTGCAGATGTTAAATATCGATAACATTTCATTCGTAAGTCATAAGAATTAATTTTAAAAATTTTTAAAAAATTCGAATTTAAGTTCGAAAATTTCGAAATCGTAGTGCTAACAAAATTAATAAAAACTGATAATAAAATTACTAAAATTCTTCAATCAATCATTTAACTTTGTTAGTTTAGCTTCAAAAGTATTATTTTTGTGATTTACGAAATTTTGAAATTTTCGAACTTAAATTCGAAGTTTTCGAAAACAACCAATAATACAAATTTTCTAGCAAAACTATCCAAGTTAAGGCAAACTATGATTAAATTAACGATTAAATAATTTTTTATGAACTTTTTTTCTTTATAAATTCAATTTCGAAATTTTCGAACTTAATTCGAAATTGGTTAAAACTTCCAAAAACAAGGAAAATATATTTTTTAAGCCAAACTAAAACCTTACAATGATTTAATAAACATTTTTTGGATTTTTTTTTGCATAAATTCAATTTCAAAATCAATATTTTATGGCTTATTTTCGACATAAATTTAATTTCGAAATTTTCGAACTTAGTTTTTAATTTTTCAAAAATCACCAAAATCAGCAAAGATACTATTTTAAGTAAAATTAATGCAGTTTAATGATTTAATTAATGTTTTTAATTAAATTTTTCCTACTTAAATTAATTTTAAAAATTTTCGAACTTAATTTCGCACTTCTCAAAAACATATATAAAACAAATTTTCTAGCAAAATTAACATAGCTAAGCCAAACTATGATAAAATTAATGATTAACATAATTTTTTGAACTTTTTTTCTTCATAAATTTAATTTCGAAATTTTCGAACTTAATTCGAAATTGGTAAAAACTTCTAAAAACAAGGAAAAATATATTTTTTAAGCCAAAAAAAAATCATCGGCATATGATAAATGTCGATAATATTTCATTCGTAAATCTTTAAAATTTTTGAAAAATTCGAAATTAAGTTCGAAAATTTCGAAAACGAATTTGGATAATAAAAACAATAAAAATCTTAATTCAATCAATAAACTTTGTTAGACGAGTTTGAAAGTATAATTTTTAAAATTTGCCAGGTTTTT
The DNA here is from genome assembly GCA_933228675.1 of Stomorhina lunata. Lineage (NCBI taxonomy): Eukaryota > Metazoa > Arthropoda > Insecta > Diptera > Rhiniidae > Stomorhina > Stomorhina lunata. The sequence goes on along the minus strand of OW121744.1, from coordinate 107,946,632 downwards.
GAAAATTCGAAATAATGTTCGAAAAATTTGAAATTTAATTGAAGTTGAAAAAAACATTAAAATTTGCATTTAATCATTAAACTTGACTAGTTTTGCTAAAAAAATATATTTTGTTAACGTTTTCGAAAAATTTTAAATTAAGTTCGAAAATTTCTAAAATTAATTTAAAAATAAGTTCATTTCGAAAATTAAATAAAGTAAAGAAAAATTCTAAAATCATTCATTTAGTCAATTAACTGTATTTGTTTTGCTTGAAAATTATATTTTTTTGATTGTTTTCGGTGAATAAAAAAATTCGAAATTAAGTTCGAAAATTTTTAATTGTAATCAAAAACAAAAAAAAATTGCATTTAACCATTTAAATTTATAAGTTTGGCTCAAAAACAATAACTTGGTGGCTTTTTTTGGCGATTTCGAAAAATTTCAAATTAAGTTCGAAAATTCGAAAAAAATTTAATGTAAATAAAAATCCTAAAATCATTCATTTAATCATTAAACTGTATTTTTTGTTACAATATTCAATTTTTTCTTGAAATTCGAAATTAGGTTCGAAAATTTTACAATGAAATTTAAGTTGAAAAAAATACCTTAAAATTTGCAATTAATCATTAAACTTTATAAGTTTGGCTCAAAACTATTATTTACTGGCTACTGGCGATTTATTATTATAAACATTTTTCTATAGAAAATTTTTCATTATAAAAATTTTCTATAGAAAATTTTTCATTTCAAAAAAATTTTCTATAGAAAATTTTTCATTTCAAAAAAATTTTCTATAGAAAATTTTTCATTTCAAAAAATTTTTCTATAGAAAATTTTTCATTTCAAAAAATTTTTCTATAGAAAATTTTTCATTTCAAAAAATTTTTCTATAGAAAATTTTTCATTTCAAAAAAATTTTCTATAGAAAATTTTTCATTTCAAAAAATTTTTCTATAGAAAATTTTTCATTTCAAAAAATTTTTCTATAGAAAATTTTTCATTTCAAAAAATTTTTCTATAGAAAATTTTTCATTTCAAAAAATTTTTCTATAGAAAATTTTTCATTTCAAAAAATTTTTCTATAGAAAATTTTTCATTTCAAAAAATTTTTCTATAGAAAATTTTTCATTTCAAAAAACTTTTCTATAGAAAATTTTTCATTTCAAAAATTTTCTATAGAAAATTTTTCATTTCAAAAATATTTTCTATAGAAAATTTTTCATTTCAAAAAAATTCTCTATAGAAAATTTTTCATTTCAAAAAAATTTTCTATAGAAAATTTTTCATTTCAAAAAAATTTTCTATAGAAAATTTTTCATTTCAAAAAATTTTTCTATAGAAAATTTTTTGATATAAAAATTTTCTATGGAAAACTTTTTGAAAATTTTTTGATAGAAAAATTTTTCTATAGAAAATTTTTTGATAGAAAAATTTTTCTATAGAAAATTATTTGATAGAAAAATTTTCTATAGAAAATTTTTTGATAGAAAAATTTTTCTATAGAAAATTTTTTGATAGAAAAATTTTTCTATAGAAAATTTTTTGATAGAAAAATTTTTCTATAGAAAATTTTTTGATAGAAAAATTTTTCTATAGAAAATTTTTTGATAGAAAAATTTTTCTATAGAAAATTTTTTGATAGAAAAATTTTTCTATAGAAAATTTTTTGATAGAAAAATTTTTCTATAGAAAATTTTTTGATAGAAAAATTTTTTGAAAGAAAATTTTTCTATAGAAAATTTTTTGATAGAAAAATTTTTCTATAGAAAATTTTTTGATAGAAAAATTTTTCTATAGAAAATTTTTTGATAGAATAATTTTTTCTATAGAAAATTTTTTGATAGAAAATTTTTTGATAGAAAAATTTTTCTATAAAAAATTTTTTGATAGAGAAAATTTTTTGATAGAAAAATTTTTCTATAGAAATTTTTTGATACAAACATTTTTCAATAAAAAATGTTTTCTATTAAAAAGTTTTTGATAGAAAATTCTTTATTATTAAAATTTTTCTATAGAAAATGTTTCATTATAAAAAATTTTCTAAAGAAAATTTTTCTATGGAAAATTTTTCATTATACAATTTTTGCTATAGAAAATTTTTTTTATTATAAAATTTTTTTCTATAGAACATTATTGATTATAAAAATTTTTTGATTTCAAAATTTTTCCACAGAAAATTTTTTAATACAAAAATTTTTCTATAGAAAATTTTTTGATACAAAAATTTTTCTATAGAAAATTTTTCATTATAAAATTTTTTCTGTAGAAAATTTTTGTTTATAAAAAATTTTTCTATAAAAAATTTTTTTAATAGAAAATTTTTTATTATTAAAATTTTTCTATAGAAAATTTTTCATTATAAAATTTTTCTAAAGAAAATGTTTCTATGGAAATTTTTTCATTATAAAAATTTTTCTATAGAATTTTTTTTAATAATAAAAATTGTTTCTATAGAACATTTTTCATTACAAAAATTTTTTGATTTCAAAATTTTTCTATAGAAAATTTTTCTAAAGAAAATTTTTCATTATAAAAATTTTTCTATAGAAAATTTTTCTTTATAAAAATTTTTCTATCGAAAATTTTTCTTTATAAAAATTTTTCTATCGAAAATTTTTCTATAGAAAATTTTTCATTTCAAAAAATTTTTCTATAAAAAATTTTTTGATACAAAAATTTTTCTATAGAAAATTTTTCATTTCAAAAAATTTTTCTATAGAAAATTTTTTGATACAAAAATTTTTCTATAGAAAATTTTTCATTATAAAATTTTTTCTGTAGAAAATTTTTCTTTATAAAAAATTTTTCTATAAAAAATTTTTTTAATAGAAAATTCTTTATTATTAAAATTTTTCTATAGAAAATTTTTCATTATAAAATTTTTTCTAAAGAAAATTTTTCTATGGAAATTTTTTCATTATAAAAATTTTTCTATAGAATTTTTTTTTATAATAAAAATTGTTTCTATAAAACATTTTTCATTATAAAAATTTTTGGATTTCAAAATTTTTCTATAGAAAATTTTTCTAAAGAAAATTTTTCATTATAAAAATTTTTCGATAGAAAATTTTCTATAGAAAAATTTTTGTATCAAAAAATTTTCTATAGAAAAATTTTTGTATCAAAAAATTTTCTATAGAAAATTTTTCTTTATAAACATTTTTCTTTATAAAAATTTTTCTTTAGAAAATTTTTTGTTATAAAAATTTTTCTATAGAAAATTTTTCATTATAAAAATTTTTCTATAGAAAATTTTTTACTATAAAATTTTTTCTATAGAAAATTTTTCATTATAAATTTTTTTTTTATAAAAATTTCAAAGATGGTTATAATTAAAAATGCTTTTAACCAGATTAATGTTGGCTGGTCTAATTAAATTGTAGTGCTTTCGCCATCACCAATAAAAATAGGCTGAACATAATTAAGGCGACTGCGGGAACTAATTTCAAATAATTTTAATGAATTTTGATTTAATAAGTGAATTAAGTAACTAAATTGGAAAGTTATGATTTGTGATGGTGACTTTAGTAATGATCCATGAAACCGGATGTTCCATTAAATGCGCTCAGTCTATGTTTGTCAAGAGAAATACCTATGTTTGTGTCTCTATAACTAAGTCCATGTATAAATTTAATGCTTCTATTAAACCAAAGTCAAAACTTTTACATTTTCTGTGGGAATCAAATATTTAATATTTCATGGCGACATGAATTATATATCTAGAGTTAAATTAAACCCAGATTTGTAATACTTTAAGTGATTCATAAAACACTTGTTTAAATCATAAAGTTGAAAATAAACAGTTTCGCACCTGCTTTTTAAAGCAACTTTTTAAGAAAACCTATAACAAATTATGACACACATTTCACACAAATTCCAGACACTGTGAAAAGAGTTTAAAATGTGTTACTTTTTTAATTTAAACAAATATTAAAAACAATAATTATGCGCACCATTAAATGTAACCAGTTTTTGATTCCCATCATTATTTCGCAAAATATATAAAAAAAATGTGTGAAATAAAGTATAAAAATTTCTATGTAGAGCAAAGTTGTTAATAATTTAATTAAAACAATTCTACGTGCCTCAATTTCTAAAGACTATCTAATGATATCCAACATAATTGCCCAATAAACAACCTTTAAATGAAAATGTTTAAAAAGAATTTTACGAAATTTTTCCATTCTTTTGTTTATCAAGAAATTCCACTTGTATGACTTAATTGGCTGAGGTATTGCGGCCGGTGGCTTTAATTGTGTTTGCTCAAATGTTTCCATTTCAAGTGCTAAATAATAGAATTTTTGGTTTAATATTCATCACCACCCCAGACATATGTACGTTTTTTTGCGTTTTGTCCGACTTTATACCTCGTTTTGTTTTGGCTTTTTCTCTTAATGGGTTTCTCGTAAATATTTTGTATTATTTTATTTGTTTGATTTTTACACGTTTTTTGTGTGTAAACACTTTCCTGGAAAAATTGAGTTCTGACATCAAAATTTCAACACTTTTTAGTTGTCTAAAGAAGATTTCAACATTCTTTATTTAAAGAACAATTGGATTTTCAAAATGTTTTCAAAATAATTTCATTAAAGCAAATATTTTAAGGTAAATATTTTCAAGGTAAAATTTTCTCTAATAAAAAAATTTTTCTAACGAAAAATTTTTCGAATGAAAAATTTCCTATAGAAAAATTTTTATAATGAAAAATCTTTAATAGAAAAATTTTTATAATGAAAAATTTTCAATAGAAAAATTTTTATAATTAAACATTTTTTACAGAAAAATTTGTAATAATAAAAAATTTTTTATAATAAAAAATTTTCTATAGAAAAAATTTTCTATAGAAAAATTTTTAATAATAAAAAATTTTCTATGGAAAAATTTTTTATAGAAACATTTTTAATAATGAAAAATTTTCTATAGAAAAATTTTTATAATGAACAATTTTTTTATAGAAAATTTTTATAATAAAAAATTTTCTATAGATAAATTTTTATATCAAAAAATTTTCTACAGAAAAATTTTTATATCAAGAAATTTTCTATAGAAAAACTTTTATATCAAAAAATTTTCTATAAGAAAATTTTAACATAAACAAATTATCTATAGAAAATTTTTATATCAAAAAATTTTTTATAGAAAAATTTTTATACAAAATTTTATATATATATTTATTTTATAAAAAAATGTTTTTATAGAAAAATTTTGTATAGGAAAATTTTTATAACAAAAAATTTTTATATCAAAAAATTTTCTACAGAAATATTTTTTATCAAAAAATTTTCTTTAGGAAAATTTTTATATAAAAAAAAAATCCTTTAAAAAAAATTTTATACCAAAAAATTTTCTATAGAAAAATTTTTAAATCAAAAAATTGTCAATAGAAAAATTTTTATTTCAAAAAATTTTCTATAGAAAAAAAATTTATAATTAAAAAAATTTTCTATACAAATTTTCTATAGAAAATTTTTGTTATAAAAAAATTTTCGATAGAAAAATGTTTATATAAAAAAATTTTCTATTGAAAAATTTTTATATAAAAAATTTTCTATAGAAAAAATTTTATATACAAAATTTTTATATAAATAAATTTTCTATAGAAAAATTTTTATATAAAAAATTTTCTATAGAAAAATTTTTATATAAAAAAATTTTTTATAAAAAAATTTTCTATAGAAAAATTTTTATGTCAAAAAGTTTTCTATAGAAAAATTTTTATATCAAAAAGTTTTCTATAGAAAAATTTGTATATCAAAAAAATTTCTTTAGAAAAAAATTTATAATTAAATTTCTTTAGAAAAAAATTTATATAAAAAAATTTTCTATAGAAAAAATTTTGTATAAAAAAGTTTTCTATAGAAAAATTTTTATATCAAAAAATTTGTTATAAAAATTTTTATTTCAAAAAATTGTCTACATAAAAATTTTTATATCAAAATTTTTATATAGAAAAAATCAAAAAGTTTTCTATAGAAAATTTTTTATATCAAACAATTTTCTATGAAAAATATTTTATAGGAAAATTTTTATAACAAAAGTTTGCTACAGAAAAATTTCTTAAAAAAAAATCTATAGAAAAATATCTAAAAATTTTCTATAGAAAAATTTTTATATCAAAAAATTTTCCATTAGAAAGCAATACTTTATCAATAAAATTTTCTGTAGAAAAAAATTTTTTATTAAAAAAATTTTTTTATCAAACAAAAATTGTAAAAAATTTTGTATAGAAAATTTTTCATTCTAAAAATTTTTCTATAGAAAATTTTTCAATATTATTTTTATAAAAAATAAAATTTTTTCTATAAATTTTTTATTATAAACATTTTTCTATAGAAAATTTTATGTGATAAAAATTTATCTATACAATTTTTTTCATTATAAAAGTTTTTCAATAGAAAATAATAAAAATCTTTCTATAGAAAATTTTTTGGTATCAAAATTCCTCTTAGTCTATGTCTTAGGGTATGTCTTATTCAATGTCTAAGTCATAGCCTTTGTCTATATTTTATGTTAGTTTGGTCCAAAGAGTCATCTGTATTAGATATGTAGTACAGAGAAAAAATTATGTTGAGATGATGTTAACCCTTTTACATAAACATCTATAAAATGTTAGCGAATGATAGTAGAAATGTTATTAACGTTATGTCTGGTGTAGACACGATTCTATATTGGTATTCCCCTCAATATAAGTAAAATTACCTTAAAAACATGTAGATACAGTGTAAATATGTTAAATTTCTTATCTTTATGCTAAAATATACAAAATGTTTTCAAATCGTGTTTGTTCAATCACTCAAATCGAATAAAAATTTGCAAAAAAAAAATGGAAAAGAAAGTCTACCATAAAAAAATCATTTAAATCTTTTGCAAATGTTATAATTTTTGTTTTAGTTTTAGTTCGTTTCAAATATAAAATTTAATGAAACGGTAGAAAATTATATAAAATTACTGAAACAACATTTAATTAATTATATCAAGGAAAGAAATGAAAAAAACATGAATGAAAAAGTGAATGCTCGAACTGCATTAAAATGTTGAAATATTGTAATTTAATTAAAATTTTAAATTACATTTAAATAATTTCAGTAATTATGTCTAAATGATTACTAACTTAACACTAATATAATGGCCTTTAGTAAGATATAGTCTAAGATTAAGACTAAGACATAGACTATGACACAACAAAGGCTAAGATATAGACATAGACTGAGACATAAACTAAGATATAGAATAAGACATAAACATAGACTAAGACATAGACTAAGACATAGACCCAGACATAGACTAAGACATAGACTAAGACACAGACTAAGACATAGGCTAAGACATAGACTAAGACATAGACTAAGACATAGACTAAGACATAGACTAAGATATAGACTAAGACATAGACTAAGACATAGACTAAGACATAGGCTAAGACATAGACTAAGACATAGACTAAGACATAGACTAAGACATAGACTAAGACATAGACTAAGACATAGACTGAGACATAAACTAAGACATAGACTAAGACATAGACTAAGACATAGACTAAGACATAGACTAAGACATAGACTAAGACATAGACTAAGACATAGACTAAGACATAGACTAAGACATAGACTAAGACATAGACTAAGACATAGACTAAGACATAGACTAAGACATAGACTAAGACATAGACTAAGACATAGACTAAGACATAGACTAAGACATAGACTAAGACATAGACTAAGACATAGACTAAGACATAGACTAAGACATAGACTAAGACATAGACTAAGACATAGACTAAGACATAGACTAAGACATAGACTAAGACATAGACTAAGACATAGACTAAGACATAGACTAAGACATAGACTAAGACATAGACTAAGACATAGACTAAGACATAGACTAAGACATAGACTAAGACATAGACTAAGACATAGACTAAGACATAGACTAAGACATAGACTAAGACATAGACTAAGACATAGACTAAGACATAGACTAAGACATAGACTAAGACATAGACTAAGACATAGACTAAGACATAGACTAAGACATAGACTAAGACATAGACTAAGACATAGACTAAGACATAGACTAAGACATAGACTAAGACATAGACTAAGACATAGACTAAGACATAGACTAAGACATAGACTAAGACATAGACTAAAACATAGACTAAGACATAGACTAAGACATAGACTAAGACATAGACTAAGACATAGACTAAGACATAGACTAAGACATAGACTAAGACATAGACTAAAACATAGACTAAGACATAGACTAAGACATAGACTAAGACATAGACTAAGACATAGACTAAGACATAGACTAAGACATAGACTAAGACATAGACTAAGACATAGACTAAGACATAGACTAAAACATAGACTAAGACATAGACTAAGACATAGACTAACCCATAGACTAAGACATAGACTAAGACATAGACTAAGACATAGACTAAGACATAGACTAAGACATAGACTAAGACATAGACTAAGACATAGACTAAGACATAGACTAAGACATAGACTAAGACATAGACTAAGACATAGACTAAGACATAGACTAAGACATAGACTAAGACATAGACTAAGACATAGACTAAGACATAGACTAAGACATAGACTAAGACATAGACTAAGACATAGACTAAGACATAGACTAAGACATAGACTAAAACATAGACTAAGACATAGACTAAGACATAGACTAAGACATAGACTAAGACATAGACTAAGACATAGACTAAGACATAGACTAAGACATAGACTAAGACATAGACTAAGACATAGACTAAGACATAGACTAAGACATAGACTAACCCATAGACTAAGACATAGACTAAGACATAGACTAAGACATAGACTAAGAGATAGACTAAGACATAGACTAAGACATAGACTAAGACATAGACTAAGACATAGACTAAGACATAGACTAAGACAAAAACTAAGACATAGACTAAGACATAGACTAAGACATAGACTAAGACATAGACTAAGACATAGACTAAGACATAGACTAAGACATAGACTAAGACATAGACTAAGACATAGACTAAGACATAGACTAAGACATAGACTAAGACATAGACTAAGACATAGACTAAGACATAGACTAAGACATAGACTAAGACATAGACTAAGACATAGACTAAGACATAGACTAAGACATAGACTAAGACATAGACTAAGACATAGACTAAGACATAGACTAAGACATAGACTAAGACATAGACTAAGACATAGACTAAGACATAGACTAAGACATAGACTAAGACATAGACTAAGACATAGACTAAGACATAGACTAAGACATAGACTAAGACATAGACTAAGACATAGACTAAGACATAGACTAAGACATAGACTAAGACATAGACTAAGACATAGACTAAGACATAGACTAAGACATAGACTAAGACATAGACTAAGACATAGACTAAGACATAGACTAAGACATAGACTAAGACATAGACTAAGACATAGACTAAGACATAGACTAAGACATAGACTAAGACATAGACTAAGACATAGACTAAGACATAGACTAAGACATAGACTAAGACATAGACTAAGACATAGACTAAGACATAGACTAAGACATAGACTAAGACATAGACTAAGACATAGACTAAGACATAGACTAAGACATAGACTAAGACATAGACTAAGACATAGACTAAGACATAGACTAAGACATAGACTAAGACATAGACTAAGACATAGACTAAGACATAGACTAAGACATAGACTAAGACATAGACTAAGACATAGACTAAGACATAGACTAACCCATAGACTAAGACATAGACTAAGACATAGACTAAGATATAGACTGAGACATAGACTAGGACATAGACTAGGACATAGACTAAGACATAGACTAAGACATAGACTAAACATAGACTAAACATAGACTAAAATATAGACAATTCTACACTAAGACCAACCAATAGACTAAGGCGTATTTAAAGTTCTAAAGTTTGGTAAATATAATCATTCAATTTGTTCTCTTCTTCCCAAACCCTGACTCTTTTTTTTTAATCTTGTTAAAATACTATAAGATCATTGACCATTTCCATATACGACACAATGAATGCAATTGTATCAAATGCATTATAATCTTTAAGATCAACAAAAAAGAAAAACGAATCCAAATATACAAAAAAAAAATTGATGAGTCATATAAAAACATTTGGAAGCTAATTTAGAGACTACTAACACCACTAACAGTTGCTTCTGCTGATCTTACTCAGGCCATAAGGAAGACATATGAAGCTTCAGCATTCAGCCATTTTTCATTCTTTTCTATGTTTGGTGATCGAGCTGGTGGTGATCGTCATCATGATGATGCTATTTGCCTCGGACAGATTTATAATTAGAAAATTTTGAAAAAAAAAAAACTGAAATATCTATAATAAAAGATTGTGGGTCAAATTTTCAAACATAATGATCGTGATCGTGTAAGAAAAAAAAGATTTCCAAAAAATTTTAAACATAAAAATTGGGTGACATATAAGATTTTGTTTAAAGGGAGCGAGATACAGACATAATTCATAGGCTATTACAAAATTCTGGGTATTCAAAATTTTAGTCATAAGAACTTTCATTTAAAGATTCGAAACAATGTAAAACAATTTAATACTTGTCAGAGTTTCGAATTTATTATTAATATCTGTCATTATTGCAATATGATCATGTTCAAAGATTTCTACAAAAAAAATAATTGAAAAGATCATAATAATGATGATGATCTACACTAGCTCAATTAGCCATGGATCTTTGTTTTTCATTAAAAGAATTGTCTGTCAAAATATTGAAATAATAATCTGTGAATTCCAAAATAGTTGCGCGTGAATAAATTTAGTTCATAATCACTTCATGTGTGTCTTCGTGTCTTTAAGGGGTTTCTTTCGTCTAAAACCCCACAAATTTCTAAGCAATTGATGATCGTACGAGATGTTATGAGATAATTTTTTAATATTTAATTTATTAGTTTTAATAAACTTAAAATTGGACAAATATATTCTGGAATAGATTCATTATGAATCCAAAGCAACTGAAAATGTTGAAATAAAATCATAAATTTTAGATCTAAACACAATTAGGTCGTCGTCGCCACATTTCGTAATGGGTGGCAACGTGTGAGGTGCATTCTGAAGGCATATCTAAGCAGCTGGTTGATTTAAAAAATATTAGTAAGTCAAATTTATTAATAAGTTAATTAAGAAAATGTGTTTTTTTAAAGAAAAATTTGAAAAAATTCTTCGAAACATTTTACTTTCAACTTTTGTATAAAAAATTTTTTTATAGAAAAATTTACATATATAATGAAAAATTTTCTATAGAAAAATTTTCTGTAGAAAAATTTTTATAATGAAAAAATTTCTATAGAAAAATGAATAATTTTTAGAATGAAAAAAATTCTATAGAAAATGTTTGTAATGAAAATTTTTTATAGAAAATGTTTTGTAATAAAAATTTTTTGTAATGAAAAATTTTCTATAGACAAATTTTTATAATGAAAAACTTTCTAGTGAAAAATTTTTAGAATGAAAAATTTTCTAAAGAAAAATTTTTATAAGAAAAAATTTTCTAAAGAAAAATTTTTATAATGAAAAATTTTCTAAAGAAACATTTTTCTAATAAAAAAACTTCAGAAAAATTTTTGTAATGAAAATTGTTTATAGAAAAATTTTTAAAATGAGAATTTTATTTAGAAAAATTTGTATGTATAATGAAAATTTTCTATAGAAAATTTTTATAATGAAAAATTTTCTATAGAAAATTTTCTAAAGAAAAATTTTTATAATAAAAAATTTTCTATAGAAAAATTTTTATAAAGAAAAATTTTCTAAAGAAAAATTTTTATAATGCAAAAAATTATATAGAAAATTTTTGTAATGAAATTTTTTTATAGAAAAATTTTTGTAATGAAAATTTTTTATAGAAAAATTTTTGTAATAAAAATTTTTTATGGAAAAATTTTTGGAATGAAAAATTTTTATAATAAAAAAAATTATAAAGAAAAATGTTTTTACTGTAAAATTTTCTATATAAACATTTTTTTTACTGAAAATTTTTCAATAGAAAAATTTTAATAATGAAAAATTTTCTATAGAAAAATTTTTGTAATGAAAATTCTTTTTAGAAAAATTTTGTATAGAAAAATTTTCTATAGAAAAATTTTTTATGGTGACAAAAATTTCATAGAAAATTTTTATAATGAAAAAGTCTTCCTATCGTCATCTTTTCTATATAGAAAAGTCTTTCTATCGTCATCTTTTCTATATAGAAAAGTCTTCCTATCGTCATCTTTTCTATAGAAAAGTCTTCCTATCGTCATCTTTTCTATAGAAAAGTCTTCCTATCGTCATCTTTTCTATAGAAAAGTCTTCCTATCGTCATCTTTTCTATAGAAAAGTCTTCCTATCGTCATCTTTTCTATAGAAAAGTCTTCCTATCGTCATCTTTTCTATAGAAAAGTCTTCCTATCGTCATCTTTTCTATAGAAAAGTCTTCCTATCGTCATCTTTTCTATAGAAAAGTCTTCCTATCGTCATCTTTTCTATAGAAAAGTCTTCCTATCGTCATCTTTTCTATAGAAAAGTCTTCCTATCGTCATCTTTTCTATAGAAAAGTCTTCCTATCATTATCTTTTCTATAGAAAAGTCTTCCTATCATTATCTTTTCTATAGAAAAGTCTTCCTATCGTCATCTTTTCTATAGAAAAGTCTTCCTATCGTCATCTTTTCTATAGAAAAGTCTTCCTATCGTCATCTTTTCTATAGAAAAGTCTTCCTATCGTCATCTTTTCTATAGAAAAGTCTTCCTATCGTCATCTTTACTATAGAAAAGTCTTCCTATCGTCATCTTTTCTATAGAAAAGTCTTCCTATCGTCATCTTTTCTATAGAAAAGTCTTCCTATCGTCATCTTTTCTATAGAAAAGTCTTCCTATCTTCATCTTTTCTATAGAAAAGTATTCCTATCGTCATCTTTTCTATAGAAAAGTCTTCCTATCGTCATCTTTTCTATAGAAAAGTCTTCCTATCGTCATCTTTTCTATAGAAAAGTCTTCCTATCGTCATCTTTTCTATAGAAAAGTCTTCCTATCGTCATCTTTTCTATAGAAAAGTCTTCCTATCGTCATCTTTTCTATAGAAAAGTCTTCCTATCGTCATCTTTTCTATAGAAAAGTCTTCCTATCGTCATCTTTTCTATAGAAAAGTCTTCCTATCGTCATCTTTTCTATAGAAAAGTCTTCCTATCGTCATCTTTTCTATAGAAAAGTCTTCCTATCGTCATCTTTTCTATAAAGTCTTCCTATCGTCATCTTTTCTATAGAAAAGTCTTCCCATCGTCTTTTTTTCTATAGAATAGTATTTCTATCGTCTTTTTTGTTTAGAAAAGTCTTCCTATCGTCATTTTTGAAACATTTTTCTATAGAAAATTTTCTGCTATAAAAATTTTATAGCAAATATTTTATTTTTATTAAAATTTTGTATTAGTTTACCAACCCTTTTCCTTCAAATCCAATTTCTGCTGCTCTTTTTGAAGCTGACGAACTTGATCATGATGATGATCGTCATCATGATCCTCATGATGAGGATCTTCATCATGAAGATCATTAGTAATATTTACAAAATTTATGCTCAATTGATTTTCTTTACAAATTTCAGTAGCTGATGAAAGAATTATATTTGATTCGGGTGTTAGCCTAGCGGTTGTTGCTTTGGTCTCGCAAGCTTTTTGGGTATTATTAGTAATAATAGAGTTTTGGTTAATTGGGTTGCTGTTAGTAGTTTTTGCTTCACTATTACTAAAATACTGTTGCTGATGGTTAGTAAGAGATTTATTAGGGCGATCTAGACATAAAATTTGTTCATGCAAATTTGTAGCTAAATCGGAAGCTGCTGCTGCTAGTGGCGCGGCTTGGGAGGTGCTGGTGCTGGTGCAGGTGGTATCTAATTTTTTTACAACTATAACAATTTTCGAAAGACGTTTTGGCTGTGGTTGGTGTTGTTGTTGTTGTTGTTGCAATAGAGGCGGAGGAGGGTTAGTTAAATTTTGTTTGCATGCTAGAGATTCATTATGGCTAATGTTATTACTAAGACTTAGACTTAATGAAGAAGCTGTTGCTGATGAAGCATTTGCAGTTGCTGATGATTCGGTTAATTGCTGTTGATTTAATGAGGCATTATTACAAGGTGTGTTAAAATTACAGTTGCTGTTATTAGTATTACTGTTATGATCATAATTAACGGTAGCGATGCTGCTGTTATTATAGTCTTTTTGTTTAATAATAGAGCTGCTGTTAATAAAAGTATTCCCGTTATTAGCAGAAATGTTACTGACATTGCTGTTGTTAAAATTATTGTTACTTTTATCAGTCTTACTGTTAAGATCGTGCTTAACATTATCGCTGCTGTTAAAGTTAGATTGGCTGTAGTTGTAAATACTATTACTGTTAAAAACAGTACTTTCTTTAGTTACAAAGATGCTATTTGCAATGCTGTTGTTTAAATTATTACAACAGAAATTGTGATTAGCATTATCACTACTACTGTTAATAACAGAGCTGTTGCTACAACTCTTATTGCTGCTCTCAATAACAGAACTCTTATTATTTAAATTACTGCTACTGTCATTAGCATAATTACAACAAACATCATGATTAACATTTTCGCTACTACTGTTAATAACAGTCATGTTGCTATAACTCTTATCGCTGCTCTCTATAACAGAGCTGTTGCTATTAACATTGTTACACTCCCCAGATTTTGCTTCACTTTTCATCTTAAACTCACTCTTTGTTGAAAATTTTTCCTTATCCTCATTTCCTTGATCCTTTAGAGCCTTCAAATCCTTATTCGAATTATGTGATCTCTTCAAAGTCAAAGTATTGACTACTCTACTAAAAGCTCCCGTAGATTGGGGTATTTTTGTATTCTTCTCCACTTTATCTGGCTGCTGTTGATCCTCCTCTAATGTCGGCTTATTTAAATTCTCTTTAAACTTCTCGCTAATGGGAGTGCCGCCGCCGCCGACGCTGCTTTCCAAAGCCGCATTTAATTGTTGATATTCCTCATAGATACTGCTACGTTTATTGATTTTATTAGCCGCCACCATTAGGGTTTTGGAATTTTTATTTGTTTTACTTTTGAATATTTTATTCCACATTTTTTTGCTCATTTTGTTACAAATTTTTTTTATCAATTGAAACTTATTTAAGTTATAAAAATTTGAATTATTTCAATTTTTTTATAATTTAACGCAATTTTAATTTACAACAAAAATAACACTCCGGCAATACTGTTTTTAACAGTTAAATTTTAAATAATTTTAAATTCGCCATTAGCTAGATTTTAGGTTAAGTTTCATTTTAAAACAGAAAAAATTTAAAAACATGTTCCAAAATCATCAGTTTAGTCTCTGTAGAAAAGTCTTCCTATCGCCAAGTTTTCTACAGAAAAGTCTTCCTATCGTCAACTTTTGTATATAAAAGTCTTCCTTTCGTTAACTTTAGTACAGAAAAGTCTTCCTATCGTCTACTTTTGTATAGAAAAGTCTTCCTTTCGTTAACTTTTGTACAGAAAAGTCTTCCTATCGTCTACTTTTGTATAGAAAAGTCTTCCTTTCGTTAACTTTTGTACAGAAAAGTCTTCCTATCGTCTACTTTTGTATAGAAAAGTCTTCTTCCTATTTTCAACTTTTGTGCAGAAAAGTTTTCCTTTCGTCAACTTTTGCATAGAAAAGTCTTCCTATCGTCAACTTTTGTACAGAAAAGTCTTCCTTTGTCAACTCTTGTATAGAAAATCTTTCTTTCCCAAACTTTTGTATATAAAAGTCTTCCTATTGTCAACTTTTGTATGGAAAAGTCTTAATATCGTCAAATTTTGAATAGAAAAGTCTTCCTTTCCTAAAGTTTTGTATAGAAAAGTTTTCCTATCGTCAACTTTTGTACAGAAAAGTCTTTCTTTCGTCAACTTTTGTATAGAAAATCTTTCTTTCCTTAACTCTTGTATAGAAAAGTCTTCTTATCGTCATTTATTCTATATAGAAAAGTCTTCCCAACGTCATCTATTCTATATAGAAAAGTCTTCCCAATGTCATCTATTCTATATAGAAAAATCTTCCCAACGTCATCTATTCTATATATAAAAGTCTAAAATCTTTTCTATATAGAAAAGTCTTCCCAACGTCATCTATTCTATATAGAAAAGTCTTCCTAACGTCATCTATTATATATAGAAAAGTCTTCCCAACGTCATCTATTCTATATAGAAAAGTCTTCCCAACGTCATCTATTATATATAGAAAAGTCTTCCCAACGTCATCTATTCTACATAGAAAAGCCTTCCTATCATCATCTATTCTATATAGAAAGTCTTTCCAACGTCACCTATTCTATATAGAAAAGTCTTCCCAACATCATCTGTTCTATATAGAAAAGTCTTCCCAACGTAATCTTTTCTATATAGAAAAGTTTTCCCAACGTCATCTATTCTATATAGAAAAGTCTTCCCAACGTCATCTATTCTATATAGAAAAGTCTTCCCAACGTCATCTATTCTATATAGAAAAGTCTTCCCAACATCATCTTTTCTATATAGAAAAGTCTTCCCAACGTAATCTTTTCTATATAGAAAAGTCTTCCCAACGTCATCTATTCTATATAGAAAAGTCTTTCCAACGTCATCTATTCTATATAGAAAAGTCTTCCCAACGTCATCTATTCTATATAGAAAAGTCTTCCCAACGTCATCTATTCTACATAGAAAAGCCTTCCTATCATCATCTATTCTATATAGAAAGTCTTTCCAACGTCACCTATTCTATATAGAAAAGTCTTCCCAACGGCATCTATTCTATATGGAAAAGTCTTTCCAACGTCATCTATTCTATATAGAAAAGTCTTCCTTTTGTCATCTTTTCTGTATAGAAAAGTCTTCCTTTGTTCATCTTTTCTATATAGAAAAGTCTTTCTTTCGTCTTCTTTTTCTATATAGAAAAGTCTTCCTTTCGTCTTCTTTTTCTATATAGAAAAGTCTTCCTATCAACTTTTATTACTCATGATTTCAGAATTTGATCTATAATTTTTTTAATATTATTATTTTTTTATAAAAATTATAAAGGTTGGACTTTTGTTTAATTTTTTAAGTTTTACTTTTTTCATAAACAATTTTTTTAAGATTATATTATTTAAATATTTGCAATATTTTATTTAAACAATTTCTTATCAATTTTGATAAGGCATCATCTGTTTATTTAAATTTAATTAAATTTATTATGGAATTACTGATTTCATTTAATTTAAATTTTTTGTTTTAAAACTGAATATAAATTTCGAAATTATTATTTAAAAATTTTGAAACACTTTAATGTTAAAGTTAAGATTTATTTGATTAGAAAAATATTTTTTTTTATTGAAAAATAATTTTTAATTTTTAAAAATTTTGTACTATTTTTGAAAGTTTTTTTTTTAATTATTTTGGTTTTCTTCAATTTTAGATTAAATTTTTTATAACATTTTTATTCTTCAAATTTTATATTTTTATAAAAAATACATAATTTTCTCGAATTTCATTCAATAATAATTTTAAAATTTTTTATAATATTTTTTTTTTGATTTTTTTAATTATTTAAAAAGATTTTGTTAAATTTTCTTAAAATTTTTTTTAAACACTTCAATTTTTTATTACAAAACCGTTTTTTTAATAGTTCTCAAACTTCTAACACGATTTTAGGCATTTTTCAATATTCGTTTTATCGCCTCACGTTTCCCTCAAATCGTACGAACTTTTCCCGTACGCTTTTAAAACAACTTTTCAACACGACGTTTTGGTTACAACTGAAGAAAAACTGCCACTGAAATCTTACATTAATCTTGTCTAGTGTGAGCAGTGGAGAAGACTATGGCTCCACTAGTTTTTAAAACAGTTCCAATTTTACTCAAATAGACCTCAATACAGACACACAGACACAAACGGAAGGATGGAGTCTCATACATTCAACAAATTTAATGTTAAATTGCATTTTGGAGCCCCTTCACATTTTATCATTAACATTCTCTGTTATATACTCTCCCTTACTCTCTTTTCTACTATTTTACTATAATTCTCTTTGCAAGTGTTTCCCTCAGGCTCCAAACAGTTTGTTTTTATCTATTTGTTTTGATTTTATGTTTCTATCCAAAGTTCGAAAAAAAACAGTACCTTATAATATTTTACTTACGCACACCCAAAAGTTTATTTTTACGTACCCAACTAAGTTCAAAACAAAGTTAAGTACACAAAGGTACAATAAAAAAAGAACGGTACCTTATAATAAAGTCATATTTTCTATAGGAAAGTCTTCCTATCGTCATCTTTTCTATATAGAAAAGTCTTCCTATCGTCATCTTTTCTATATAGAAAAGTCTTCCTATCGTCATCTTTTCTATATAGAAAAGTCTTCCTATCGTCATCTTTTCTATATAGAAAAGTCTTCCTATCGTCATCTTTTCTATATAGAAAAGTCTTCCTATCGTCATCTTTTCTATATAGAAAAGTCTTCCTATCGTCATCTTTTCTATATAGAAAAGTCTTCCTATCGTCATCTTTTCTATATAGAAAAGTCTTCCTATCGTCATCTTTTCTATATAGAAAAGTCTTCCTATCGTCATCTTTTCTATATAGAAAAGTCTTCCTATCGTCATCTTTTCTATATAGAAAAGTCTTCCTATCGTCATCTTTTCTATATAGAAAAGTCTTCCTATCGTCATCTTTTCTATATAGAAAAGTCTTCCTATCGTCATCTTTTCTATATAGAAAAGTCTTCCTATCGTCATCTTTTCTATATAGAAAAGTCTTCCTATCGTCATCTTTTCTATATAGAAAAGTCTTCCTATCGTCATCTTTTCTATATAGAAAAGTCTTCCTATCGTCATCTTTTCTATATAGAAAAGTCTTCCTATCGTCATCTTTTCTATATAGAAAAGTCTTCCTATCGTCATCTTTTCTATATAGAAAAGTCTTCCTATCGTCATCTTTTCTATATAGAAAAGTCTTCCTACCGTCATCTTTTCTATATAGAAAAGTCTTCCTAACGTCATCTTTTCTATATAGAAAAGTCTTCCTATCGTCATCTTTTCTATATAGAAAATTCTTCCAATCGTCATCTTTTCTATATAGAAAAGTCTTCCTATCGTCATCTTTTCTATATAGAAAAGTCTTCCTATCGTCATCTTTTCTATATAGAAAAGTCTTCCTATCGTTATCTTTTCTACATAGAAAAGTCTTCCTATCGTCATCTTTTCTATATAGAAAAGTCTTCCTCTCGTCATCTTTTCTATATAGAAAAGTCCTCCTATCGTCATCTTTTCTATATAGAAAAGTCTTCCTTTCGTCATCTTTTCTATATAGAAAAGTCTTCCTTTCGTCATCTTTTCTATATAGAAAAGTCTTCCTTTCGTCGTCTTTTCTATATAGAAAAGTCTTCCTATCGTCATCTTTTCTATATAGAAAAGTCTTCCTATCGTCATCTTTTCTATATAGAAAAGTCTTCCTATCGTCATCTTTTCTATATAGAAAAGTCTTCCTATCGTCATCTTTTCTATATAGAAAAGTCTTCCTATCGTCATCTTTTCTATATAGAAAAGTCTTCCTATCGTCATCTTTTCTATATAGAAAAGTCTTCCTATCGTCATCTTTTCTATATAGAAAAGTCTTCCTATCGTCATCTTTTCTATATAGAAAAGTCTTCCTATCGTCATCTTTTCTATATAGAAAAGTCTTCCTATCGTCATCTTTTCTATATAGAAAAGTCTTCCTATCGTCATCTTTTCTATATAGAAAAGTCTTCCTATCGTCATCTTTTCTATATAGAAAAGTCCTCCTATCGTCATCTTTTCTATATAGAAAAGTCTTCCTATCGTCATCTTTTCTATATAGAAAAGTCTTCCTATCGTCATCTTTTCTATATAGAAAAGTCTTCCTATCGTCATCTTTTCTATATAGAAAAGTCTTCCTATCGTCATCTTTTCTATATAGAAAAGTCTTCCTATCGTCATCTTTTCTATATAGAAAAGTCTTCCTATCGTCATCTTTTCTATATAGAAAAGTCTTCCTATCGTCATCTTTTCTATGTAGAAAAGTCTTCTTATCGTCATCTTTTCTATATAGAAAAGTCTTCCTATCGTCATCTTTTCTATATAGAAAAGTCTTCCTATCGTCATCTTTTCTATATAGAAAAGTCTTCCTATCGTCATCTTTTCTATATAGAAAAGTCTTCCTATCGTCATCTTTTCTATATAAAAAAGTCTTCCTATCGTCATCTTTTCTATATAGAAAAGTCTTCCTATCGTCATCTTTTCTATATAGAAAAGTCTTCCTATCGTCATCTTTTCTATATAGAAAAGTCTTCCTATCGTCATCTTTTCTATATAGAAAAGTCTTCCTATCGTCATCTTTTCTATATAGAAAAGTCTTCCTATCGTCATCTTTTCTATATAGAAAAGTCTTCCTATCGTCATCTTTTCTATATAGAAAAGTCTTCCTATCGTCATCTTTTCTATATAGAAAAGTCTTCCTATCGTCATCTTTTCTATATAGAAAAGTCTTCCTATCGTGATCTTTTCTATATAGAAAAGTCTTCCTATCGTCATCTTTTCTATATAGAAAAGTCTTCCTATCGTCATCTTTTCTATATAGAAAAGTCTTCCTATCGTCATCTTTTCTATATAGAAAAGTCTTGCTATCGTCATCTTTTCTATATAGAAAAGTCTTCCTTTCGTCATCTTTTCTATATAGAAAAGTCTTCCTTTCGTCATCTTTTCTATATAGAAAAGTCTTCCTTTCGTCATCTTTTCTATATAGAAAAGTCTTCCTTTCGTCATCTTTTCTATATAGAAAAGTCTTCCTTTCGTCATCTTTTCTATATAGAAAAGTCTTCCTTTCGTCATCTTTTCTATATAGAAAAGTCTTCCTTTCGTCATCTTTTCTATATAGAAAAGTCTTTCTTTCGTCATCTTTTCTATACAGAAAAGTCTTCCTTTCGTCATCTTTTCTATATAGAAAAGTCTTCCTATCGTCATCTTTTCTATATAGAAAAGTCTTCCTATCGTCATCTTTTCTATATAGAAAAGTCTTCCTATCGTCATCTTTTCTATATAGAAAAGTCTTCCTATCGTCATCTTTTCTATATAGAAAAGTCTTCCTATCGTCATCTTTTCTATATAGAAAAGTCTTCCAATCGTCATCTTTTCTATATAGAAATGTCTTCCTATCGTCATCTTTTCTATATAGAAAAGTCTTCCAATCGTCATCTTTTCTATATAGAAAAGTCTTCCTATCGTCATCTTTTCTACATAGAAAAGTCTTCCTTTTGTCATATTTTCTATATAGAAAAGTCTTCCTATCGTCATCATTTCTATATAGAAAAGTCTTCCTATCGTCATCTTTTCTATATAGAAAAGTCTTTCTATATAGAAAAGTCTTCCTATCGTCATCTTTTCTATATAGAAAAGTCTTCCTATCGTCATCTTTTCTATATAGAAAAGTCTTCCTATCGTCATCTTTTCTATATAGAAAAGTCTTCCTATCGTTATCTTTTCTACATAGAAAAGTCTTCCTATCGTCATCTTTTCTATATAGAAAAGTCTTCCTCTCGTCATCTTTTCTATATAGAAAAGTCCTCCTATCGTCATCTTTTCTATATAGAAAAGTCTTCCTTTCGTCATCTTTTCTATATAGAAAAGTCTTCCTTTCGTCATCTTTTCTATATAGAAAAGTCTTCCTTTCGTCGTCTTTTCTATATAGAAAAGTCTTCCTCTCGTCATCTTTTCTATATAGAAAAGTCCTCCTATCGTCATCTTTTCTATATAGAAAAGTCTTCCTTTCGTCATCTTTTCTATATAGAAAAGTCTTCCTTTCGTCATCTTTTCTATATAGAAAAGTCTTCCTATCGTCATCTTTTCTATATAGAAAAGTCTTCCTATCGTCATCTTTTCTATATAGAAATGTCTTCCTATCGTCATCATTTCTATATAGAAAAGTCTTCCTATCGTCATCTTTTCTATATAGAAAAGTCTTCCTATCGTCATCTTTTCTATATAGAAATGTCTTCCTATCGTCATCTTTTCTATATAGAAAAGTCTTCCCATCGTCATCTTTTCTATATAGAAAAGTCTTCCTATCGTTATCTTTTCTACATAGAAAAGTCTTCCTATCGTCATCTTTTCTATATAGAAAAGTCTTCCTATCGTCATCTTTTCTATATAGAAAAGTCTTCCTATAGTCATCTTTTCTATATAGAAAAGTCCTCCTATCGTCATCTTTTCTATATAGAAAAGTCTTCCTTTCGTCATCTTTTCTATATAGAAAAGTCTTCCTTTCGTCATCTTTTCTATATAGAAAAGTCTTCCTTTCGTCGTCTTTTCTATATAGAAAAGTCTTCCTATCGTCATCTTTTCTATATAGAAAAGTCGTCCTATCGTCATCTTTTCTATATAGAAAAGTCTTCCTATCGTCATCATTTCTATATAGAAAAGTCTTCCTATCGTCATCATTTCTATATAGAAAAGTCTTCCTATCGTCATCTTTTCTATATAGAAAAGTCTTCCTATCGTCATCTTTTCTATATAGAAATGTCTTCCTATCGTCATCTTTTCTATATAGAAAAGTCTTCCCATCGTCATCTTTTCTATATAGAAAAGTCTTCCTATCGTCATCTTTTCTACATAGAAAAGTCTTCCTTTTGTCATATTTTCTATAGAAGTACGTTATTTTTAGCGTACTTCGTGAAAGTTCGTTATTTTAACGAAGGTACTCTAAAATTTTAAGGTACCTATTCTTAAATTGAACACTTTGTTAAGTATGTGACCATGTACCGAACTTGCCCAAGTATAGTACGGTACCATAAAATACAGAACTTTCGAGTATTTTTTCGAACCTTTTTTCTATCACCTTAACAAGAGAGAGAGAGAGTGAGAGTCAGAGAGGTCACACTTTATCTCCCAAACACTCTCACCTTTTGAAAAATATTTACTTTTGTTATTGTTAAAAATTCTTATTGAATTTAATAATGAAAGGGCCCGCGTTGGCTCCCTCATTAATTTATACCGATTTCATTCATTCATTCGGTAAATTACTTTACAATTGCACAATGTCACAGCTGTCAGAAGGTGCAGAAAGTTTTATTAATTAAAAAACTAGAAAAAATAATATCTAAACAGAGGAAATGAGCAAAAAAAAAAAAAAGAAGAATGATCAGAAATTTACATAGAAAAGATGACAAAAGGAAGACTTTTCTATATAGAAAAGATGAAGAAAGGAAGACTTTTCTATATAGAAAAGATGAGGAAAGAAAAGACTTTTCTATATAGAAAAGATGAGGAAAGAAAAGACTTTTCTATATAGAAAAGATGACAAAAGGAAGACTTTTCTACATAGAACAAGTAATGAAAGGAAGACTTTTCTATATAGAAAAAATGACGAATGGAAGACTTTTTTTATAGAAAAAATGACGAAAGAAAAAATTTTGTTAACGAAAAATTTTCTATAGAAAATTTTTTTTAACGAAAAATTTTCTATAGAAAATTTTTTTTAACGAATAATTTTCTATAGAAAATTTTTTTTAACGAAAAATTTTCTATAGAAAATTTTTTTTAACGAAAAATTTTCTATAGAAAATTTTTTTTAACGAAAAATTTTCTATAGAAAATTTTTTTTAACGAAAAATTTTCTATAGAAAATTTTTTTTAACGAAAAATTTTCTATAGAAAATTTTTTTTAACGAAAAATTTTCTATAGAAAATTTTTTTTAACGAAAAATTTTCTATAGAAAATTTTTTTTAACGAAAAATTTTCTATAGAAAATTTTTTTTAACGAAAAATTTTCTATAGAAAATTTTTTTTAACGAAAAATTTTCTATAGAAAATTTTTTTTAACGAAAAATTTTCTATAGAAAATTTTTTTTAACGAAAAATTTTCTATAGAAATTTTTTTTAACGAAAAATTTTCTATAGAAAATTTTTTTTAACGAAAAATTTTCTATAGAAATTTTTTTTTAACGAAAAATTTTCTATAGAAAATTTTTTTAACGAAAAATTTTCTATAGAAAATTTTTTTTAACGAAAAATTTTCTATAGAAAATTTTTTTTAACGAAAAATTTTCTATAGAAAATTTTTTTTAACGAAAAATTTTCTATAGAAAATTTTTTTTAACGAAAAATTTTCTATAGAAAATTTTTTTTAACGAAAAATTTTCTATAGAAAATTTTTTTTAACGAAAAATTTTCTATAGAAAATTTTTTTTAACGAAAAATTTTCTATAGAAAATTTTTTTTAACGAAAAATTTTCTATAGAAAATTTTTTTTAACGAAAAATTTTCTATAGAAAATTTTTTTTAACGAAAAATTTTCTATAGAAAATTTTTTTTAACGAAAAATTTTCTATAGAAAATTTTTTTTAACGAAAAATTTTCTATAGAAAATTTTTTTTAACGAAAAATTTTCTATAGAAAATTTTTTTTAACGAAAAATTTTCTATAGAAAATTTTTTTTAACGAAAAATTTTCTATAGAAAATTTTTTTTAACGAAAAATTTTCTATAGAAAATTTTTTTTAACAAAAAATTTTCTATAGAAAATTTCTTTTAACGAAAAATTTTCTATAGAAAATTTTTTTAACGAAAAATTTTCTATAGAAAATTTTTTTTAACGAAAAATTTTCTATAGAAAATTTTTTTTAACGAAAAATTTTCTATAGAAAATTTTTTTTAACGAAAAATTTTCTATAGAAAATTTTTTTTAACGAAAAATTTTCTATAGAAAATTTTTTTTAACGAAAAATTTTCTATAGAAAATTTTTTTTAACGAAAAATTTTCTATAGAAAATTTTTTTTAACGAAAAATTTTCTATAGAAAATTTTTTTTAAAGAAAAATTTTCTATAGAAAATTTTTTTTGACGAAAAATTTTCTATAGAAAATTTTTTTTAACGAAAAATTTTCTATAGAAAATTTTTTTTAACGAAAAATTTTCTATAGAAAATTTTTTTAACGAAAAATTTTCTATAGAAAATTTTTTTTAACGAAAAATTTTCTATAGAAAATTTTTTTAACGAAAAATTTTCTATAGAAAATTTTTTTTAACGAAAAATTTTCTATAGAAAATTTTTTTTAACGAAAAATTTTCTATAGAAAATTTTTTTTAACGTAGAATTTTCTATAGAAAATTTATTTTAACTAAAAATTTTCTTTTTTTTTAACGAAAAATTTTCTATAGAAAATTTTTTTTTACGAAAAATTTGCTATAGAAAATTTTTTAACGAAAAATTTTCTATAGAAATAGACTTTTCTAAAGAAAATATGACGAAAGGAAGACTTTTCTATAGAAAAGAGGATTGGTAGATTTTTCTATAGAATAGATGACAAGAGGAAGATCACTTTTCAAAATGATCGTGAACATTTTGAAAGGCACAATTTTTTTAAAAATCCCATTTTGAATGACATTATCTTGCATTAATTTTTAGTGCTCGTAAGTGTAAGTTATTTCCTTTTTTGATCGTGAACAGGAAATTTTAAATGACTTTATTTTAAGGTGATCTTTTCGTTTAAGGCAGAGGGAGTCTGAGACATACAAACTCACAATCACATTTCACTTTCAGTGAAGACTAATTTCTGATTTTTTTTGTTTTTTGTTTTTTTGTAGGACTTCAAATCAAATCAAGATCTTTTTGGACTTCAACCATCAACTCCATAATGATTTTGTGATTTTTTTTCGGTTCGTGTTTAAATTGTACAACTTGTCAACAGTTTGTCTTTTTTTCACAAAATTTTTCTTTTTTTTTTTTGTGAAAAATAAAATATCGTAAAAAAACTTATGGTTTGGCTTTTTGAAACATGTTGCCATAGAAGGTTATTGATGCTAAATAAATAATATTGAAACAGAAAAAAAAAACGCTGTAAAATATGTGAATGGAACTGGTCTTCTTAAGGCGTATGAATGTATGATTTTGAGTTGTTTGTGTCGTTTTTTTGTAGGAGGTTATAGAGTCATTGTGTAAATTTGCAAAATCTGGATAAAAAGTAATTTTAAATGAGGGAGAATACACTTAGAAAAATTACTTAAACATTTTCCAGAACAAAATCATTCTATTTTCGAAATCATTGAATAATATTTTAATTCATAATTCATTTCATGATCGCTTAAGTAGAACAATTCTTAGTTTCCATGCCTTTCATTCTCTCAGTGTATTATAAATTATTTCATTAATTCTCTTCATTTCGCTTTCATTTAGTTATTTATTTTTTTTTTTTTTTTTTTTGCTCAATGGTGACAACTTTGCCTATATCACCTTTCGAGAAAGGGACTGGGGAAATATTTGTTTAAGAAATATACAAACATTTTTATATACGCGTTTCATACATGAAACCGTCAGGAAAAATATTGAAAATTTTCGATATAAAAATTGTTGTATAGAAAATTTTTCGATATAAAAATTTTTATATAAAAAATTTTTCGATATAAACATTTTTCTATAGAAAATTTTTCGTTCAAAAATTTTTTCTATAGAAAATTTTTCGTTAAAGAAAATTTTTCTATAGAAAATTTCTCGTTAAAGAAAATTTTTCTATAGAAAATTTCTAGTTAAAAAAAAAAATTTTTTACAAAATTTTTCATTAAAAAAACTTTTTTTACAAAATTTTTCATTACAAAAAATTTTTCTATAGAAAATTTTTCGTTTAAAAATTTTTTTCTATAAAAAAGTTTTTCGTTGAAAAAATTTTTCTATAGAAAATTTTTGGTTAAAAAAAATTTTCTATAGAAAATTTCTCATAAAAAAAATTTCTATAGAAAATTTTTCGTTAAAAAATTTTTCTATAGAAAAATTTTCGTTAAAAAAATTTTTCTATAGAAAAATTTTCGTTAAAAAAATTTTTCTATAGAAAAATTTTCGTTAAAAAAATTTTTCTATAGAAAAATTTTCGTTAAAAAAATTTTTCTATAGAAAAATTTTCGTTAAAAAAATTTTTCCATAGAAAAGTTTTCGTTAAAAAAATTTTTCTATAGAAAAATTTTCGTTAAAAAAATTTTTCTATAGAAAAATTTTCGTTAAAAAAAATTTTTCTATAGAAAAATTTTCGTTAAAAAAAATTTTTCTATAGAAAAATTTTCGTTAAAAAAATTTTTCTATAGAAAAATTTTCGTTAAAAAAATTTTTCTATAGAAAAATTTTCGTTAAAAAAATTTTTCTATAGAAAAATTTTCGTTAAAAAAATTTTTCTATAGAAAAATTTTCGTTAAAAAAATTTTTCTATAGAAAAATTTTCGTTAAAAAAATTTTTCTATAGAAAAATTTTCGTTAAAAAAATTTTTCTATAGAAAAATTTTCGTTAAAAAAATTTTTCTATAGAAAAATTTTCGTTAAAAAAATTTTTCTATAGAAAAATTTTCGTTAAAAAAATTTTTCTATAGAAAAATTTTCGTTAAAAAAATTTTTCTATAGAAAAATTTTCGTTAAAAAAATTTTTCTATAGAAAAATTTTCGTTAAAAAAATTTTTCTATAGAAAAATTTTCGTTAAAAAAAATTTTCTATAGAAAATTTTTCGTTAAAAAAAATTTTCTATAGAAAATTTTTCGTTAAAAAAAATTTTCTATAGAAAATTTTTCGTTAAAAAAAATTTCTATAGAAAATTTTTCGTTAAAAAAAAATATTCTATAGAAAATTTTTCGTTAAAAAAATTTTTCTATAGAAAATTTTTCGTTAAAAAAATTTTTCTATAGAAAATTTTTCGTTAAAAAAATTTTTCTATAGAAAATTTTTCGTTAAAAAAATTTTTCTATAGAAAATTTTTCGTTAAAAAAATTTTTCTATAGAAAATTTTTCGTTAAAAAAATTTTTCTATAGAAAATTTTTCGTTAAAAAAATTTTTCTATAGAAAATTTTTCGTTAAAAAAATTTTTCTATAGAAAATTTTTCGTTAAAAAAATTTTTCTATAGAAAATTTTTCGTTAAAAAAATTTTTCTATAGAAAATTTTTCGTTAAAAAAATTTTTCTATAGAAAATTTTTCGTTAAAAAAATTTTTCTATAGAAAATTTTTCGTTAAAAAAATTTTTCTATAGAAAATTTTTCGTTAAAAAAATTTTTCTATAAAAAATTTTTCGTTAAAAAAATTTTTCTATAGAAAATTTTTCGTTAAAAAAATTTTTCTATAGAAAATTTTTCTTAAAAAAAAAATTCTATAGAAAATTTTTCGTTAAAAAAATTTTACTATAGAAAATTTTTCGTTAAAACAATTTTTCTATAGAAAATTTTTCGTTAAAAAAATTTTTCTATAGAAAATTTTTCGTTAAAAAAATTTTTCTATAGAAAATTTTTCGTTAAAAAAATTTTTCTATAGAAAATTTTTCGTTAAAAAAATTTTTCTATAGAAAATTTTTCGTTAAAAAAATTTTTCTATAGAAAATTTTTCGTTAACAAAATTTTTCTATAGAAAATTTTTCGTTAAAAAAATTTTTCTATAGAAAATTTTTCGTTAAAAAAATTTTTCTATAGAAAATTTTTCGTTAAAAAAATTTTTCTATAGAAAATTTTTCGTTAAAAAAATTTTTCTATAGAAAATTTTTCGTTAAAAAAATTTTTCTATAGAAAATTTTTCGTTAAAAAAAATTTCTATAGAAAATTTTTCGTTAAAAAAAATTTCTATAGAAATTTTTCGATATAAAACTTTTTCGATACAAACATTTTTCTATATAAACGTCTTCCTTTCATCATCTTTTCTATAGAAAAGTCTTTCTATCTTCATCTTTTCTATATAGAAAAGTCTTTCTATCGTCCTATCTTTTCTATACAGAAAAGTCTTCCTATCGTCATATTTTCTATATATAGAGAAGTCTTCCTTTCGTCATCTTTTCTATATAGAAAAGTCTTCCTTTCGTTATCTTCCTTTCGTCATCTTTTCTATATAGAAAAATCTTCCTATCGTCATTTTTTCTATATAGAAAAATCTTCCTATCGTCATTTTTTCTATATAGAAAAATCTTCCTATCGTCATTTTTTCTATATAGAAAAATCTTCCTATCGTCATTTTTTCTATATAGAAAAATCTTCCTATCGTCATTTTTTCTATATAGAAAAATCTTCCTATCGTCATTTTTTCTATATAGAAAAATCTTCCTATCGTCATTTTTTCTATATAGAAAAATCTTCCTATCGTCATTTTTTCTATATAGAAAAATCTTCCTATCGTCATTTTTTCTATATAGAAAAATCTTCCTATCGTCATTTTTTCTATATAGAAAAATCTTCCTATCGTCATTTTTTCTATATAGAAAAATCTTCCTATCGTCATTTTTTCTATATAGAAAAATCTTCCTATCGTCATTTTTTCTATATAGAAAAATCTTCCTATCGTCATTTTTTCTATATAGAAAAATCTTCCTATCGTCATTTTTTCTATATAGAAAAATCTTCCTATCGTCATTTTTTCTATATAGAAAAATCTTCCTATCGTCATTTTTTCTATATAGAAAAATCTTCCTATCGTCATTTTTTCTATATAGAAAAATCTTCCTATCGTCATTTTTTCTATATAGAAAAATCTTCCTATCGTCATTTTTTCTATATAGAAAAATCTTCCTATCGTCATTTTTTCTATATAGAAAAATCTTCCTATCGTCATTTTTTCTATATAGAAAAATCTTCCTATCGTCATTTTTTCTATATAGAAAAATCTTCCTATCGTCATTTTTTCTATATAGAAAAATCTTCCTATCGTCATTTTTTCTATATAGAAAAATCTTCCTATCGTCATTTTTTCTATATAGAAAAATCTTCCTATCGTCATTTTTTCTATATAGAAAAATCTTCCTATCGTCATTTTTTCTATATAGAAAAGTCTTAGAAAAATTATCACATTAGAAATTTTTTTCTCATTTTTTGTAATTTCAAAATTGTTTATTTTAAAGTTTTGAAAATTTTCGTTGATTTTTAGTTCGATTTTCATTTAACATTTAAATTTGAACTTTCACTTGTGCGAAAATAGAAACAAAATGTGTTGAAGTTTTGTATTTTATTTTTCCCCCGATATAAATTTAGAAATCTTAAAAATAGTCAAGACAATTTAAACAAAAAACTGAAAACATATCGAATCGAAATTGAGTTAAAAAAAAACAATTTTTCATTCAAATCAAATTTTACCAACAGGTGTTTAAATTTTCCTTGAATAAAAATTTTTGAAATTTTCAAAAATTATAAGAAATTTAATTTAAAAATTCTAAAATTTTGAAATTTTTTTTAAAAATTTCAAAAGTTCATTGCAAAATCTTTCTATAACTTTTTATTTTTTTTTCCAGATTTTTTTTTTCTATATGTTTCCTTATAGTCTGGGAATTTAGCAATACAATTTATGTTTTCAATTAGTTTCTAGAGTTTCGAACAATTGAAAAACATTAAAAGAAAAATCAATTTATCTCAATAATAAATACTTCAGTTTTCAAAACTGACTGAGAAGAAACAATTAAGAAAAATCGAAACAATAAAAAAAAAGATAAAAATGTAAGACTAATTACAAAAGGGCAAATTAATAGGAAAAATTCTATAGAAAAGTTCACGATAGGCCAACGTTTCCAGAGAAAAGTTGAGGTTAGGTAAATATTTTTAGAGAAAAGCTGAGGTAAGGCCAACTTTTTTATAGAAAAGTTTACGTTAGGGCAACATTTTTATAGAAAAGTTGACGTTAGGTCAACATTTCTATAGAAAAGTTGACGTTAGGGCAACATTTCTATAGAAAAGTTGACGTTAGGGCAACATTTCTATAGAAAAGTTGACGTTAGGGCAACATTTCTATAGAAAAGTTGACGTTAGGGCAACATTTCTATAGAAAAGTTGACGTTAGGGCAACATTTCTATAGAAAAGTTGACGTTAGGGCAACATTTCTATAGAAATGTTGACGAAAGGGCAACATTTCTATAGAAAAGTTGACATTAGGACAACATTTCTATAGAAGAGTTGACGTTAGGGCAACATTTCTATAGAAATGTTGACGTTAGGCCAATATTTCTATAGAAAAGTTGACGAAAGGGCAACATTTCTATAGAAAAGTTGACGTTAGGACAACATTTCTATAGAAGAGTTGACGTTAGGGCAACATTTCTATAGAAAAGTTGATGTTAGGGCAACATTTCTATAGAAAAGTTGACGTTAGGGCAACATTTCTATAGAAAAGTTGACGTTAGGGCAACATTTCTATAGAAAAGTTGACGTTAGGGCAACATTTCTATAGAAAAGTTGACGTTAGGGCAACATTTCTATAGAAAAGTTGACGTTAGGGCAACATTTCTATAGAAAAGTTGACGTTAGGGCAACATTTCTATAGAAAAGTTGACGTTAGGGCAACATTTCTATAGAAAAGTTGACGTTATGGCAACATTTCTATAGAAAAGTTGACGTAAGAGCAACATTTCTATAGAAAAGTTGACGTTAGGGCAACATTTATACAGAAAAGTTGACGTGAGGCCGGTATTTTAATTTATTTTGTTACTAAAAAATTGTTTTGAAATTTTTTCATTCAAATCCCGAGACTATATTTAAAAGAAAATTAGTTACGCTGTTAGGCTTTGAAAATATTGAAAAAATTCCAAAACAATATTTGGATTTTTCTTAATATTTTTCTATTGATCAACATTAATTTATGGCCCACAAATTGATTCCCTTTAGAAATTTTACGCACTCCCAAAAAAAAATTTGAAAATTTTTTGAATAGCAGAGAAATGGGCCAATCATTTTTATGGTTCATTAGCACCAGGAGGAGACCATTAAAGAAATTATAGACAAACTATTTGTAAAAGATTTAAGAAAAAAATTACTTAAGATTTTGAATTACAACTCAAAAATATTTTTGTGGATTTTATATTTGGACAATAAAGATAAAAAATTAATAAGAAATTTTTAAAAGAAATTATTATTTTTCAAAATTTTATTAAAGCCTTGCACTGAATTCCCTAACATTTTTGCTTTATTCATAAAAATTTCAAAAATTTCCCTTGTTAAACTTTACCTTATTATTAAATTGTCAAGGTAACTAGATGATATTTTTCCGTTTCCTTAGAAAATTTACAAAAATAATCTTAAAAAACAAAATTTGCATACAATTTCCTTTTCTAAGCAACTCCCAACACCTTCTTTTATTTTCACTTTTTTCCACAAAAATCTTTTGTCATCAAAAATCTTAATGTGAAGATCTTAAATAAATTTCCCATTTATTTAAGATCTTTCCTCTTTTAAAATGCAATTAAATTTAACTGCTTTTTCTTTTCTTCTACTTAACCAAAAATTAACATAAATTCACTTTTTCTTATAAAATTTGCCTTTACTGTCTGTTATGTTAAGTTGCTATTGAATTTCAACTTATGTTAAGTTTCTTTTTTACATCAAATGTTAAATGTACAGCATTATCTTTTAATAACATTACCAACCTATGCTTAAGTATAATAAGATTGCTAAATGCAGAGTGTTGTAATGCTAACAACAGAGAGGTGTTTATTCAACAGCTAGCAGTGTTGCCAGTGAAGCGCTTTTTATAAAAAAAAATCAACAAATTAAAACATTTTTAATATTTAAAAAAAAATTTTATAAATTGCTAAATTTATTTATCATCAATTTTTCGAAATAAATGTCTTCCTATCGTCAAGTTTTCTATTCAAATGTAATATCGTAAACTATTCTACAGAAATAACTTCCTATCGTTACACAGTGGTTTACGGACGCTTTTTTTTTAATAATTCTGTAACTTTTGAACGACTGGAGATATTTGAATGA
Organism: Stomorhina lunata; assembly: GCA_933228675.1. Classification (NCBI taxonomy): domain Eukaryota; kingdom Metazoa; phylum Arthropoda; class Insecta; order Diptera; family Rhiniidae; genus Stomorhina; species Stomorhina lunata. The sequence continues at coordinate 107,913,850 of OW121744.1, read as the reverse complement.
AATTTGGAATGGTGATAGTCAAGGAGTATTCGATTTGGTTTTCAAAAGCACTGGCCCATGAGGGGTCGGGAGAGTGATTGATGGACCTTCAAAGTTGGTCACCTCGGGTGTTCGACTTTTTTAAAAATTCGCCAAAAATCCATTTATGAATGGATTGAAAAGAAATTTTAAACTTAAGTTCTCCTTCAGAAGGTCTACAAAAAATACGCTTACATGTGTAGGTTATCTCCTTTTGGTTTCGAGATATTTGGATAAAAAGGAATTTTTGGGTTGATTTTTTACTTATTTTTTTAAGCTTTTTTTGATCTGGTGGACGCATCTGAAGATCAAAAATTTTTTAAGAATATTCGTTAAAATTGTAATAAAATTCTAAATAATTTTCGTGCAAGTTGGTTATAGATATCTTCTTTCGTTTAAAAGTTAAAAATATTCAAAGTTGAAACTTAAAAAAAATTTCGTTTTTTTTTGAGTTTTTCCCTAAAAGATAGCTATATTTTTTCAATAATAAAAAAATATTTTCTTAAGAAACATAAAAATATGTTTAAAGTTTTTAAAAGAAAACATAATGAGAATGCGTATAAAACAAATTTCTTGCTAATTGGACTTTTGGTCCTCGCACATGACCTCTCCAAAAAATGCCAATTTGTAAAAAAAAATTTTGGTTTAAATAAAAATTTCTCAAAAGGCAAAGCACCGATTTGAAAAAAATAATAATGTCCATATTTTCTAATATATCTGTTATAGATTGGAAAAGTTTTTTCTGAAACGAGCTGCAAATAGAGTCAGTGTTGCCATTTTTGTAAAAAAACTCATTTTTTGAAACCCTTTTTTCCCGAGTTGGGAATTGGGGTATTTTTTAGTTAAAATTGGGAATTTTTTTTAGTCTATTGCTTTTAGATCGTATTGGTCTACATGACTACAAATTTTCATTGTGATATCTTCATCTATGTCATTTCTACAAAATATCAAAAATTGAAATTATTTTCCTTCTAAAAGTAGAAAAATAATATTTTTTTGTTTTACGATACAAAGTGTAAAAATATTACCTCACTTAAAAAAGATTTTTAATTGGTGTTCATCTCCTGGACTTTCCCGATCCAATGATACTAAACACGTGTATCAAGCTTTAATACATAGCCTTTAAAAGCTCTGAAAACTTTGCCTCCCATAGCATTTTTAAGCTAAATATTGGAGTATTGGAGAGTAATGTGTGCAAATAAATACTCCTTGACTATCACCATGCCAAATTTCATTCAAATATCTCCAGTCGTTCAAAAGTTACAGAATTATTTCCAAAAAAAGCGTCCGTAAACCACTGTGCGTTAACTTTTCTAAAGAAATGTCTTCCAATCCTAAAGAAATATCCTCCTTTCCTCAACTTTCCGTAAAAAAGTCTTACTATCCTCAACTTTTCTATTGAAACGTGTTCCCATTCTCAATTTATCAAGAAATGTTTTCCTTAAAATTGAAAAATTGACAAATATAGAAATTTGAATATATCGGGTTATCCATTTCTTGATTTCAAAAGTATAGGACTGGAATTCGACATCTGTCAAACTAAGTTGTTAAACCAATATGGTTTACATAATCGACTAACTACGCAAGCAATTGCCAAATTTGAAAAAGAAATTTGAAGAGACTGGAGCGGTTACAAATATTGTAAGGCCTGTGAATCATCATTTTGCTCGTTCCGCTAAAAATATCGCTGCTGTAAGCGAAAGTGTTGCTGAGGACCCGAATGTGTCGATTCCTCGTCATTCTCAGGAATGGTCATATGATAATCGGATTTTTTTTTACTTATATTGAAGAATACGATTTGGAGAATATGTGGTCTCAACAAGACGGTGCCACATGCCAAACAACTCGAGCAAATATGGCTTTATTGCAAGAGACATTTCCGTGCCGAGTAATTTCTCGTCGTGGCGATATCAACTGGCCACCAAGATCATGCGATTTTTTGGAAAGAAAAATTTTCGATACAATTTTTTTCTAAAGAAAAATTTGTTATTGCTAATTTTAAATAAATTATTTGATAAAAAATGTTCTATGGAAAATTTTAAATAAAAAAATTTCTATAGAAAAAAGTTTGATAAAAAAATTTTCTATGGAAAAATTTTTGAAAAAAAAATTAGAAAAACTTTTAATAAAAAAATTTTTTATATTTAAAATTTTGGACAAAAAAAAATTCTTTAGAAAAATTTTTTATACAAAAAAATTTTTTTGATAAAAAAATTTTTATATAAAAATTTTTTACAGAAAAATTTTTACTAAAAAAATTGTTTACAAAAAAAATTTTCTATAGAAAAATTTTTAATAAAGAAAATTTCTATAGAAAACATTTTGATAAAAAAAACTTTGAATAAAAAAATTTCTATAGAAAAATTTTTGATAAAAACAATTTTGATAAAAAAATTAGAAAAACTTTTCATAAATAATGTCTCTATAGTAAAATTTTTAATAATAAGAATTTTCTATAGAAACATATTTTATACAAAAATTTTCTATACAAAAATTTTGATAAAAAAATCTTCTTTAGAAAAATTTTTGAAGCAAAAAATTTTCTATGAAGAAATTTTTGATAAAAAAATTTTCTACAGAAGAATTTTTGATAAAAAAATTTTCTATAGAAGAATTTTTGATAAAAACACTTTCTATAGAAAAATTTTTGATAAAAGAAATTTTTATAGAAAAATTATTGATATAAAATTTTTTACAGAAAAATCTTTGATAAAAAAATTTTCTACAGAAAAATGTTTGATAAAAAGAACTTTCTATAGAAAAGTTTTTGATAAAAAAATTTGTCTATCGAAAATTTTTTGATGAAAAGAACTTTCTATAGAAAATTATTTAAAAAAGAACTTTCTATAGAAAAATGTTTGGTAAAAAAAAATTTCTATAGAAGATTTTTTGATAAAAAAAAATTTTGTATAGAAATAATTTTGATAAAAATTTTGAATAAAAAAAATTTTTGATAAAAAAATGTTCATGATAATGAAATTTTATGTAAGTTTTTGATAAAAAAATTTGTCTATCGAAAATTTTTTGATAGACAAATTTTTACCAATCATTTTTCTATAGAAAAATGATTGGTAAAAAAAAAATTCTATAGAAGATTTTTTGATAAAAAAAAATTTTGTATAGAAAAAATTTTGATAAAAATTTTGAATAAAAAATTTTTCGATAAAAAAAATTTTTGATAAAAAAATGTTCATGGAAAAATTTTTGATAATGAAATTTTATGTAAGTTTTTGATAAAAAAATTTGTCTATCGAAAATTTTTTGATAAAAAGAACTTTCTATAGAAAATTATTTAAAAAAAGAACTTTCTATAGAAAAATGTTTGGTAAAAAAAATTTCTATAGAAGATTTTTTGATAAAAAAAAATTTTTATAAAAATTTTGAATAAAAAATTTTTCGATAAAAAAAAATTTTGATAAAAAAATGTTCATGGAAAAATTTTTGATCATGAAATTTTATGTAAGTTTTTGATAAAAAAAAATTGTCTATAGAAAATTTTTTGATAAAAAGAACTTTCTATAGAAAATTATTAAAAAAAAGAACTTTCTATAGAAAAATGATTGGTAAAAAAAATTTCTATAGAAGATTTTTTGATAAAAAAAATTTTGTATAGAAAAAATTTTGATAAAAATTTTGAATAAAAAATTTTTCGATAAAAAAAATTTTTGATAAAAAAATGTTCATGGAAAAATTTTTGATAATGAAATTTTATGTAGAAAAAAATTGATAAAATAATTTTCTATAGAAAAATTTTAGATAAAAAATTTTCTATATAAAAAATTTTAGATAAAAAAAAATTTCTTACAAATTTTTAATTAAAAAATTTTTGATAAAAAAAATTTCGATAGCAAAATTATTCATAAAAATTTTTCTATGATAAATTTTTGAAAAAACGATTTTCTATAGAAAAATTTCTATGACAAATTTTTGATACAAAAAATTTTCTATAGACAAATTTTTGATAAAAAAAATTTCTACAGAAAAATTTTTGATAGAAAAATTTTCTATAGAAAAATTGTTGATGAAAAAAAATTTTTTATAGAAAAATTTTTGATAAAAAAATTTTCTATAGAAATTTTTAATAAAAAAATTTTTGATAGAAACATTTTCTATAGAAAAATTGTTGATGAAAAAAAATTTTGATAAAAATTTTCTAAAAGAAAAATTTTTGATAAAAAAATTTTCTATAGAAAAATCTTTGATAAAAAAAATTTTCTATAAGAAAATTTTTGATAGAAAAATTATCTAAAGGAAAATTTTTGATAAAAAAATTTTTTATAGAAAAATTTTTGATAAAAAAAACTAGAAAAACCTTTCATAAAAAATTTTAAACATTTTTGATACAGAAATTTTCGATAGAAAATTTTCTTCTATAGCAAAACTTTGATAAAAAAAATTTCTATAGAAAAACTTTTGATAAAAAATTTTTTGTAGAGAAATTTTTGATAAAAAAAATTTCTATGAAAAAATGTTTATTCGAAAAATTAGAAAAATTTTTCATAACAAATTGTTCTATAGTAAAATTTTGGATAAAAATAAAATTCTATAGAAAAATTTTTGATTAAAAAAATTTTCTATAGAACAATTTTGATAAAAATTTTCTAATAGAAAAATTTTTGATAACAATATTTTTCTATAGAAACATTTTTCATAAAAAAAATTTCTATAGAAAAATTTTTGATAAAAAAATTTTCTATAGAAAAATTTTTGATAAAAAAATTTTTTATAGAAAATTTTTCTATAAATAATTTTTTTATCAAAAATTTCTTAATTTTTGATAAAAAAAATTTTCTATAAAAAAAAAAATTATAAAAACATTTTCTATAGAAAAATTTTTTATTAAAAAATTTTCTATATTTTTGATAAAAAATTTTTGATAAAAAAAATTTTCTAGAGAAAAATTTATTGATAAAAAATATGGTAGAAGAAGATATTGTGTTAATCAGACATATTGAAAGATTTTATTTTTTTTTTTTTTTTGTATTTAAAGAATTCAGAGAATCCGGAAGTAAATTTTTTTCCAGAGGTGCTATGTATATAAACCAAGATATTGTTCCAAAAATATGTTTTACTTGAAAATTTCGTATGTTAAAATATGAGTTATTTTTGTAATATTAAAGTAAATATTACCTTGTTATTTTTATTTAATGCAAATTTATAAGACAAACAAATTTAACAAATAGAATTTTTGCAAAACAAAAAAATTATTTCACAATAATTCGATTGTGTTTATTCATCTTAATTATTATATCATTGTTTGTTGGGTAAATAAGGCATGTAAACGATTTCACCACATGTGGTGAGTTTCTATAAATAGATATTGTGTTCAAATTTAAGCAACAGTAACGATTAATGTTAGAGGGCTGGAATGAAATGTTACATATGTTCTTTGGTTTGCAAGAGGTAGCGTGGCCGAGCGGTCTAAGGCGCTGGTTTAAGGCACCAGTCTCTTCGGAGGCGTGGGTTCGAATCCCACCGCTGCCAAGATAATTTTTTTCTTATAAATTTTTTATTTTCTTATAATTTCTAAGATTTTTTTGCGTATTCTATTTTCCAATATCGATAATTAAACGCCTTTTTCTAGTCACTTTTCGACATTTTGTTAACATTTAAATGCTAATTGCGCAGTTTCTTTGTTGTTTTAGATAATTTTTAACAACAAAGAAAAAAAGCTGTTAAAGCTAATTTTCTATATTTTTTTATAGTAATTATTAACATTATTCATCTAGATTCTAGATATCGGAAACTAGATATTGCGCAAGCGCAAATGATTAATATAAAAACTGGATTTTATACAGGCGCTTGCACTCGCCCCTGTTGAGTTGAAAGATTTTTCAAAACTTTTTTTCCCTCATACAAAAAATAAATAAATATTTAAACACCTTAACTACACAGAATCTTATTAAAAGGGATTTGTTAACATGAAAACAGAAACTAAATGAATTTAATAAATTATTTGAAAAATGTTCAAGATTGTTTTTACTTTTATTTTGAAATCGCATAAATAAATCACTTTTTAAATGGTGGCGGCCTTGACTTTGATATGGCTTGAATGTCATTATGTTAAGACTGGATTTAAGATTTAAACTAAAAATAATTAATTTTTGTTTATATTTTTGCAGAAACTGTCTTAAGATGAAAAATTTTAGCAAAAAAATAAAAAAAAATATTTGCTAAAAAATTTTTTCGCAAAAAAAGAATTTTGCTATAAAAAATTAAAAATAAATATTTTGATATAATTTTTTTTAAGAAAACTTTTAACATAAAATATTTTCTATAGAAATTTTTTTTGGCATTTATCGTTTTCCATAAAAAATTTATTTAAAAAAAATTTTACCAAATTTTTTGTCCTAAAAATTTTTTAAAGAAAAATTTTTGCATTAAAATTTTTTGTAAAAAAATTTTTTGTCATAAAAATTTTTCTATAGAGAATTTTTTGGCATAAAATGTTACCATTAAAAAATTTCTATAGAAAATTTTTTGTCATAAAAAAATTTCTAAAGAAAATCTTCTGCCATAAAAATTTTTGTAAGGAAAATTTTTTGTCAAAAAATTTTTTCTTTGTCATAAAAATTTTTTGTCAAAAAATTTTTTGTTTGTCATAAAAATTTTTCTATAGAAAATTTTTTGTCATAAAAGTTTTTCTAATGAAAACTTTTTGTCATAAAAATTTTAGAATGAAAATTTTGTATCATAAAAATTTTTCTAAAGAAAATTTTTTGTCATAAAAATTTTTGTAAAGAATATTTTTGGTCATAAAAAATTTTCTATAGAAAATTTTTTGCTAGAAAAATTTTTCTATAAAAAATTTTTTGTCATAGAAATTCTTCTGAAGAAAGTTTTTTGTCATAAAATTTTTTCTAGAGAATATTTTTTGTTCTAAAAATTTGCCTAAAGAAATTTTTCTTTAGAAAAATTTTTGTGACAAAAATTTTTCAATCGAAATGTTTTGTCGCAAAAATTTTTCTTTCGAAAATTTTTGTCACAAACATTTTCTATCGAAAATTTTTTGTCACAAACATTTTTCTAGAGAATATTTTTGTTCTAAAAATGTGCCTAAAGAAATTTTTCTATAGAAAAATTTTTGTGACAAAAATTTTTCAATCGAAATGTTTTGTCTCAAAAGTTTTTCTTTTGAAAATTTTTGTCACAAACATTTTTCTATCGAAAATTTTTTGTCACAAAAATTTTTCTATCGAAATGTTTTGTCACAAAAAATTTTCTTTCGAAAATTTTTTGTCACAAACATTTTTCTATCGAAAATTTTTCGTTACAAAAATTTTTCTATCGAAAGTTTTTTGTCACAAAAATTTTTCTATTCAAAATTTTTTGTCGCAAATATTTTTCATAAAAAATTTTTTGTCACAAAAATTTTTCATAGGAAATTTTTTCCTATAAAAAATTTTTCTATAGAAATTTTTTTGCTATAGAAAATTTTTCACTATAAAATTTTTTGTCAAAAAATTGTTCTAAAAAAAATTTTTTGTTACAAAAATTTTTCATAAAAAATTTTTTGTCACAAAAATTTTTCATAGGAAATTTTTTCCTATAAAAAATTTTTCTATAGAAAATTTTTTGCTATAGAAAATTTTTCTATAGAAAATTTTTCACTATAAAATTTTTTGTCAAAAAATTGTTCTAAAAAAAATTTTTTGTTACAAAAATTTTTCATAAAAAATTTTTTGTCACAAAAATTTTTCATAGAAAATTTTTTCCTATAGAAAATTTTTTCCTATAGAAAATTTTTTCCTATAGAAAATTTTTCTATAGAAAATTTTTCACTATAAAAATTTTTCCATGGAAAATTTTTGACATCTGCAGAAAGTTTTTCTCTATAAAAATTTTTCTATATACAATTTTTCGCTATAAAAAAATTTTATATAGAAAGTTTCTATAGAAAATTTTTCATTAAAAAAAATTTTTTCTAAATTATAAAAATTGTCTATAATTTTTCACTAAAAGAAAAATTTCCTGGCAATTTTTCCCTTAAAAAAAATGTTTCTTTAGAAAACTTTTATACCTACATAGTCTTATACTCCACCTAATAGTCTTATACTCTGCCTTAATAGTCTTATACTACATATAAATAGTCTTATAATCCATATATATAGTCGTATACTCCACCTAAATAGTCTTATACTCCACACAATTATTCTTATACTCCACCTAAATAGTCTTATACTCCACCTTAATAGTCTTATACTCCACCTAAACAGTCTTTTACTCCACCTAAGTAGTCTTATATTCCACCTAAACAGTCTTATACTCCACCTAAATAGTCTTATACTTCACCTAAATAGTCTTATACTCCACCTAAATAGACGTATACTCCATTAAATAGCCTTATACTCCACCTAAATAGTCTTATACTCCACCTTAATAGTCTTACACTCCACCTTAATAGTCTTATACTCCAAATAAATAGTCTAATACTCCATCTTAATAGTATTATACTCCTTCTAAATAGTCTTATACTCCATCTAAATAGTCTTATACTTCACCTGAATAGTCTTATACTCTACCTTAATAGCCTTATACTCCAAATAAATAGTCTAATACTCCATCTTAATAGTCTTATACTCCTTGTAAATAGTCTTATACTCCTTGTAAATAGTCTTATACTCCTTCTAAATAGTCTTATACTCCACCTGAATAGTCTTATACTCCACCTAAATAGTCTTATTTTCCTCTTAACTTGTCTTATACACCACCTAAATAGTCTTATACTCCACCTAGATAGTCTTATACTCCACCTAAATAGTCTATACTTCACCTAAAGAGTCTTATACTCCACCTGAATAGTCTTATACTCCACCTAAATAGTCTTCTTTTCCTCTTAACTTGTCTTATACTCCACCTAAATAGTCTTATACTCCTCTTAAATAGTCTTATACTCTATCTAAATAGTCTTTTACTCCATCTAAATAGTCTTTTACTCCACCTAAATAGTCTATACTCCACCTAAATAGTCTTCTACTCCACCTAAATAGTCTTATACTCCACATAAATAGTCTTATACTCCACCTAAATAGTCTTATACTCCATCTAAATAGTCTTATACTCCACCTAAATAGTCTTATACTCCACCTAAATATTCTTTTACTCCACCTAAATAGTCTTATACTCCACCTAAATAGTCTTATACTCCTCCTAAATAGTTTTATACTCCAAATAAATAGTCTTTTACTCCACCTAAATAGTCTTATACTCCGCCTAAATAGTCTTATACTCCACCTAAATAGTCTTATACTCCACCTTGATAGTTTTATATTTCATCTTAATAGTCTTATACTCCACCTTAGTAGCCTTATACTCCACCTAAATAGTCTTATACTCCACCTTAGTAGCCTTATACTCCACCTAAATAGTCTTATACTACACTCAATTGGTCTTATACATCACCTAACTAGTCTATACTCCAGCTAAATTAACTTAACTTTATAGCCTTTAAGAACAGCCCTCGTATTTTCAATATAACCTTAGTTTTTCTTATTATATTTTAATTTTAATCAGTTCAATAAACTTTTACCTTTAATGTGATGACTTTTCAAAGGTTTTTGTTACCAAAAATTATTTGAAATTTTAATTAAATTAAAAATTTAGTTTCTCATTAATAAATAAAATTTGTCATTTGTATGTGAGGAGTCAGAGACTCTAAGAAAATTTAACAATGGATTTGTCACGACTGCAGTGCAGTTCAAATTTGATATGAGTTAAAGAAGAAAAAAAAGTAATAACAAAATTTTTGTTACAAGTTTTGAGTTAATTATTAAAATTTTTAATGAATTTTGTTTTAGAAAAATTTTTTGTCTAACAGACTTTTTTATTGAATTTCCTGTACGAACACAAATTAATAATTAAAATAAAAAAAATTTTGAAAATTATTTTGGTTTATTACTAAAACATGAAAGTAGAAGTACTTGGAAAAACAAAATGCATTTCCTTTTCATTTTAAAATTGTTTTCAGTTAAATTACAAGTAAATATCACTGAATACTCAATGAATACTCGTATTAAGGCAGAATTTTAGATTTCCGTCTGATAATTTTGAATTGGTATTTTTGTTAAATTTTCTTTAATGTTAACTTTCTTTTTGAATAATAAAGTAGGCGGCTTTTTTTAATTGTTTTCAATAAGGAAGACTTTTAAGAAAATTCCTAAATTTAAGGGAAATTGAAAAATTTATGATTTAGAAAATAGGGTTTCAAATACTTGAAAATTTTCAAAATTTTCCTTATAAAGCTAATAATAACACAGAAATATGACCTTAAAATTTAACCTCTAGTAATAAATTTAATTTCACTTTTATATATTCAAATTTCCCCACTCACAAACAAATTCTTTGCAGAGACAAAAATCATTAAAGATGACATCAGTCTCAATGTCTGTCAAAGCTAAAACTCAAAACCATAAAGAATTTGCAATAAAATTCATAAAAATATAAAATTTGTTATAGAAACCCCTAAATAAATTTTAAGTATCAACTAAAAGTGTTCATCAATGTGGGTAGAATATTAACAAATTATCATTAAAATTACTAATATTTATCGATATTTAAAAAATGTTTTATTGAAAATTGAATTTGAAACACATATCACCCTAACGCCAAACCAAAACTCAACTTCAAATTCATTACCATTTTTTATATGTGTCAAAAATTGTCATAACACCAACCAAAAATTTTTGAAATTTTTACAAATTTTAGTCACGTCTTGACAATAAAAAAATGACGTGTCCGTTTTGTTAATGATTCAAAAAATTGGCCTGGAAAACAATATCAAAAGAGGAACAAAACTGAAATAGTTTAGTTCGGAGTTATTTGGAAATTAACCCAATTACAAGATAATTTGTGTCATTTAAATCAATTTTTTATAGGAGTAAGGAGGAGTATAAGACAATTTAGGATGAGTATAAGACCATCCAGAATGAGCTGATACTATTTGAATGATAATTTGGGATGATTATAAGACTTTTAGAAGGAGTATCATACAATTTAGGATGAGTATAAGACAATCTTTTATGAGATAATACTATTTTAATCAGTATAAGACCAGAAAGGAGGAGTATAAGATAATGTAGGATGAGTATGAGACTTTTTAGAAGGAATATGATATTTAGAATAACTATAAGACATATATATATATGTATATATATATATATATATATATATATATATATATATATATGTATATATATGACAATTTTGGATGAGATAATACTATTTGAAGGAGTATAACACTATTAAGGTGGAGTATAAGACATTTTAGGATGAGTATACGACTTTTTAGAAGAAATATCATACAATTTACTATGAGTATAAGACGATCTTGGGTGAGATTATACCATTTGAATCAGTATAAGACTATTGAGCAGGAGTATAAGACATTTTATTATGAGTATAAGACTTTTTTGGGGAAGTTTCATACAGTTTATGATGACTAAAAGACAATCATGGATGAGATAATACTATTTGAATTAGTATAAGACTATTAAGGAGGAGCATAAGATAATTTGGGATGAGTATAAGACTTTTTAGAAGAAGTATCAGACAATTTAGGATGAGTATAAGACTTTTTAGAAGGAGAATCACACAATATAGAATGAGAATGAGACAATCTAGGTTGTGATAATACTATTTGAATGAGTATAAGACTATTAAGGTGGAGTATAAGACAATTTTGGATGGGTATAAGACTTTTTAGAAGAAGTATCACACAATTTAAGATGAGTATAATATAATTTCAAATGAAATATTACAATTTGAATGAGTATAAGACTATTAAGGTGGAGTATAAAAACAATTTAGGATGAGTATAAGACAATCTTGGATGAGATAATACTATTTGAATGAGTATAAGACCATTAATGAAGAATATAAGACCATTAATGAAGAGTATAAGAAAATTTATTATAAGTATAAGACTTTTTAGAAGAAATATCATACAATTTAGGTTGAGTATAATGAAAACTTGAATGATATAATACTATTTGAACGAGTATAAGACTATTAAAGAGGATAATTTATTATGAGTATCACACAATAATTTATTATGAGTATCACACAATAATTTATTATGAGTATCACACAATTAAGTTGAGTATAAGAGTTTTTAGGTGGAGTATAAGACGATTGAATGGAGTATAAGACTATTTAGGTGGATTATAAAACTATTTAGGTAAAGTATAAGATTATTTAGATTGAGTATATGACTATTTAGATGGAGTAAGACAATTAAATAGAGTATAAGACTATTTAGGTGGAGTATAGAACTATTTAGATGGAGTATAAGACTATTTTAGTTGGAGTATAAGACTATTTAGGTGGAGTATAAGGCAATTTTGGTAAAGTATAAGACTATTGAGGTGGAGTATAAGACTATTTAGGTGGAGTATAAGACAATTTAGGTGAAGTATAAAACTATTTAAGTGGATTATAAGACTATTTAGTTGTAGTATAAGACTGTTTAGGTGGAGTATAAGACTATTTAAGAGGAGTATAAGACTATTTAGGTGGAGTATAAAACTATTTACATGGAATATAAGACAATTTCGATGGATTTTAAGACTATTTAGGAGACGTATAAGACTATTTAGGTGGAGTATAAGACTATTTAGGTGGAGTAAAAGACTATTTAGGTGGAGTCATAAAAATAGTCTTATATTTTAATGACAAAAAATTTTCTATAAAAATATTTTTATGACAATAAATTTTCCATAGAAAAAATTTTATGACAAAAAGTTTCCAATAAAAAAATTTTTACAACATAAAATTTTTCATAGAAAAATTTAATTAACACAAAATTTTTTAAGAACCAAAAATTTTTTATAGAAAAATTTTTCATAACGAAAAATTTTCTATAGAAAAATTTTTTATATAAATTTTTTTATAATGAAACATTTTCTATAGAAAAATTTTTATAAAAAAATTTTATATTGAAAATTTTTTTATAAATAAAAGTTTTTAAAAAAGAAAAATTTTGTATGGAAAAATTTTTTATAACGAAAAATTTTTTATAACGAAAAATTTTCTACAAAATAACTTTTTACAGCGAAAAAGTTTCTGAAAAAAAATTTGTATAACAAAAAAATTTTCTAAAGAAAAATTTTTATAACGAAAATTTTCTATAGAAAAATTTTTTGTAAGAAAAAATTTTCTATAGAAAATTTTTTTTAAGAAAAAATTTTCTATAGAAAAATTTTTTATAACGAAAATATTTTTATAGAAAAAATTTTATAACGAAAAATTTTCTATAGAAAAATTTTTTGCAAAGAAAAATTTTTATAACGAAAAATTTTTTATAAAGAAAAATTTTTCTTATAACAAAAAATTTTCTATAGAAAAATTTTTTATAACGAAAAATTTTCTTTAAAAAAATGTTTATAGGGAAAAATTTTCTTTAAAAAAATTTTTTATAACGAAAAACTTTTCAGAGAAAAATTTATACAAACAAAAATTTTATAAGAAAAAAGGTTCTGAAAAAATTTTTCTTAAGTAAACTTTGTGTGACAAAAATTGTTCAATCGAAAAACAAAACAATTTTTATAGAAAAAAGAATTCTATATACAAATTTTTATGGCAAAATTTTTTAACTTCTTAACTAATTAAAAAAGTGTGGCATTAATGACTTTTTAATAACTTTCATCCTCTATTAACAAAATTATAATCCATTCTTGACATTGAGTACATTTTTTTTTTGTTTACCTGCCCAATTTTTTTTTTCAATATTTATTGATTTTTATTGAATAAAACATTTGAATACGTTTTATTGTTGACTTTGCAAAACTATTAAAAGCATAAAATAATAAATATTGGGATTTTTTTTATATTGGCAAAATATTTGAAAAAAAAAAAACTACCAAAATAAATTCCGAACCTAATTTATTGTATGGTTTTCAAAAATACCGGTTTCGAAAAAAAAAAACTCAGACTGTGCGTGGAACGTCAAGTAAACAAAATCCGATAACAAACAAAAAAAAACTGCAAACTTAAGCTAAAATGTAAACAAAAATTTATTTTCAAAACGATTAGTATTCAAATTTCATCACAGCTTGAGAAAATATACACACACACAGATAAACAATTGCATACCAAGTTTCAAAATTTTTTTACATACAAATGAATTGAAATTGAAATTACATCTGACATTTGAATGATAGAAATCTTCACTCCCTCTCAATTATGTTATTATTTGTAGTTTGTTATTGTTGCGGCTAATTTGATTTATTGGTATTTGACAGGTGTCATTAAAAAACTGTTTTTTGTTGTTTTTTTTTTTTAACGACAATGAGTTAATTAATAGAAAAATCGATATTCTTAAATTTTTTTTATACAAAATTTTATTTCCTTAAAAATGTTTTTAAAGAAATTTTTCATTCTAAACATTTTTTTTAACGAATTTTCTATAGAAAATTTTTTCGTAAAAAATTTTTCTAGAGAAAATTTTTTGTTAAAAAATTTTTCTATAGAAAATTTTTCTTTAAAAAATTTTTCTATAGAAAATTTTTCGTCATAAAAATTTTGCTATAGAAAATTTTTCTTTAAAAAATTTTTCTATATAAAATTTTTCGTCATAAAAATTTTTCTATAGAAAATTTTTCGTCATAAAAATTTTTCTATAGAAAACTTTTCGTCATAAAAATCTTTCTATAGAAAATTTTTCGTCATAAAAATCTTTCTATAGAAAATTTTTCGTCATAAAAATTTTTCTATAGAAAATTTTTCGTCATAAAAATTTTTCTATAGAAAATTTTTCGTCTTAAAAATTTTTCTATAGAAAATTTTTTGTCATAAAAATTTTTTCTATAGAAAATTTTTTGTCATAAAAATTTTTTCTATAGAAAATTTTTCGTCATAAAAATTTTTCTATAGAAAATTTTTCGTCATAAAAATTTTTCTATAGAAAATTTTTCGTCATAAAAATTTTTCTATAGAAAATTTTTCGTCATAAAAATTTTTCTATAGAAAATTTTTCGTCATAAAAATTTTTCTATAGAAAATTTTTCGTCATAAAAACTTTTCTATAGAAAATTTTTCGTCATAAAAATTTTTGTACAGAAAATTTTTCGTCATAAAAATTTTTCTATAGAAAATTTTTCGTCATAAAAATTTTTCTATAGAAAATTTTTCGTCATAAAAATTTTTCTATAGAAAATTTTTCGTCATAAAAATTTTTCTATAGAAAATTTTTCGTCATAAAAATTTTTCTATAGAAAATTTTTCGTCATAAAAATTTTTCTATAGAAAATTTTTCGTCATAAAAATTTTTCTATAGAAAATTTTTCGTCATAAAAATTTTTCTATAGAAAATTTTTCGTCATAAAAATTTTTCTATAAAAAATTTTTCGTCATAAAAATTTTTCTATAGGAAATTTTTCGTCATAAAAATTTTTCTATAGAAAATTTTTCGTCATAAAAATTTTTCTATAGAAAATTTTTCGTCATAAAAATTTTTCTATAGAAAATTTTTCGTCATAAAAATTTTTCTATAGAAAATTTTTCGTCATAAAAATTTTTCTATAGAAAATTTTTCGTCATAAAAATTTTTCTATAGAAAATTTTTCGTCATAAAAATTTTTCTATAGAAAATTTTTCGTCATAAAAATTTTTCTATAGAAAATTTTTCGTCATAAAAATTTTTCTATAGAAAATTTTTCGTCATAAAAATTTTTCTATAGAAAATTTTTCGTCATAAAAATTTTTCTATAGAAAATTTTTCGTCATAAAAATTTTTCTATAGAAAATTTTTCGTCATAAAAATTTTTCTATAGAAAATTTTTCGTCATAAAAATTTTTCTATAGAAAATTTTTCGTCATAAAAATTTTTCTATAGAAAATTTTTCGTCATAAAAATTTTTCTATAGAAAATTTTTCGTCATAAAAATTTTTCTATAGAAAATTTTTCGTCATAAAAATTTTTCTATAGAAAATTTTTCGTCATAAAAATTTTTCTATAGAAAATTTTTCGTCATAAAAATTTTTCTATAGAAAATTTTTCGTCATAAAAATTTTTCTATAGAAAATTTTTCGTCATAAAAATTTTTCTATAGAAAATTTTTCGTCATAAAAATTTTTCTATAGAAAATTTTTCGTCATAAAAATTTTTCTATAGAAAATTTTTCGTCATAAAAATTTTTCTATAGAAAATTTTTCGTCATAAAAATTTTTCTATAGAAAATTTTTCGTCATAAAAATTTTTCTATAGAAAATTTTTCGTCATAAAAATTTTTCTATAGAAAATTTTTCGTCATAAAAATTTTTCTATAGAAAATTTTTCGTCATAAAAATTTTTCTATAGAAAATTTTTCGTCATAAAAATTTTTCTATAGAAAATTTTTCGTCATAAAAATTTTTCTATAGAAAATTTTTCGTCATAAAAATTTTTCTATAGAAAATTTTTTGTCATAAAAATTTTTCTATAGAAAATTTTTCGTCATAAAAATTTTTCTATAGAAAATTTTTCGTCATAAAAATTTTTCTATAGAAAATTTTTCGTCATAAAAATTTTTCTATAGAAAATTTTTCGTCATAAAAATTTTTCTATAGAAAATTTTTCGTCATAAAAATTTTTCTATAGAAAATTTTTCGTCATAAGAATTTTTCTATAGAAAATTTTTCGTCATAAAAATTTTTCGTCATAAAAATTTTTCTATAGAAAATTTTTCGTCATAAAAATTTTTCTATACAAAATTTTTCTATAGAAAAGTTTTCGTCATAAAAAGTCAAAACTTTTCTGTAGAAATGTTGTTCTTCCGTCAACTTTTCTGTAGAAATCTTGTCCTACCGTCAAGTTTTTTAAAAAAATGTTGTCCTACCGTCAACTTTTCTATAGAAATGTCTTCCTATCGTCAACTTTTCTATAGAAATGTCTTCCTATCGTCAACTTTTCTATAGAAATGTCTTCCTATCGTCAACTTTTCTATAGAAATGTCTTCCTATCGTCAACTTTTCTATAGAAATGTCTTCCTATCGTCAACTTTTCTACAGAAATGTCTTCCTATCGTCATCTGTTCTACAGAAATGTCTTTTTATCGTCAACTTTTCTATAGAAGTGTCTTCCTATCGTCAACTTTTCTACAGAAATGTCTTCCTATCGTCAACTTTTCTATAGAAATGTCTTCCTATCGTCAACTTTTCTATAGAAATGTCTTCCTATCGTCAAATTTTCTATAGAAATGTCTTCCTATCGTTAACTTTTCTATAGAAATGTCTTCCTATCGTTAACTTTTCTATAGAAATGTCTTCCTATCGTCAACTTTTCTATAGAAATGTCTTCCTATCGTCAAATTTTCTATAGAAATGTCTTCCTATCGTTAACTTTTCTACAGAAATGTCTTCCTATCGTCAACTTTTCTACAGAAATGTCTTCCTATCGTCATCTGTTCTCTAGAGAAGTCATCCTATCGTCATCTGTTATCTAGAAAAGTATTCCTATCGTCATCTGTTCTATAGAAATGTCTTCCTATCGTCAACTTTTCTATAGAAGTGTCTTCCTATCGTCAACTTTTCTATAGAAATGTCTTCCTATCGTTATTTGTTCTATAGAAAAGTTGACGATAGGAAGACTTCCTTTTCTATATAGAAAAGTCTTCTATCGTCATCTTTTCTTTATAGAAAAGTCTTCCTATCGTCATCTGTTCTATAGAAATGTCTTCCTATCGTCATCTGTTCTCTAGAAAAGTCTTCCTATCGTCATCTGTTCTATAGGAAAGTCTTCCTATCGTCATCTGTGCTATAGAAAAGTCTTCCTATCGTCATCTGTTCTATAGAAAAGTCTTCCTATCGTCATCTGTTCTATAGAAAAATCTTCCTATGATCAACTTTTCTATAGAAATGTCTTCCTATCGTCATCTTTTCTATATAGAAAAGTCTTCCTGTCGTCATCTGTTCTATAGAAAAATCTTTTCTATATAGAAAAGTCTTCTATCGTCATCTTTTCTTTATAGAAAAGTCTTTCTATCGTCAACTTTTCTATAGAAATGTCTTCCTATCGTCAACTTTTCTATAGAAATGTCTTCCTATCGTCATCTGTTCTCTAGAAAAGTCTTCCTATCGTCATCTGTTCTATAGAAAAGTCTTCCTATCGTCATCTGTTCTCTAGAAAAGTTTTCCTATCGTCATCTGTTCTATAGAAAAGTCTTCCTATCGTCATCTGTTCTATAGAAAAGTCTTCCTATCGTCATCTGTTCTATAGAAAAATCTTCCTATCATCAACTTTTCTATAGAAATGTCTTCCTATCGTCATCTTTTCTATATAGAAAAGTCTTCCTGTCGTCATCTGTTCTATAGAAAAATCTTCCTATCTTCATCTATTCTCTAGAAAACTCTTCCTATTGTCATATTTTCTCTAGAAAAGGCTTCCTATCGTAAACTTTTCTATATAGAAAAGTCTTCTATCGTCATCTTTTCTTTATAGAAAAGTCTTCCTATCGTCATCTGTTCTATAGAAATGTCTTCCTATCGTTAACTTTTCTATAGAAATGTCTTCCTATCGTCAACTTTTCTATAGAAGTGTCTTCCTATCGTCAACTTTTCTATAGAAATGTCTTCCTATCGTTATTTGTTCTATAGAAAAGTCTTCCTATCGTCATCTGTTCTATAGAAAAGTCTTCCTATAGTCATCTGTTCTATAGAAAAATCTTTCTATCGTCAATTTTTCTACAGAAATGTCTTCCTATCGTCATCTTTTCTATAAAAAAGTCTTCCTATCGTCAACTTTTCTATAGAAATGTCTTCCTATCGTCAACTTTTCTATAGAAATGTCTTCCTATCGTCAACTTTTCTATAGAAATGTCTTCCTATCGTTAACTTTTCTATAGAAAAGTCTTCCTATCGTCAACTTTCTGTAGAAATGTTGTCCTTCCGTCATTTTTTCTAATGAAATGTTGTGGGTCTTTCTCAATCTTGGGGCTTTATATAACCCGATTTTATTTCTTTTTTTTTTTTGTTAGGGAAATGGTGTAAAACTATAAAATGATTTTGATGATCTTAAAATTTAATGGTTATTAATTTTTGTATTGAACTTACATTGATCCAAATAATCATCGTACATTTGATCCAAAATGTACATGGTAGGTATTTCTCTGGGCGTATGAGTGGTTGTCCTCGGTGTTGTTGGACTTGTGGCTGTTGTTGTAATAGAGTCTGACGTTGTTGTTGTTGTATCTGCTGCTGCAGTTAATAATGTAAGAGCATTTGATTGTTGTTGGTGTAGCTGCAACTGCTGCTGCTGTTGATGTTGTTGTTGTTGTAATGTGGGTGTTAATGACATTTCATTTGTAGCAGCAACTGTTGTCGTTGTTGTTGTTGCTGATGTGGGGGTAGACAAAACCTCAGAGGCCTCCATTGTGGGTTAATTATGATAATTTAAAGATATTTTCTTTCTTTTTGTTATGGATTATAATTTTGTGTGTGATAACTTTTGGCTTTTGTAGTTTTAAATTTTCTTTTAGAAATTTTTTGTTTGTGAGGCATTTAATTTTGTTGCTTAAGGCAACATTAAAAATTTTTTAATTTAATTATAAAATTTTTATGCATATTATTATTAATGTTTGAAGCAGAAAATCAATTTTTTTAACTTGAAACATGCAACATTTTCTTCTAAGGCCCCACCTTGTAGAGACTTAGAGTCGACAGAAAACCGACTCCCGGGGTAAGGGCTGTTTGTTATCAAGTTTTATGGAAATTTATTTATTTATTAAAGGTTTGCTTATGAAATTTGAATTTTTCTATTTTGTGCTTTTATCTATTTTGGAAATTTTGAGAATATTTCAACACTACCTTTTCAGGATTCACTGTATCCAAAACTTTATTTTTAAACTCACGCTATTTTTGTGAACTTTTTTTTTAACTTTTTTTACTTTTTCAAAACTTTAAATTCAATTTATTTGTATTGCATGTTAACTAATTTTTTTTTCTGAGGAATTATTTGCAATACAATTTTTTACCTCTTCTTTGCATTTTTCAATTTATTATGATATTTTTTTTTTTTTTGCTTATTTTTATATATAATTTTTTTCTATTTCTTCACTTAAAATTTTGGTTTCGTGTTTAGTTTGAATACTTTTTTTTTTGTGCCAGCAACAAGTTTTGAAAATTCTTTCCAAAATCGTATGTTAAAATCTTGTGGATTGTCTTAACTTTGGTATTTTATTAGTATTTCAAATATTTCTGTGTTTAAACAATGGATTTTTTTTTGTATGGGTGGGGAATATTAAGCCATTAGATTTGTAAGATTTCGTTAGATCTTTTCAATCTGTAAAAAATACAAAAAAAAAAATATAAATTAATATTTCAGTTCAAAAACAAAAATTTTTCTATATACAATTTTTCGTCACAAAAATGTTTCTATAGAAAATTTTTCGTCATAAAAATTTTTATATAGAAAATTTTTCGAAGATTTTTCTTAAGAAGAGATGACGATAGGAAGACTTTTCTTAAGAAGAGATGACGATAGGAAGACTTTTCTTCACAAAAGACGACGATAGGAAAACTTCTTTAAACAAAAGATGAATATAGGAAGACTTTTCTATAGAAAAGTTGACGATAGGACAACATTTCTATAGAAAAGTTAACGATAGGACAAAATTTCTATAGAAAATTTGACGATAGGACAAAATTTCTATAGAAAATTACACGATAGGACAACATTTCTATAGAAAATTTGATTTTAGCACAACATTTCTATAGAAAAGTTAACGATAGGACAACATTTCTATAGAAAAGATTACGATAGGTCAACATTTCTATAGAAAAGTTGACGATAGGACAAAATTTCTATAGAAAATTACACGATAGGACAACATTTCTATAGAAAATTTGATTTTAGCACAATATTTCTATAGAAAAGTTAACGATAGGACAACATTTCTATAGAAAAGATTACGATAGGTCAACATTTCTATAGAAAAGTTGACGATAGGACAAAATTTCTATAGAAAAGTTGACGATAGGACAAAATTTCTATAGAAAATTTGACGATAGGACAAAATTTCTATAGAAAATTTGACGATAGGACAACATTTCTATAGAAAATTTGACGATAGGTCAACATTCTGTAGTAAAGTTGACGTTAGGACAACATTTCTATAGAAAAGTTAACGATAGGACAAAATTTCTATAGAAAATTTGACGATAGGACAAAATTTCTATAGAAAATTACACGATAGGACAACATTTCTATAGAAAGTTTGATTTTAGCACAACATTTCTATAGAAAAGTTAACGATAGGACATTTCTATAGAAAAGATTACGATAGGTCAACATTTCTATAGAAAAGTTGACGATAGGACAAAATTTCTATAGAAAAGTTGACGATAGGACAAAATTTCTATAGAAAATTTGACGATAGGACAAAATTTCTATAAAAAATTTGACGATAGGACAACATTTCTATAGAAAATTTGATTTTAGCACAACATTTCTATAGAAAAATTAACGATAGGACAACATTTGTATAGAAAATTTGACGATAGCACAACATTTCTATAGAAAAATTAACGATAGGACAACATTTGTATAGAAAAGTTGACGATAGGACAACATTTCTATAGAAAAGTTGACGATAGGATAACATTTCTATAGAAAAGTTGACGATAGGAAGACATTTCTATAGAAAATTTGACGATAGGACAACATTTGTATAGAAAAGTTGACGATAGGTCAACATTCTATAGTAAAGTTGACGATAGGACAACATTTCTATAGAAAAGTTGACTATAGGACTATATTTCTATAAAAAAAGTTGACGATAGGACAACATTTCTGTAGAAAAGTTGACGATAGGACAACATTTCTATAGAAAAGTTGAAGATAGGGCAACATTTCTATAGAAAAGTAGACGATAGGACAACATTTCTATAGAAAAGTTGACGATAGAACAAAATTTCAATAGAAAAATTGGCGGTAGGACAACAAAGTTGACATATCAATTTTATATCGAAAAATTTATGTGGAAATATTTTATATCGAAAAAATTTTTTATGAAAAAATTTTATATCGAAAAATTTTTTCATGAAAAAATTTTATATCAAAAAATTGTTTCTGAAAAAATTTTATATTGAAAATTTTTTACAAAAAATTTTATGTATATCAAAAAATTTTTTATGAAAAATTTTTAATGATATCGAAAAATTTTTTATAAAAAAATTTTATATCGAAAATTTTTTTTAAAAAAATTTTATATTGAAAAAATTTTTTATAAAAACATTTTATCAAAAAATAACAAAATCAAAAAATTTTGTCAGGAAAAATTTTTTATGAAAAAATTTTGTATCGAAAAATTTTTTATGCAAAAATTTTATGTCAAAAAAAATTTATGTCGAAAAATTTTTTATGAAAAAATTTTATCTCAAAAAATTGTTTATGGAAAAATTTTATATTAAACATTTTTTTACGAAAAATTTTATATCAAAAAATTTTTTATGAAAAAATTTTATATCAAAAAATTTTTTTTAAAAAACATTTTAATCGAAATTATTTTTATGGAAATATTTTATATTGAAATTTTTCTTTTATGGAAAAATTTTATATTGAAAATTTTTATATCGAAAAATTTAATATCAAAAAATTTTTTATGACAAAATTTTTGTATTGAAAAAATTTTTTATGAACAAATTTTTGTATTGAAAAAATTTTATCGAAAATTTTTTTATGAAAAAATTTTGTACCGAAAATTTTTTTTATGGACAAATTTTGTATTGAAAAATTTTTTATGGAAAAATTTTATATTGAAAAAACTTTTATGAAAAAATAAATAATTGCAATAAATTGGGATTCTTAGTGCAATACACTACAGTAAAACTTTTTAATTACGAATAAATGTTTGATGTCCCAAAATTTTGATAAACCTTTTGAAAAAATTTATATTGACAAATTTTTTATGAAGTTAGGACAAAATTTCTATAGAAAAGTTGACGATAGAACAAAAGTTGACAACAAAACTGTTATACAAATAATTTTATTTTAAGAAAACTGTTACAAAGTACAAAATATTAACTGTTATACAAGTTTTTTTATACAAAACACCTTAAAATTTGTTATTCAAAGAAATTTGTTATTGTCTAGTTTATTTTTTTTTTTTGCAAAATAAAGTTAATAGTTTTTAGTTTTTTCCCTATTTTGTTTTCTAATAAATTTTGTAGTTAGTCTTTGTGTCTGTCTGTCTGCTAGTCCGTCTGTCTGTTTAACTGTCATAAATTAGGTCCCAAACATTTACATGTAGTCTCTTTCTTATATGACACATCGTTTATATATGAATTTATTTTTTGTTAAATATTTTTTTAGTAATTGTTTTATTAAGTTGTTGTTTTTGTTGTCAAACTTGTTTTGAGTTCAAAACGAAAAACAACACATTCACATCTAAAAGATTGAAATGAAAACTTAAAAGGGTTTAAATATTTTTCCACTTCAATCGCGGTTTAAAGGTTGAATTGAAATTGAAATGAAATTGTGAGAATGAGAAGGGAAATTAGAGAAAAAATCGCAATATTTAAAAAGTTTTCTTTTTCGAAATAAAATTGTTATACATTCAAATTAAAAAAAAAAAAATTTGTATAACAGTTTCAAAATACACAATTTTTTATTTTTTCCTATAAAGAAGTCTTCTTATCGTCAACTTTTTTTATAGATAAGTCTTGTTTTTCTATAGGAAAGTTATCCTATCGTAAACTTTTCTTATAGATAAGTCTTGTTTTTCTATAGGAAAGTTATCCTATCGTAAACTTTTCTTTGTGTATAACAGTTTTCTTAAAATACTTTCTGAAAAATTTTTTGTATAACAGTTTTTACTAATAGAAAATTGCTTGTATAACAGTTTTCTTTACACAAAATAGGTTTATTATAGTTTGGTTTACAGAAATTTTTCTGTATAACAGTTTTTTTAATGAAAAAACCTTCGTATAACAGTTTTTTTATGTAGCAAATATTTCAATTTATTTTAAAAATTTCTTTATAAATCGTTTTTATTTGTGTAAAACACGAAAATGTTGTCCTATCGTAAACTTTTCTTTGTGTATAACAGTTTTCTTAATATACTTTATGAAAAATTTGTTGTATAACAGTTTTTATTAATAGAAAATTGCTTGTATAACAGTTTTCTTTACACAAAATAGGTTTATTATAGTTTGGTTTACAGAAATTTTTCTGTATAACAGTTTTTTAATCAAAAAAACTTTGTATAACAGTTTTTTTTCTAGCAGATATTTAAATTTGTTTTAAAAATTTCTTTACAAATCGTTATTTTTTTTTGTAAAACGCGAAGATGTTGTCCTATCGTAAACTTTTCTTTGTGTATAACAGTTTTCTTAATATACTTTATAAAACATTTTTTGTATAACAGTTTTTACTAATAGAAAATTGCTTGTATAACAGTTTTCTTTACATAAAATAGGTTTATTAGAGTTTGGTTTACAGAAATTTTTCTGTATAACAGTTTTTTTTAATCAAAAAATCTTCGTATAACAGTTTTTTTATGTAGCAAATATTTAAATTTATTTTAAAAATTTCTATATAAATCGTTTTTATTTTTGTAAAAACGAAAATATTGTCCTATCGTAAACTTTTCTTTGTGTATAATAGTTTTCTTAATATACTTTATGAAAAATTTTTTGTATAACAGTTTTTATTAAAAGAAAATTGCTTGTATAACAGTTTTCTTTACACAAAATAGGTTTATTATAGTTTATTTTACAGAAATTTTGTCTGTATAACAGTTTTTTAATCAAAAAATCTTCGTATAACAGTTTTTTTATGTAGCAAATATTTAAATTCATTTTTTAAAATTTCTTTATAAATCGTTTTTATTTTTGTAAAACACGAAAATGTTGTCCTATCGTAAACTTTTCTTTGTGTATAGCAGTTTTCTTAATATACTTTATGAAATTTTTTTTGTATAACAGTTTTTATTAATAGAAAATTGAATGTATAACAGTTTTCTTTACACAAAATAGGTTTAGTATAGTTTGCTTTACAGAAATTTTTTTTTGTATAACAGTTTTTTTTAATTAAAAAACCTTCGTATAACAGTTTTTTTCTAGCAAATATTTAAATTTGTTTTAAAAATTTCTTTATAAATCGTTTTTTTTTTTTTTTTTGTAAAACACGAAAATGTGTTAATTAACTGGAATTTGTTAGAAGTTTTAGGCTATAAATTTTGTATTATAAGTCGATTTGGCTATATTTGGAAACATCTCTCAAATCCAGTTCTATTGTATAATTAACAACTTTTTTATGCAAATTTTGAAAAAAAATCTATAAATAAGGGATTTACCTTCGAAATTTTGTTATTTACAGAATTCGAAAATATTCGAATCGTTTGATCGTAAAATTTTATTAAAATTTTTTTGAGTCGTTTTATTTCTTTCCAATTCGTTATTTTATTAAATTTCCTATTTTCTGTTCTATTTATTTTCGTTTTTTATTTATTTTTCTTTTTTCTTAATTTTTCTTTTAAGTTCACATTTTTCTTCTCAAGTAAATGATCACGCGTTTATTGTAAAATCGAGACTAATTGCTTGGAAATGTCTTAAAGTCTTAAAGCTTTAGATTTTATTTTTCACATTAAAAAAGTTTTTTGTTGTATTTGGAATAAAAAAACTGCCATACAAAAAAAAAACTTGTGTTTGTTGTCTTATGTTAGGAGGGGGTACAATTACGAACTACGACTTGAGAACTGAATGGATGAATTAACCCATAAGCTCGAATAGGTCGAAAATGTTTTATGAAGAAAACTGTTATACAAAATATTTTTATAAAGAAAACTGTTATACAAACAATTTCCTATAGAGAAAACTGCTATACAAAGAACTTTTATATAGAAAAGTCTTCCTATCGTCATCTATTCTTAAGAAAAGCAAAGTTTAACGTTTATTAAATCAAATTTAAAAATTCTCCAAAATTTTTAACAATTTTCTAACATTTTTCTATGGAAAAATTTTTTGCCATAAAAAGTTTCTATAAACAATTTTTTGTCAAAAAAAAAAATCTATAGAAAATTATTTGTCTTAAAAAATTTCTATAGAATTTTTTTTTTTTGTCTTAAAAAAATTTCTATAGAAAATTTTTAAGACAAATAATTTTCTATAGATTTTTTTTTTTGACAAAAAATTGTTTATAGAAACTTTTTATGGCAAAAAATTTTTCCATAGAAAAATTTCTAAAGAAAATTTTTTGTTATAAAAATTTTTCTATAGAACATTTTTTGTCATAAAAATTTTTCTATAAAAAATTGTTTGTCTTAAAAAAATTTCTGAAGAAAATTTTTTGTCTTAAAAAAATTTTTATAGAAAATTTTTTGTCATAAAAATTTTTCTATAGAAAAGTTTTTGCCATAAAAATTTTTCTATGGAAAATTTTTTGTCATAAAAATTTTTCTATAGAAAATTTTTTGGCATAAAAATTTTTCTATAGAAAAGCTTTTGGCATACAAATTTTTCTATAGAAAAGTTTTTGCCATAAAAATTTTTCTATGGAAAATTTTTTGTCATAAAAATTTTTCTATAGAAAATTTTTTGTCATAAAAATTTTTCTATAGAAAATTTTTTGTCATAAAAATTTTTCTATAGAAAATTTTTTGTCATAAAAATTTTTCTATAGAAAATTTTTTGTCATAAAAATTTTTCTATAGAAAATTTTTTGTCATAAAAATTTTTCTATAGAAAATTTTTTGTCATAAAAATTTTTCTATAGAAAATTTGTTGGCATAAAAATTTTTCTATAGAAAATTTGTTGGCATAAAAATTTTTCTATAGAAAATTTTTTGTCATAAAAATTTTGCTATAGAAAATTTTTTGTCACAAAAAATTTTCTATAGAAAACTTTTTGTCATAAAAAGTTTTCTAAAGAAAATTTTTGTCTTAAAAAAATTTTTCTATAGAAAAGCTTTTGGCATAAACATTTTTCTATAGAAAAGTTTTTGCCATCAAAATTTTTCTATGGAAAATTTTTTGTCATAAAAATTCGTATAAAAAATTTTTTGTTTTAAAAAAATTTCTATAGAAATTTTTTTGTTTTAAAAAAATTTCTATAGAAAATTGTTTGTCTTAAAAAAATTTCTATAGAAAACTTTTCGTCATAAAAAATTTCGATAGAAAACCTTTTGTCTTAAAAAAATTTCTATAGAAAATTTTTTGTCTTAAAAAAATTTCTATAGAAAATTTTTTGTCATAAAAATTTTTATAAAAAATTTTTTGTCAAAAAAAATTTCTATAGAAAATTTTTGTCTGAAAAAAATTTCTATAGAAAATTTTTTGTCTTAAAAAAATTTCTATAAAAAATTTTTTGGCATAAAAAAGTTTCTATAGAAAATTTTTTGCCATAAACAAATTTCTATAGAAAATTTTTTAACATAAACAAATTTCTATAGAAAATTTTTTGGCATAAAAAAATTTCTATCGAAAATTTTTTGTCATAAAAAAATTTCTATAGAAAATTTCTTGTCATAAAAAAATTTCTATAGAAAATTTTTTGCCATAAACAAATTTCTATAGAAAACTTTTTGTTTTAAAAAAATTTGTATCGAATATTTTTTGTCTTAAAAAAAATTTCTGTAGAAAATTTTTTGTCTTAAAAAAATTTCTATAGAAAATTTTTTGTTTTAAAAAAATTTCTATAAAAAATTTTTTGTCTTACAAAAAATTCCTGAAGAAAAAAATTTTTTTGTCTTACAAAAAATTACTGAAGAAAATTTTTTGTCTTAAAAAAAAATTTCCATAGAAATTTTTTGTCTTAAAAAAAATTTCTTTATAAAATTTTTTGTCTGAAAAAAATTTCTGTAGAAAATTTTTTGTCATAAAAATTTTTTTATAAAAAATTTTTTTATAAAAAATTTTTGTCATAAAAATTTTTCTACAGAAAAATTTTTGTCTTAAAAAAATTTCTATGGAAGATTTTTTGTCTTAAAAAAAATTTCTATAGAAAATTTTTTGTCATAAAAATTGTTTGTCATAAAAATTTGTTTATAGAAAATTTGTTGTCTTCCTATCGTCATCTTTTCTATAGAGAAAAGTCTACTTCCTATCGTCAACTTTTTGAAAGAAATGTCTGACTATTATCAACTTTTCTATAAATTTTTTTTTATAAAATTAGTCCGTTATAGGGTTAATTTGAGCAAAATATTAAATTCCTTGGCAACGTTATTGTTTACTTTAATTTGTTAATGTTTACAATTTTTAATAATATATTTTCTCGAGAATATTTTTCTTTCTCCTCATGCTTCACTCCCCCCACCTACCCTTGGAGGTAGAAACTAAAATTTTTTTCAAACAAAATTTTGATTACATTTAAGTCGAAAAGTTTTGAATACTGACTTTTTAAAAGGGGGTTTTATTAGACTAGATGTCACTCTGTCTGTATCTATCTCTTTCTGTCTCTCTGTCAGACTGTTTGTCTGTGTATCTATTTGTCTGTCAATCTGCCAAAGAATTTAAAATCGTTTTTATAGTTTCGAGTGAAGCTTAGCCCTGAGTCTAGAAAATATTTCAACGGCGGCTGTTTATGCCTTTGGCTATTTGTCTGTCTAAATATATATTGTCTGAGGTCTGTCTGACGACTGTCTGTCTTCCAAAATAATTGAATTAGGATTTGAGTTGGGTGTGAATCTCAGACCAAGAGTTTTACTGTTGCTAATGCTTAGCCTCAATATTCTCCGATTATATCCATATCTATCAGTCGGTTCATATTTTTGCGATTTCTTTTTAGTCGCTAACGCTTAACGTCAACATTGTGTTTAGTTTTGAAAGGAAATCTTACGCTTCATTTAAATGTCGAATATTTTCAAGCTTCATTTCTTTCTTAAATACTAAATTTTTTTTTAAAGCCCAAGAATTTAATTCAATAAATTAACGATTAATTTAAACATTTAAAAAAATTAACTTGTTTTTGTGACCAAATTTCATTCTGTTACACTTAAAAATTTTGCAAAGCAAATGATAATTTAGTGAACGGCGATCGCAAGCAGCTGTCATTTTATAAATATTTTATTTTTGGAGATTTTTATCGTATTTATTTTAAACTTAAAAGGATTTAATTATTTCAAAGAATTGACAAAAATGGCTAATGATTTCCATTAATTGGTCGTTACTTTTTAAATATTTCCTAAACTTGAACAGAAAAAACTGAATTTTTAAAACCTCCTACATAAAAATTGAATGTTTACATGAGTAATTCGATTCAAAATATAGTTCGTACATCTGATACATTGATCATACTTACATCTGTCAAACATAATTGTCAATGTTTAGTTAATCATAATGTTTTCGTTTAGCTCAATTTCCTAAGAAAAAGCTATGAAATGTCACTTTTCTGCTTGTGTTTGTCAGATGGCTCTGCTTCAGCTGACATTTATGGAGATATTGAATTTCTTATAAGTTGTAAACCATTGAAATACATTATCCATCAATTATTTAATTAATTGAACACTTTTCCACTCAATAATTAAGTGTTTAAAATGTTTAAAGAAGACCTACAAAAAAAAAGAAACTCTGGGAAACAATAAGTAATTGGCAACGCCGTTAAATTTGGCAACGGCGGTCGTTTCAAGCTTATATAGGCTCAGAGGCGGCTGCTAAACGTTAGCGGCTTAAAATTAAACTTAAAAATTCTCCAAAATGTTAAACAATTTTTCTATAGAAAATTTTTTGATATAAAAAAATTTCTAGAGAAATTTTTTTTTTTCTTAAAAAAATTTCTATAGAAAATTTTTGCCATAAAAATTTTTTAAAGAAAATTCTTTGTCATAAAAAAATTTCTATAGAAAATTTTTTGTCTTAAAAATTTTTCTATAGAAAAATTTTTATGACAAAAAATTTTCTATAGAAACATTTTTATGACAAAAAATTTTCTATAGAAACATTTTTATGACAAAAAATTTTCTATAGAAACATTTTTATGACAAAAAATTTTCTATAGAAAAATTTGTAAGACAAAAAATTTTCTATAGAAATTTTTTTATGACAAAAAATTTTCTTTAAATAAATTTTTATGACAAAAAATTTTCTATAGAAAAATGTTTATGACAAAAAATTTTCTATAGAAAAATTTTTATGACAAAAAAATTTCTATAGAACAATTTTTATGACAAAAAATTTTCCATAGAAAATTTTTCTGACAAAAAATTTTCTATAGAAAAATTTTTATGACAAAAAATTTTCTATAGAAAAATTTTTATGCCAAAAAATTTTCTATAGAAAAATTTTTATGACAAAAAATTTTCAATAGAAAAATTTTTATGACAAAAAAATTTCTATAGACAAATTTTTATGACAAAAAAATTTCTATAGAAAAATTTTTATGACAAAAAATTTTCTATAGAAAAATTTTTAAGACAAAAAAT
The DNA here is from genome assembly GCA_933228675.1 of Stomorhina lunata. NCBI lineage: Eukaryota > Metazoa > Arthropoda > Insecta > Diptera > Rhiniidae > Stomorhina > Stomorhina lunata. Next base: position 107,883,506 of record OW121744.1, on the reverse strand, counting down.
TTTCTATAGAAATTTTTTTTATGACAAAAAATTTTCTTTAAATAAATTTTTATGACAAACAATTTTCTATAGAAAAATTTTTATGACAAAAAATTTTTATGACAAAAAATTTTCTATAGAACAATTTTTATGACAAAAAATTTTCTATAGAAAAATTTTTAAGACAAAAAATTTTCTATAGAAATTTTTTAATGACAAAAAATTTTCTTTAAATAAATTTTTATGACAAAAAATTTTCTATAGAAAAATGTTTATGACAAAAAATTTTCTATAGAAAAATATTTTTGACAAAAAATTTTCTATAGAAAAATTTTTATGAGAAAAAAATTTCTATAGAAAAATTTCTATGACAAAAAATTTTCTATAGAAAAATTTTTATGACAAAAAAATTTCTATAAAAAATTTTTATGACAAAAAAATTTCTATAGAAAAATTTTTATGACAAAAAATTTTCTATAGAAAAATTTTTATGACAAAAAAATTTCTATAGAAAAATTTTTATGACAAAAAATTTTCTATAGAAAATTTTTATGACAAACAATTTTCTATAGAAAAATTTTTATGACAAAAAATTTTCTATAGAAAAATTTTTATGACAAAAAATTTTCTATAGAAAAATTTGTATGACAAAAAATTTTCTATAGAAAAATTTGTATGACAAAAAATTTTCTATAGAAAAATTTGTATTACAAAAAATTTTTATGACAAAAAATTTTCTATAGAAAAATTTTTATGACATAAAAACTTTTGACAAACAAGTTTTTTTTATAAAAATTTCTTTTCATAAAAAAATTTCGGTAGAAAATTTTTTTCCATAAAAAAATTTCATTAAAAATTTCGATAGAAAAAAAAAATTTAAAAAAATTCTGTAGAAAATTTCTTTTCATAAAAAAATTTCTTTTCATAGAAAATTTTCTATATAAATTTTTTTAAGACAAAAACCTTTATATGCAATTATTTTTAAGACAAAAAGTTTTCTATAAAAATTTTTTTAAGACAAAAAATTTTCTATAGAAATTTTTTATGGAAAACAATTTTCTACCGAAATTTTTTTATGAAAAGAAATTTTCTACATAAAAACAATTGTTTGTCTTAAAAAAATTTCTATAGAAAATTTTTTGTATACAAAATTTCTATAGAAGATAATTTGTCTGAAAAAAATTTCTATAGAAAATTTTTTGGCATTAAAATTTTCTATTGAAAATTTCTTGTCATAAAAATTTTTGTATAAAAAATTTTTTGTCATAAAAGTTTTTCTATAGAAAATTTTTTGTCATAAAAATTTTTCTATTTTTTGTTTTGATTTACTAAAGAAAATCGCTATTTTCCCTGAAGTCCCAACACTATTGCCTTTATTGTAAACATACTTACATTTAATTCCTATTACTATGAGTTGATACGTCATTGAAATATTAAAAATAGAACCCTAGAAACCCAGATAGCAAAAGTATACAAAAAAACAAAAACTAGAATAGAAAAAAACTCAAACTTTTATATGAAAAATAATAAAAAACATTAGAAATTTCAACTGAGGTTAACATTTACTTTCATCATTTGTTTTTTGCATTATTAAAAACTGAGGAGGGAAATAGCTAGAGACTGGAACCCAATGAGTGACTAAAGATGGGTGGGGGGTGAAAAATAGGGAAAAGAGTAACAAAACTTAATAAAGTCTAGAGTTCGGGGTTGGCTTAAACACGTTAGGCTTGAAAACTTTTTATCAAGAGACTTGATTCCAAGGAGACACTATTCTTTGGATAAAATATTGCAAATTGTTTTAATTTTAAGAAATTTGTTGTCTAATTTGACAAAATTTTTAATTTTTTTCGTTTTTTTCTTAGTGGGGACCTGATTTTTAATACAAAATTTAATATTTAAATTTAATTGAAATATTTTAACATCAAAGATTATGTGAAAATATTGTTATTTAAAAAGTGGAGACTTGTGGAGAGTTTCTTAAATTCGTTGTATGTGAATTTTAAGGCATGAAAATGATACTTTATCAATACCTTGATCTACTAAAATACTTAAGTTTCTATTTTATGAATAAATTTTTAAAAAGTTTTTAAATTTTAAGAATTTTTTTTCTAAAGTGAAAAAATTTTACAATTTTGTCAAATTTTTTAATTTTTTTCTAAGTGGAGACCTAATTTTTAATACAATATTTAATAATTTACATTTAATTGAAATATTTTAATATCAAAAATTTTGTGAAAATATTGTTATTAAAAAAGTGGAGACTTGTGGAGAGTTTCTAAAATTTGTTATATTGGAATTTTAAGGAATGGAAATGATACTTAATGAAAATCTAAAGCTACTAAAATACTTAAGTTTCTATTTTATGAATAAATTTTTACAAAATTTTTAAATTTTAAGAAAAATTTTTCTAAATTGAAAAAATTTTTCAATTTTGTTATATTTTTTCATTTTTTTCTTAGTGGAGACCTGATTTTTAATACAAAATTTAATATTTTGATTTAATAAGAATATTTTAATGCTAAAGTTTTTGTGGAAATATTGATATTTAAAAAGTGGAGACTTGTGGAGAGTTTCTCAAATTCGTTGTATGGAAATTTGAAGGCATGAAAATGTTAGTTTAACAAAATCTAAAGCTATTAAAATACTTAAATTTCGTTTCTTTTAATAAAATTTTGCAAATTGTTTTAATTTTAAAAATTTTTTTTCTAATTTGAAAAATATTTTACAATTTTTCCAAAGATTTCCCTTTACTAGAATTTCTCATAAATATTAAAAGTAAAAGTGTTGCCAGTTATTTTATCTTGTCAAGCACTTGAAAACTAAACCTCTATTCTCTAGTCTCTGGCACCAACGCAACCGTAAAGTGACTCAAAGACAAGGTTAAGAATATAAATTTTGTAACACTTAACAGATTGTGTGTAGAGATACTTGAGTATCTGTATCTTTTTTCATTACAAACATCTGTAAGTTTACACATATGGAGAACTATACAAATAAATGCGAGTTTATCTAGAACTAGATTTTAAATATGTACATAAAAAACTGACGGACAGACAGAGGGACGGACTCTCAAATGACCACATATAAGTTTATTATATGGACAAATAGAGAAAGACCAAGACAGAGCCAAGTGTAGTGTCAGATTTCTGCAATAAAAAATAATAAAAATAACTAAAATTTATATGAGGATAAAAATTTAGAGAGTTTAGACAATTTTAATTCTTTTACATCGGCGGCGTGTTAATCATATAAGTAATTATAATATAATTAATAATCACAAAGAATTGTTGTTGCCTTAACTGGCGATCGAACCCAGGCAGAATTTGATATGTTATGCTTAGTAGTCGACGTAATGAGCAATTTTTGAGCCCGTAGCTATCCTCATAAACGATTGAACATTTCCGATATTACAGAGCCCATTACCTAAATGGGAGAACGCCATATGCTCTGAAATTTTGAATCATTTCCAAACACAAAGCACAAATTTAAGTGCACTTTGGTAATAAATTATATATTTGAAATTTTTCCTTATCTTGAAAAAATTGCATTTATTTCTGTTGGTTCGACTTTTATCTTATCTTGAATTGTTTTCCATAAATATTTACCCAGAACTTTGTGTCGCGACTACCTAAAGGTTATCAAAATTAATCGAAAGTATTTTCCATATTATCAAAAGTGATAAAACTCGTAGCCAAATTAATAGCCAAATCGTAAAAAAAACACAAGTGAAAGTAGGACCATATTTGGGGCTATGATAGAATCTACAAATGGGTTAGGTGTGGAACTAGATTTAAGTCAAATTTTGATTTATTTTAGAATTGAAACTAAAATTGAAAAGACAATTTTTTTAATTTTAAGAATTTTTTTTTCTGAATTGAATTTTTTTTTTTGTAAATTTAAAAAATTTTTAAATTTTGTCAAATTTTTGAATTTTTTTCTTAGTGGAGACCTCATTTTTAATACAAAATTAAATATTTACATTTAATTAAAATATCTTAGCAACAAAGATTTTGTAAAAATGTTGATATTTACAAAGTGGAGACTTGTGGAGAGTTTCTAAAATTCGTAATATTGGAATTGAAAAACATGAAAATCGTTCTAAAATAAAATCTAAAGCTACTGAAATACCTAAATTTCTATTCTTTTAATAAGATATTGCAAAATTTTTAAATTTTAGGAAAATTTTTTTCTAAAATGAAAAAAATTTTCGATTTTGTCAAATTTTTTCATTTTTTTCTTAGTGGAGACCTGATTTTTAATACAAAATTTAATATTTACATTTAATTGAAATATTTTAACAACAAAGATTTTGTGAAAATATTGATATTTACAAAGTGGAGACTTGTGGAGAGTTTCTAAAATTCGTTATATATTAATTTAAAAGCAGGAAAATTGTACTTAATCAAAGTCTTAAGCAACTAAAATACTCAATTTCTATTTTTTTAATAAATTAGTCAAAAATTTTTATAAATTTAAAATTTTTTTTTTCTAAATTGAAAAAAAAATCATTTTGTAAAATTTTTTCATTTTTTTCTTAGTGTAGACCTGATTTTTAATACAAAATTTAGTATTTACATTTATTTAAAATATTTTAGCAACAAAGATTTTGTGAAAATATTGATATTTACAAAGTGGAGACTTGTGGAGAGTTTCTAAAATTGATTATATATGAATTTAAGAGTAGGAAAATCGTACCTTATCAAAGTCTAAAGCAATAAATATAATTAAGTTGCTATTATTTTAATAAATTATTAAAATTTTTTCTAATTTAGATACATTTTTTGTCAAATTTGAAAAATATTTTCAATTTTGTCAAAATTTTCCATTTTTTTCTTAGTGGAGACCAGATTTTTAATAAAAAATTTAATATTTACATTCAATTAAATTATTTTAACAACAAAGATTTTGTAAAAATGTTGATATTTACAAAGTGGAGACTTATGGAGAGTTTCTAAAATTCGTAATATTGGAATTGAAAAACATGAAAATCGTTCTAAAATAAAATCTAAAGCTACTGAAATACCTAAATTTCTATTCTTTAAATAAGATATTGAAAAATTTTTAAATTTTAGGAAAATTTTTTTCTAAAATGAAAAAATTTTTCGATTTTGTCAAATTTTTTCATTTTTTTTCTTAGTGGAGACCTGATTTTTAATACAAAATTTAATATTTACATTTAATTGAAATATTTTAACAACAAAGATTTTGTGAAAATATTGATATTTACAAAGTGGAGACTTGTGGAGAGTTTCTAAAATTCGTTATATATTAATTTAAAAGCAGGAAAATTGTACTTAATCAAAATCTTAAGCAACTAAAATACTCAATTTCTATTTTTTTAATAAATTAGTCAAAAATTTTTATAAATTAAAAATTTTTTTTTTTCTAAATTGAAAAAAAAAAATCATTTTGTAAAATTTTTTCATTTTTTTCTTAGTGTAGACCTGATTTTTAATACAAAATTTAGTATTTACATTTATTTAAAATATTTTAGCAACAAAGATTTTGGTGAAAATATTGATATTTACAAAGTGGAGACTTGTGGAGAGTTTCTAAAATTGATTATATATAAATTTAAGAGTAGGAAAATCGTACCTTATCAAAGTCTAAAGCAATAAATATAATTAAGTTGCTATTATTTTAATAAATTATTAAAATTTTTTCTAATTTAGATACATTTTTTGTCAAATTTGAAAAATATTTTCAATTTTGTCAAAATTTTCCATTTTTTTTTTAGTGGAGACCAGATTTTTAATAAAAAATTTAATATTTACATTTAATTAAAGTATTTTAACAACAAAGATTTTGTAAAAATGTTGATATTTACAAAGTGGAGACTTGTGGAGAGTTTCTAAAATTCGTAATATTGGAATTAAAAAACATAAAAATCGTTCTAAAATAAAATCTAAAGCTACTAAAATACCTAAATTTCTATTCTTTAAATAAGATACTGAAAAATTTTTAAATTTTAGGAAAATTTTTTTCTAAAATGAAAAAATTTTTCGATTTTGTCAATTTTTTTCATTTTTTTCTTAGTGGAGACCTGATTTTTAATATAAAATTTAATATTTACATTTAATTGAAATATTTTAACAACAAAGATTTTGTGAAAATATTGATATTTACAAAGTGGAGACTTGTGGAGAGTTTCCAAAATTCGAGATATTAAAATTTTAAAGCATGAAAATCGTTCTAAATCAAAATCTAAACATATCTGAAAATATATTTAATAGAAATTTTCAGTACGAACATCATTAAAAACTTATAATACCCTTCCCACCTGTAGAGGTGTCAGGTGTAACAAAAATCACTTAAATATAAGCTATAACTTGTTTTTAACAAATTGCTAATAATGATGATCATCATCATAATGACTATGATCATTAGTTTAACCGCTAAAGAGGAATTTCCTTAATAAACACTCAAGCGTTAAGAATTTAAGTGGATAAAAACTTAAAATACAGACAAAATATAAAACGAATAAAAATCTTTTAAAAATGCATTTGGGGTTGTATTAAAAACAGGAATAATTTTTGAAATAAATTAATTAACTATTGTTTTTTTTACAAATTAAATACTTAATTTATCATTAATTTGTAATTTAAATTTATGATTCAAATTTTTTTCTCTATCTTTCTAATAAAAAATTCTATGTATTTAAGAGCAAAAAAAAACGAAAAAAATATATATTAAAAGTCAGTAGAAATAAATGACATCATTTCTTTCGAACATGTTACACAGAAATATTTAACTACTAGATATAGAATTTTTTTTATACTACGAGTAAATATCTAATATATACAAAACAGCTTTAGTCTTTTCTTCAATGATTTAAAATGACACAATACAGATTCTACTAAATATAAGTAGGAATATTAATTTTTAAGAGGGAGATCTCTCTCTCACTAACGTTATAATGACGTCTCAAGATTTTAGTTCAATTCGGAGTTAATGAGCAAATAATTATGGCTGAAGGACGGAACAAAATATTCTTCAAACCTATCAAGAGTAAATTTTAATCCGATAAAGATGATCAAACAATCGATCGGTCAACTTTGACAAGATCACGAATTGATCAATTCAAAACAATTTTAAAATGATTCGAAAAATACAAAGTCTATTCTCATAAAACAAAGGCAAAAGCCACTTTGGCAAGATTACCACTTGATATTAGATCAATTAAAAACAATTTTTGACTCATTCAACAAAATACGATTTTTTCTCAGGTGTCAAGTAAATAAGTAAAAAAGTTGAAAATTTTATAATATTTAAAAATCAAAATTTTTCCGAATTTTCTTACTGAATCTTCAAATTCAAGCATTATTTAGCTTTAGTTTTAGTTGAGGAATAATTTCCCTGCTTTGAAATTCTAGTATCATGAATTTTAGAAACTCTCCAAAAGTCTCCACTTTTTAAGTATCACTATTTTTGCATAGATTTTGATGTGAAAATAGCTCTATTGACTTAAGATATTAATTCCAAAATTAAAAATTAGGTCTCCACTAAGAAAAAAATTGGAAATTTTTACAAAATTTAAAAAAAGTCAAAATTTTTTTTTTAATTATAAAATTTTGATAGAATTTCTTAAAAGTTACCAAATTTTAAGTATTTTAGATCTTAAGGTTAATTTAAGGAATAATTTCCGTGCTTTAGAATTTCAAAATCATAAAATTTAGAAACTCTCCAAAAGTCTCCACTTTATATGTATCACTATTTTTGCATAGATTTTGATGTCAAAATAATTCAAATGACTAAATTTATTCATTTCTTAATTAAAAAATAGGTCTCCACTAAGAAAAAAACTTGAAAATCTTTACAAAATTAAAAAAAAAAACATCAAAATTTCCAATATTTTTTTTTAACTATAAAATTTTGACACAGTTTCTTAAAATTAAGTGAATTTAAAGTATTTTAGATCTTAAGGTTTTATTAAGGAATCATTTCCGCGCTTTTGAATTTCAAAATCATAAATTTTAGAAACTCTCCAAAAGTCTCCACTTTTTAGGTCTCACTATTTTTGCAAAGATTTTGAAGCAAAAATAACTCAATTGACTAAAGATATTAATTTGTAAATTAAAAATTAGGTCTCCACTAAGAAAAAAACTGAAAAATTTTACAAAATTTAAAAAAAAAATCAAAATTGTCAATGATTTTTTTTTATTAACAAATTTTGACACAATTTCTCAAAAATTCTTGAATTTGAAGTATTTTAAATCTTAAGGTTAAGCCTAGGAATAATTTCCGTGCTTTACAATTTCAATATAATGAATTTCAGAAACTCTACAAAAGTCTCCACTTTTTAAGTATCACTATTTTCGAAAAGATTTTGATGTGAAAATATGGTATTTTAACCTTAATATCGTGTTTTTTCTTTATCAGTTTTGGAGATTCAAATGATTTCATCATAATTTTTATATTTTTTTGAATTTTTTGTGTTATTTTCTAAACTAAGGTGTGGTTCTAAAAAAATTTTTGTTGGCTTAGTTGAATGTTTGAAAAAAGCAAATATTAACAAAAATAGATTTTTAGGCAAACATGCAAAAATATGCAGATTACAAAATTTTAGTTTGGTTCTTAATTACTTATGGTATATAAATAAACTCATAAAATTTTAAAATATGTTAATTTTGCTGAAGTTAAAGGATCAAGAGTAAGGGAATCTCTTCACATTCTCATACAAAAATTTTACTAATTTTTTTCCGATATAAAAAAATTTTCTTCTGAAATATTTAATATCTAATAAAATTTATGTTAATAATTTTATTAACATTAAGTTTTTATTTAATCCATTATATACATATGTATACAAAGTCTATAAACTACCATTTCCAATATTCCAAACTTCATTTTTGGAATAGTTAAATATTAGGTTTGACATAAAGATTGCATGACTTCAAATCATTTTTTAAAAGAAATTATGAAGAAACCCTCATCATTACTTAGAAAAATTCTACCCTATAGGAAATTTACTTTCAACAAAAAAATTGAAAGAGAAGTAATATATAAGAATTATTGAATTTACACTAAGAGAAATTTTAATTTGAACTCAAATAAATTTTTTTTTAAATATATTTAAACTTTTGAAAGCTTTTATAACCCAAATTTATATTTTTTAATTTTTTTCAGTGTAAAATTTCACATGTTTCTTTACTTCCTTTCATAAAATCGTTCCATTTCTTTAAAACCCAAATGACCCTGTTATTATTTTGAAAAATTCCCCTAGGATATACCTCACCATCATCATATATTTTTCAATATATGTATGTATGTGAGAGAGTGTGTGTGAAAACAATGAAGTAACCCCCTATCCCTACTTTAAGTCCCATCGCTTTGTACTAGTTCATGCATTAACTTTATTTTCCAGTTAAATTGGTAAAATAATTAAAACTTCGTGATAGTCTAAAAAATAGTTACACCATTTACAAAAATAAAAATCCACAAAAAAAAACACTAAAAAATTTTAACAAAATTGTAAAAAAAACATCAAAATTTTCAATATTTTTTTTAATTATAAATTTTTGAGACAATTTCTTAAAAATTACAGAATTAAAAGTATTTCAAATCTTAAGGTTTTGTTAAGTTATAATTTCCGTGCTTTAGAACTTCAATATAAAGAATTTCAGAAACTCTCCAAAAGTCTCCACTTTTTATGTATCACTATTAGCGCATAGATTTTGATGCAAAAATAACTCAATTGGCCAAAGATATTAATTTCTAAATTAAAAATTAGGTCTCCACTAAGAAAAAACCTGAAAATTTTCACAAAATTGTAAAAAAATCAAAATTTTTTATAATTTTGTTGAGCTATTAAATTTTGATACAATTTCTTTAAAATTACTCACTTTAAGTATCTTAGATCTTAAGGTTTTGTTAAAGAAAAATTTCCGTGCTTTAGAATTTCAATATCATGAATTTCAGAAACTCTCCAAAAGTCTCCACTTTTTATGTATCACTATTTTCGCAAAGATTTTGATGTGAAACTAAATCAATTGACTAAAGATATAAATTTCTAAATTAAAAATTAGGTCTCCACTAAGAAAAAACTTGAAAATTTTTACAAAATTGTAAAAAAAATTAAAATTTTCACTATTTTTTTTTTTTCAATTAAAAATTTTTACACAATTTCTTAAAAATAACCAATTTTGAAGTATTTTTAATCTTAAAGTTAAGTTTAGGTATAATTTCCGTTTTTTAGAATTTCAATATCTCGAATTTTAGAAACTCTCCAAAAGTCTCCACTTTTTATGTATCACTATTTTCTCAAAGATTTTGATGCCAAAATAACTGAAGTGACTAAAGATATTCATTTCTAAATTAAAAATTAGGTCTCCACCAAGAAAAAACTTGAAAATTTAAAAAAAATTAAAAAAGAATCCAAATTTTCAAAGATTTTTTTTTAATTATAAAATTTTGACACATTTTCTCAAAAATTACTAAACTTAAAATATTTTAAATCTTAAGGATAAGTTTAGAAATAATTTGCGTGCTTTAGAATTTCAAAATCATAAGTTTTAGGTAACTCTCCAAAAGTCTCCACTTTTTAGGTATCACTATTTTCGCAAAAATTTTGATGCAAAAATAACTCAATTGACAAAAGTTATTAATTTCTATATTAAAAATTAGGTCTCCACTAAGAAAAAACCTGAAAATTTTCAAAATATTGCATAAAAAATAAAAATTTTCAATAAATTTTTTTTTATTTAAAAAATTTTGACGAAATTTCTTAAAAATTACTGAATTTAAAGTATTTTAAATCTTAAATTCAGTTTAGGAATAATTTCCGTGCTTTAGAATTTCAATATTATGAATTTCAGAAACTCTCCAAAAGTCTCCACTTTTTAGGTATCACTATTTTCGCAAAGATTTTGATGCCAAAATAATTCAAATGACTAAATTTGTTCATTTCTAAATTAAAAATTAGGTCTCCACTTAGAAAAAACTTGAAAATTTTTACAAAATTAAAAAAAAAATCAAAACTTTCAATGATTTTTTTTTTTAATTATAAAATTTTGATACATTGTTACTCGTGCTTTGCCTTTGGGCGAAGTTCCATTAGTTCCTTTCCAAATTCTTTGGGGAAATGCTTTAACCATTAACACGAACATATCCAAATGCAATTAGACATGCGCTCTAAATCTCAAAATAAACCATTCAAATGAATATTAACTAAATGTTTGTTCATAAAATAATTTCTAAAACATCAATAAATAATTGCATTTATTTTTTTTATTTAATATGAAGGAGTATTTAGTAGATAGTGTTTACGTTGAACACACATGGACTTTTACTTCAAAACTCCCTCCAAAATTGTTGAATTAAAACGCTTTACTATGGCAACGTTAAAGTTGTATTTCAAAACGATTTTCAAACATTCGTGTAAATAGAAATACTTGAATACTGGTATCAGGTGTGGGTGGCAACGAGTTTTCCCAAGTTTGAAAAAAATCATATTATCAAATAGAAAAATGTAGAGTTAGTTCCCCTTAGATCCTCAGCATAAGTGAAGGACATTAAATTTTCAGTTATTTCTACTGTTAGTTTTTGTTAAGGGAGTGCCTTTATATTTGTTAGAAACGACTTTTGTCTCCACCACAAAACCCCTTCAAAATGTGCCAGAGAAAAGAGTTGGAAAACCGAATAGTGTACAACGTTGTCATGCCACATTTTTAGAACATTTACGCATTTCAATAATTTTGGGTTTCTTTTCGAGAATTTTTCATATGAACTCTAAGGAAAGGCAGGTTTTTAAAGGAGTTAAAACATTGGAAGATTAAAAGTGTAGACTATAGCCAACTACTAGAGTGGACTAGAGGCAACTCTTAGAGTGGACTAGTGGCAACTCTTAGAGTGTACTAGAATCAACTACTAGAGTGGACTAGAGTCAACTACTAGAGTGGACTAGAGGCAACTCTTAGAGTGGACTAGAGGCAACTCTTAGAGTGGACTAGAGGCAACTCTTAGAGTGGACTAGAGGCAACTCTTAGAGTGGACTAGAGGCAAACTCTTAGAGCGGGCTAGAGTCAACTACTAGAGTGGACTAGAGTCAACTCTTAGAGTGGACTAGATTTAACTACTAGAGTGGACTAGAGGCAACTACTAGAGTAGTCTATAGTTCGTGACTAGATCAGACTAAAGTCGATTACTAGACTTGATTATAGTCCGCGACTAAGTGGACTGCAATCGGTTGACTATTGTCGTCGTCACAGTATACTATAGCCAGCTGCTAGAATAGGCCATATCCGGCGACTAGAGTAGGCTATGGTCGGCGTCTAGAGAAGACTAAACACGGCAACTAGAATATAGTATAATATAGTCCTGAACTAGAGTGGATTAGAGCCAACTACTAGAGTAGTATATAGTTGGTGACTAGAACAAACAGTAGTCGACGACTAGAGTAGTCCATAGTCGATGAGCAGACTTGACTATAGTCGGCGACTAAAGTATACTGCAATCAGCGAATAGAGTAACTATTGTCGGCGTCGGAGTATACTTTAGTCAGCTGCTAGAATAGGTCATATCCGCGACTAGAGTAGGTCATGGTCGGCGTCTAGAGAAGACTATAAACGGCAACTAGAATATAGTAGAATATAGTCCTTGACTAGAGGCAACTACTAGAGTAGTTGTTGACTAGCACAAACAATAGTCGACGACTAGAGTAGTCCATAGTCGATGACTACACCTGATTATAGTCCGCGACTAAAGTAGACTGCAGTCGGCGAATAGAGCAGCTATTGTCGGCGTCAGAATATACTTTAGTCAGCAACTAGAATAGGCCATATTCGGCCCCTAGAGTAGGCTATAGTCGGCGTCTAGAGAAGACTATAAACGGCAACTAGAAAATAGTAAAATATAGTTCTTGACTAGAGTGGACCAGAGTCAACTACTAGAGTAGTCTAGTTGGTGACTAGAAAGAACAATAGTCGACGACTAGAGTAGTCCATAGTCGAATACTAGACTTGATTATAGTCCGTGACTAAAGTAGACTGAAATCGGCGAATAGAGTTAACTATTGTCGGCGTCAGAGTATACTATAGTCAGCTGCTAAAATAGGCTATATCCGGCTACTAGAGTAGGTCATGGTCGGCGTCTAAAGAAGAATATAAACGGTAACTAGTGTTGACTATTGTTGTCGATGTATAAATTAGACTATAGTTGGCAACTAGAGTAAACTGTAGTTGGCAACTACTGCTTACTCTGGACTATATTCTACTCGAGTAGAATATAGTCGAAATGGAGTGGAGTAATGTCAGCGATTAGAGCAAACTATTATCGGCAACTAGTATATGCCACTATAGCCGGCTAAAGTTTGCGACTAGAGCAGACTATAGTCTAAGAATACAGAAAACTTTAGTCGGAGACTAGAGTAGGTTAATAGAGCAAACTTAAGTAGGCAACTAGAGCATATTAGAGTAGACTAAAGTCGGAGCTAGAGTAGACTATACTTAATTAACTACTTCGCTTGTCATCGACTAGAGAAGACTGTATAGTAGACTCCCAGATTACACTCCTAACAACGAATAAAGTAGACTATAATCGGCTACTATAATAGGCCACTCCATTGACTATAGTCTGTGGCTAGATCGCCGACTTGGGTAGGTAAACAGAGCCGACTTAAGTCGGATATAAACGGCAACTAGTGTTGACTATTGTCGACGACTAAAGCAAAAAATTCCATGTATAGACTAGACTATACTATGGCATCTAGAGTAAACTATAGTTGGCAACTAGAGTAGACTATAGTTGGCAACTAGAGTAGATTGTAGTTGGCAACTAGAGTAGACTGTAGTTCGCATCCAGAGTAAACTGTATTTGGCAACTAGAGTGGACTATAGTCGAAAAAGAGAAGACCAATGTCAGCTATTAGAGTAGACTATAATCGGCGTCAGGAGTAGGTTAATAGAGCCAACTTAAGTCGGCGAATAGAGCAGACTAGAGTAGAATAAAGTCGGAGTTAGAGTAGACTACAATTGACAACTAGAGTTGACTAAAATCGGCGACTAGAGTAGACTATATTAGGAGACATTAGTCGTTGAATACAGAAGACTTTAGTGTCGGAGTAGGGAAATAGAGTGGACTTAAGTCTGAAACTAGAGCAAACTAGAGTAGACTAAAGTCGAAGCTAGACTGGACTATAATTGACAACTAGAGTAGACTAAAATCGGCGTTTAGAGTGGACTATAGTAGAAGACATTAGTCGTCGACTACAGAAGACTATAGAGTCGGATTTGTTGGCGATTGAAGTAGAATGAATTCACTCTTTTAGTCTAACGCCGGGCGGCCACTCTTACAAGTTAATTGTTATGATTATATTTTCATTTTCCTTGATAACTTTCCAAAATGTTTAATCGATAAACTACAGAAAACTTTCAATTGAAACATATAACTAATGATTAAGCCTAATGATAAAAGTTAGAAGAGTTTAGAGTAGAAGAAAAAGTTTAAATCATTTAAACTTTAACTTAGGGGAAATCAGAAATCAAGGTTGAAGCTCTTCAAGTAAAACCATAAAGATAAATCATTTTCCGAAAGCCTTAAGGACATGAAGGTTTCCATCTATGTGCTAGTTCGAATACCAGCCTCATCCAACTAACCCCGACCATAGACTTTAAAAATTATAAAATCAGTTTAGGATATGTATTTTGAAACAAGCTGCAGTACTTAGTTGCCTTAATGATTCCTTTTGCAGACTATGAGTCACTTTTGAAGATGTGGGTAAATTTATGGATATTTTTAAAGTTACTTAAATGTCCTAAAATAAAGAGATAATGATAAACCAAACTGCTAATGGAAAGTCAATTAGTTATACTATAGTCAACGACTAGAGACAACTAAAGTCAACGACAATAGCCTACTCTTGTCAACGACTATAGTCTATTATAGTCAACGTCTATAAGTCTTCCTATCGTCATCATTTCTATGAAAAAAACTTCCTATCGTCATCTTTTCTATAGAAAAAACTTCCTATAGTCATCTTTTCTATAGAAAAAACTTCCTATCGTCATCTTTTCTATAGAAAAAACTTCCTATCGTCATCTTTTCTATAGAAAAAACTTCCTATCGTCATCTTTTCTATAGAAAAAACTTCCTATCGTCATCTTTTCTATAGAAAAAACTTCCTATCGTCATCTTTTCTATAGAAAAAACTTCCTATCGTCATCTTTTCTATAGAAAAAACTTCCTATCGTCATCTTTTCTATAGAAAAAACTTCCTATCGTCATCTTTTCTATAGAAAAAACTTCCTATTGTCATCTTTTCTATAGAAAAAACTTCCTATCGTCATCTTTTCTATAGAAAAAACTTCCTATCGTCATCTTTTCTATAGAAAAAACTTCCTATCGTCATCTTTTCTATAGAAAAAACTTCCTATCGTCATCTTTTCTATAGAAAAAACTTCCTATCGTCATCTTTTCTATAGAAAAAACTTCCTATCGTCATCTTTTCTATAGAAAAAACTTCCTATCGTCATCTTTTCTATAGAAAAAACTTCCTATCGTCATCTTTTCTATAGAAAAAACTTCCTATCGTCATCTTTTCTATAGAAAAAACTTCCTATCGTCATCTTTTCTATAGAAAAAACTTCCTATCGTCATCTTTTCTATAGAAAAAACTTCCTATCGTCATCTTTTCTATAGAAAAAACTTCCTATCGTCATCTTTTCTATAGAAAAAACTTCCTATCGTCATCTTTTCTATAGAAAAAACTTCCTATCGTCATCTTTTTTATAGAAAAAACTTCCTATCGTCACCTTTTCTATAGAAAAAACTTCCTATCGTCATCTTTTCTATAGAAAAAACTTCCTAGCGTCATCTTTTCTATAGAAAAAACTTCCTATCGTCATCTTTTCTATAGAAAAAACTTCCTATCGTCATCTTTTCTATAGAAAAAACTTCCTATCGTCATCTTTTCTATAAAAAAAACTTCCTATCGTCACCTTTTCTATAGAAAAACTTCCTATCGTCATCTTTTCTATAGAAAAAACTTCCTATCGTCATCTTTTCTACAGAAAAAACTTCCTATCGTCATCTTTTCTACAGAAAAAACTTCCTATCGTCATCTTTTCTATAGAAAAAACTTCCTATCGTCATCTTTTCTATAGAAAAAACTTCCTATCGTCATCTTTTCTATAGAAAAAACTTCCTATCGTCATCTTTTCTATAGAAAAAACTTCCTATCGTCATCTTTTCTATAGAAAAAACTTCCTATCGTCATCTTTTCTATAGAAAAAACTTCCTATCGTCATCTTTTCTATAGAAAAAACTTCCTATCGTCATCTTTTCTATAGAAAAAACTTCCTATCGTCATCTTTTCTATAGAAAAAACTTCCTATCGTCATCTTTTCTATAGAAAAAACTTCCTATCGTCATCTTTTCTATAAAAAAAACTTCCTATCGTCATCTTTTCTATAGAAAAAACTTCCTATCGTCATCTTTTCTATAGAAAAAACTTCCTATCGTCATCTTTTCTATAGAAAAAACTTCCTATCGTCATCTTTTCTATAGAAAAAATTTCCTATCGTCATCTTTTCTATAGAAAAGTCTTCCTATCGTCATCTTTTCTATAGAAAAGTCTTCCTATCGTCATCTTTTCTATAGAAAAGTCTTCCTATCGTCATCTTTTCTATAGAAAAGTCTTCCTATCGTCATCTTTTCTATAGAAAAGTCTTCCTATCGTCATCTTTTCTATAGAAAAGTCTTCCTATCGTCATCTTTTCTATAGAAAAGTCTTCCTATCGTCATCTTTTCTATAGAAAAGTCTTGCTATCGTCATTTTTTCTATAGAAAAGTCTTCCTACCTTAATTTTTTCTATAGAAAAATCTTCCTATCGTCATCTTTTCTTTAGAAAAGTTTGGCTATCGTCAACTTTTCTATAGATATATTTGCTTTTCCGTCAAATTTTTTAAAGAAATGTTTGCTTTTCGTATGGGTATGGGGTAGTTTGAATTTTTATGTCAAAAATTTCTCTAAGTGTTGCTCGCTTAGGGAAAATATTTAAATTTGTAAATGATCTAATGCTTTCAAAAACATCAAAAAACAAAGATTAGTGTCTATATATTACCTTTTTGTTTTAATTTAATTAATCCAAATCCATTTAAAGTTTTGAGTAAAAGTTTGGCGAAAATGTTGTATTTTTTGTTAAACCAAAAACAAATTAAAAAAATAATTTTGTTAATTACTTTTTGAAAGTTTAAATAAATTGTTGCAAACACTCACACTCATAGACACTTTTAAAAATAAATTGCATAAAACTAAAAAGTTAACAAAATTTTGATTTAAATTAAAAAAACAAAATAAAAATTTTGAAATTTCAAACGTTGCTAATGACGCGTTACCGGCGATAAAAAGTAAAAATTTAGTTTTTTTTTCTATTATTTGTTAAAATTAAGCTTATCAAATTTATTTGTTGTTACTTTTTATATAAACAATATTTGTTTTCTTAAAGAAAAAACTGCAATCTTGAATTTTAGTTTGATATTTTATTGAAGGTTACATTTTTTTCGAGATATTATTCAAATTTCTATAACTTTTTTTTAGAACTTATATTTCAGCACTTTTTAATTTATTAGAAATTTATAACATTTTATAATTAAATTTAAAAATTTACATGCGACGCCGCTAATTTTCATACTCTAATGCAAAACGAACGTATTGAAATCAAAACCGCTACTAACGTAACAAAACAAACTTCAACCAATGTTGGTGCTACTACTTGTTCGATTAACAACAACAACAGCAACCAACTGCGACCAAAACACCAGCAACAATAACAACAACTCTTGCATGCGAGAGTGTTTGGCTTGTGTATGTGCTTGCGTGTGTGTGTGACTCTGGTGAGTGGCAGTGTTGGAAATGATTTTCTAACTGTGTTTTTTAAGGGAAAAATTTAGTACTTTTAAACTCACGGGTGGTATTTGTTATGTTAACAAAGGATCACAGGTCAAACAAGAGATAAACAGGAATTACTTACAAATTTTTTTATCGCACATAAAAGAATTGAGATAAAATAAATGTTTAACAACTTGATAAATTGTACAGGGTGGGGAAATTTGAGGCTAGGTCAAGAATTGAACTATTATCTTTTGGCATTAATTTCTATAAAACTGAACTTTTCTATAAAAAAATCATCCTAACCTCAACTTTTCTATAGCAAAATCATCCCAACCTCAATTTTTCTATAGCAAAATCATCCTAACCTCAATTTTTCTATAGAAAAATCATCCTAACCTCAACTTTTCCATAGAAAAATCATCCTAACCTCAACTTTTCTAGTGAAAAATCACCCTAACCTAAACTTTTCTATAGAAAAATCATCATAACGTTAGCTCTTCTATAGAAAAATCATCCCAACCTCAAATTTTCGCAACTTTTCTATAGTAAAATCCTCAACTTTTCCATAGAAAAATCAACCCAACGTCAACTTTTTTTCACAAAAATCAACCTAACCTCAACTTTTCTATAGAAAAAATCAACCTAACGTTAACTTTTCTATGGAAAAATCATCCTAACCTCAACTTTTCTATAGAAAAATCTTCCTAACCTCAACTTTTCTATAGAAAAATCAACTTAACCTCAACTTTCTATAGAAAAATTATCCTAACGTCAACTTTTCTATAGAAAAATCATTCTAATGTCAACTTTTCTATAGAAAAATCATTCTAAGGTCAACTTTTCTATAGAAAAATTATCCTTACGTTAACTTTTCTATAGAAAAATCATACTAACATCAACTTTTCTATAGAAAAATCATACTAACGTCAATTTTTCTATAGAAAAATCATCCTAACGTCAACTTTTCTATAAAAAATCATTCTAAAGTCAACTTTTCCATAGAAAAATCATCCTAACGTCAACTTTTCTATAGAAAAATCATCCTAACCTCAACTTTTCTATAGAAAAATCATCCTAACCTTAATTTTTGTATAGAAAAATCTTCCTAACCTCAACTTTTCTATAGAAAAATTATCATAACCTAAACTTTTTATAGAAAAATCATCCTAACACCGACTTTTCTATAAAAAAAAATCATCATAACCTAAACTTGTCTATAGAAAATTGATCCCAACCTCAACTTTTCTATAGAAAAAACTTCCTATCGTCATTTTTTCTATAGAAAAAACTTCCTATCGTCATTTTTTCTATAGAAAAAATTTCCTATCGTCATTTTTTCTATAGAAAAAACTTCCTATCGTCATTTTTTCTATAGAAAAAACTTCCTATCGTCATTTTTTCTATAGAAAAAACTTCCTATCGTCATTTTTTCTATAGAAAAAACTTCCTATCGTCATTTTTTCTATAGAAAAAACTTCCTATCGTCATTTTTTCTATAGAAAAAACTTCCTATCGTCATTTTTTCTATAGAAAAAACTTCCTATCGTCATTTTTTCTATAGAAAAAACTTCCTATCGTCATTTTTTCTATAGAAAAAACTTCCTATCGTCATTTTTTCTATAGAAAAAACTTCCTATCGTCATTTTTTCTATAGAAAAAACTTCCTATCGTCATTTTTTCTATAGAAAAAACTTCCTATTGTCATTTTTTCTATAGAAAAAACTTCCTATCGTCATTTTTTCTATAGAAAAAACATCCTATCGTCATTTTTTCTATAGAAAAAACTTCCTATCGGCATTTTTTCTATAGAAAAAACTTCCTATCGTCATTTTTTCTATAGAAAAAACTTCCTATTGTCATTTTTTTCTATAGAAAAAACTTCCTATCGTCATTTTTTCTATAGAAAAAACTTCCTATCGTCATTTTTTCTATAGAAAAAACTTCCTATCGTCATTTTTTCTATAGAAAAGTCTTCCTATCGTCATTTTTTCTATATAAAAAAAACTTCCTATCGTCATTTTTTCTATAGAAAAAACTTCCTATCATCATTTTTTCTATAGAAAAGTTTTCTATCGTCATCTTTCTATCATCAACTTTTCTATAAAGGTCTTCCTATAGAGCTTCTTTTCAAAATCATAAAATCTTTTTGAACATTAATTCACACCTAAAAAACGTATCAAAATTCTATTGGATACCAAATCTTGTTGATAATTGACTCCATTAAGTGAAACTGGTCTTGACTATTTTGTATAAACACACACGCAAAGTTGTTTTTTTTTTTTTGTTTGCTGTCATGATTCCAAAATGTATTTCAAATTTAATGAATTGAATATTTAACAGACTTTTTACCGCCAGATGCATCATTAAGGCAATGAAGATACAAATCCAAAATGCCTCAAATAAATATGTGGGAGTTTTTTGTAACAACTGTAATAAAATATTTGGTTCATTCTTTTATTCACACATTTTGAAAATTATTTAATTTTTAATATGGAGGAGAGCATAGGTGGTAAGGTCCGACCATAAGATAACCTACAGGTAAATACATACAAAAACGGATGATGGAAATGTTGATGATAGGCAAAAAGTTGACTATAGCCAAATATTTATATAGAAAAGTTAATAGAAGGACATTAGGTTTGGTAGAAAAGTTAACGATAGGAAAACAAATTTGGCGTTAAGATTTGTTTTATCTCGATATAGACGAAAATTAATATCGTATGGAGTACATACAAAAAGAAACAACCAACAAGTTTTTTATTGAATGAATACAAAAAGTGAGTGTATTGAAAAAATATTTTAAATGCAAGATTTTAAAACCTTAACAAAAATTAGCTAAATCAAAGATTTTCAACAAAAAAAAGGTCCTTAAATAAAGTGCAATTCTAAAACAAGTACAAAATTATCTCTATTATAAATATTTAAATGAAATTTTTTAAGTGAGTCCTTCATTGCTTTTGATTGGGTCCCGTGTAATACATGCAATGAAGGAAGCAACGTGTTACTTCGCCCACCACCGTACGATCGGGTAGTCCTTGGGCCATGCCGTACAAAGCCATTTTGCCTGACACTGGTACACCGGGATCTTTCATGATCTCTGCTACACTTGAGCGTACATCGGCTATGAATTTATCGGCTATACCAGGTTTGGTGTGCATATCCGTGATACAGATGTGAATTCTGTAAAAGGAGAAATTAAATTCGAAATCATTCTTCCAAAGGAATTTTTTCATTATAAACTTACCCCGAGGGAAATTGTAGAGTATTCAAATTCCAACCCAATTTACATAAAGCATCTGATAAACGGAATATATCGAAAACTTTTGAGCCCATGGCCACTACAGATGTAGCTGGTTTGCCGAAAACAAAAATCCCATCTATTTGGCGCATGCTAAATGTAAAAAGAAGCAAGAATTTATATTATCTTAAGTCCTATTGTCGCAAAACTTAGTAAAAAGGTTGGCAATAGGAAGACATTTGTATACAAAAGTTAAAGATATGAACAAGTTTCTATAGACAAATTAACAAAAGCAACATATTTGTATAAAAAAGTTAATGAAAGGAACGCTTTTCTGTAGAAAAGTTCACAATAGAAAAACTTTTCTATAGAATAGTTTTTAATAAGCTTACAAAAGCAATATTTTTTCAATCAAAAGATTGGTTTTATGGTAAACCAATTTATACTTAATTTCGTTTATTACTTACGCTTGTTCAACATAACGTGAAGTATCCAAGACACGTTTAGTAGCTTCCAAATAGCCATTATAACCAAAGCTCATCATAGTAGCCCAAGTAGCAGCAATAATACCACCCGCCCGAGAACCATTGACTGTAGGAGAACCATAAACGCCGCCGGGCCAATCGGTGGTAACCGTAAATTGATGATCAAGATATTTATTATCAGAATACAAAATAATTGAGGAACCTTTAGGAGAATAGCCATACTAAAAAGAAATATTTTCTTAGAATTATTGAAAACAACAATTACTTGGAAAAAAGGTTATGCCTACTAACCTTATGGGTATCAGCGGAAATACTAGTAACACCTCGCAGCTCGAAATTGAAAGGTTTTGTCTTATAGCCAGCAAATTTAGCTAAAGCAACTACAAAACTACCCAAACAAGCATCAACATGAACAGGAATGTCATATTTAAGACCTAATGCTGAAATAGCCTCGATATCATCCATGGTACCATAAGGGAAATTGGGAGCAGAACCAGCTAACTATAAGAAAAACATAATAAGAAATGCTTGTATATAAACTTAAAGATTTCCTTACCAATATCGTATTAGAATTGATGGCTCTTTTGAAAGCCTTCATGTCAACTTCATAGGTCTCGGGATCTACATCCACATAACGCACGTGTATATTGAAATATTGTCCAGCCTTATCAAAGGCTGCATGTATTGTCCTTGGCACCACCATATTGGGTTTGCTGATACCCTTATGTTCTCGAGCATAATCACGGTAGGCTTTGCAAGCCATTACTATAGATTCAGTGCCACCCGTAGTCATCTAAGATTTCAGAATAATAAATTATTTATGTATAAACCTCATGATCTCCAAATAAAACTTACAGTCCCGCAAGATTTCTCATCACCCTGAAATAGATTACAAGCCATACGCACAACTTCTGCTTCCATTTTGCATACGCCTGGAAAGATATCAGGATGCAAAGGATTTGTATAGGAGGCTTTGCCATAAACTTTTGTCACCAAATCGAGTAGCTCTTCGTGGTAGCCATAAACTGCACCCGATACTCGACCTTCCCGCCAATCATAATGACCTACTTTTAGATGTTCATCAACCAATTTCAGGATTTCTTCTTTGCTTAGACCTTCTTCGGGTAGGTTTAGGGAATATGTGAGCTTTTCACAACTCTTGGCAATGTCATTTTGAAAATCAGCCGTAGCTTTATCTAATTCTGTGTCGATTTTACGTCTTACGGCAGGAACTTTTTTTAAATACCGGAAGAATTGTCGTTTGCCGCGCAACCAAATGCCTAAAATAAAAGAAAAATAATATTTGGATGATAGTTTTGTTTGGACAACTTTAGAAAGCCTTTTTTACAGAAAAGTTAATAATATAAAGACTTTAACGAAAAGATAACGAAAAGAAGACTTTTCTATAGAAAAGATGACGATAGGAAGACTTTTCTATAGAAAAGATGACGATAGGAAGACTTTTCTATAGAAAAGATGACGATAGGAAGACTTTTCTATAGAAAAGATGACGATAGGAAGACTTTTCTATAGAAAAGATGACGATAGGAAGACTTTTCTATAGAAAAGATGACGATAGGAACACTTTTCTATAGAAAAGATGACGATAGGAAGTCTTTTCTATAAAAAAGATGACGATAGGAAGGCTTTTCTATAGAAAAGATGACGATAGGAAGTCTTTTCTATAAAAAAGATGACGATAGGAAGGCTTTTCTATAGAAAAGATGACGATAGGAAGACTTTTCTATAGAAAAGACGATGATAAGAAGGCTTTTCTATAGAAAAGATTACGATAAGAAGACTTTTTTTATAGAAAAGTTGACGATAAGAAGACTTTTCTTTAGAAAAGATGACGATAGGAAGACTTTTCTATAGAAAAGATGACGATAGGAAGACTTTTCTATAGAAAAGATGACGATAGGAAGACTTTTCTATAGAAAAGATGACGATAGGATGACGATGGGAAGACATTTTTATAGAAAAGATTACGATAGGAAGACTTTTTATAGAAAATATGACGATAGGAAGACTTTTCTACAAAAAAGATGATGATAAGAAGACTTTTATATAGAAAATACATATGTATTTTCCTATATCTTCAGAAATACTTAAGGTATATTTGAAGACATCGAACAAAAATTGTGTTTTCATACTTTTGTTGCTAATTAAAAATATTCCAAGAACGTTAAATATTCTTGCATATCTTAACTATTTCAAACAAAATTTCTAATCTCCAAAAAAATAATTTGAGGTATCGCAAAAAAGATAGATTAAAAATTGTTTTATGACTTTCAATTGATAAAATTGCAATAAAATGGTTTAACATTTTGTAAGTCTTATTATTTGTTATTAAATTCTTTAGTTTAAATAAAACTTTATTAAAAACTGGCTGATGAAAATCTACAATATTATGTTTTACTATTAGTGGACTTGTAATAAAGAGTGTTCCGAATAAAATGGCAGAAAATCTAAATGTTGATTCTTGCAATGTTTTAAATTCTCTTAAAGGGAATAAGGAAAACCTGAGAATTAAAAGAAAATCTGGGTCAGGAAGAAAAGAATTGTTGTCCAACAGATATTGATAAAACAAATTATGTCGAGCATGACTTTCAAAAAAATTGAAGTCAAATTTTAAACACCTGTTGTGTGATTAATGCTGAAAAGTCTTTTCACAACTTTCGGGATACGAATTTTTTTAAAACTTCAAATTTCGAATGGTTCGAAAATTCGTGTAATGATTTATATTCATATAAACCTTATATGTGTGAATTCCTACCTATGTCTGTAAAGGGAATAAGTAGAAATACCCCCTAGAGGACAAAAACTGATAGCAAGGGTTATAATTAGAACATGAAAATGATAAATTATTAACAAATTACTTTCTTTTTTATATTTTTTTAATGAATTATTTTAGCTGAGGAGCCTTTGATTCAGGTAGTTTTAAAGATATTCAGATTTATATCTCGTAATATAGGTATGTTTTTGACCTAATGTGGCTTTATTATTTTTAATACATAAAATTAGTATGGCGTTGTTATACTTACTTTCATCTTGATTAATAAAGCTCCACAGCCAAATAGAACTAAGAACAGCTGACGCTGTTATCGTGGCCACTTGCCAAGGTTCACGATTTACAAACAGGCGATTGATATTTTGGGTTAGCAGTTTGCTACAATCGTAAGCACCAGTTTGAAAAGGTTTCATGATAATGATTGTGCTGGTTTTTTTTATTTTGTAATTTTATGCAATTTAAGTATAAATAAATGAAAATAACAATTACTAAACACTTTGACGAAACGAAAACAACTGAAATGAGAATTGAAAAATTTAACAATTAAACCAGCGGCCAATATTAAATGGAAATAACGTAATGCAATTAAATGATTAGGAAATTTGTTCAAGTTATCAAAGAAATGAAAAACTGATAACGTAAGTGTACCTAATAGTATGTTATCAAAAAATAATTTGTTTTTAGTTTTAGTTCTTTTAAAAATAGTTTAAAATAAAAAAAATGTAACTTACCTTTTATTTACTATAACTACTACATTAGTTTAAATCTAAGAATTAAATAATAATATAAATTTTAAACTATTTTTTTTTTTTATTATGTGTTTTTAATTAATAATTAAAGAAAAAATTAAACAGCTGTGTCATTACAAATTGTTTGTGTATCTGAAAAGGTAAACAAACCTGAAGTTGGCTGCTGTTCAATAGCAGTGTTGGAAAGTTACTTAATAAATTAAAAAGTGTTAACAGCATCTCAATAGAAGTTACATAAAATCCATGACACAAGTATACATATCGAACATAAGAAAAGGTTTCATCAGGCGTAGGCAGTCCATACCAGAAGCTGAAGACTTTTGGTAATTTTCATAAATATCACGATCATTAATGAAACTATTGAAAATGAGAATTTGAATTTTTACATTTTTTAGGTGAAAAAATATTTTTTAGATATATTCGATACAAACCTTTTTATAGAAAAATTTTTGATAAAAATTTTTTACTTTTTTAAAGAAAATTTTTCGATAAAAATATTCTACATTTAAAAAAAATCGATAAAAATATTTTTCTGTGAAAATTTTCAAAGAAATTATTTTTCTATAGAATAATTTTTTCAAAAAAAAAAAAAATCTAAGAAAATTTTCGGTAAAAATTTGTTTTCATAGAAAAATTTTCTATAAAAATATTTTTCTATAGAAATATTTTTCTGATAAAAAAAAATTCTATAAAAAATGTTTGATAACAAAATTTTCTATAAAAAATTTTTTATTAAAAAAATTTTCTATAAAAAGATTTCTTTAGAAAAGTTTTTAATAAAAAAAATTTTCTATAAAAAAACTTAAACCTAAGAATTAAAAAAAAAATTATTAAAATTAAAAAAATTTTTGGTATAAAAATATTCTATAGAAAAATTTTTGATAGAGAAATTTTCTATAGAAAAATTTTTGATAAAAAAATTTTCTATAGAAAAATTTTTAATAAAAAAATGTTCTATGGAAAAATTGTTGATAAAAAAATTTTATATAGAAACATTATTGATAAAAAAATTTTCTATAGAAAAATTTTTGATAACAGAATTTTCTATAGAAAAATTTTTGATAAAAAAATTTTCTAACGAAAAATTTTCTAACGAAAAATTTTTGATAAAAACATTTTCTATAGAAAAATTTTTGATAAAAGCATTTTCTATAGAAAAATTTTTGATAAAAAATTTTCTATAAAAAAATATTAAAATTAAAAAAAATTTTGATGAAAAAATTTTCAAAAAATAACAAAATTGTCGGGATGTAAATATTATTCAAAAAGAATGACTATTCGCGTTTGATCCCAAATCTGTTACATTTATTTATTAATGTAACAGACCAATTTATTGATAAAAAGCCAAAAATTGTTTGCGGAGGAATTTTGGTTTCTATAAAAAATTTTTTGATAAAAAAAAATTTTTAATAAAAAAATGTTCTATGGAAAAGTTGTTGAAAAAAAAATTTTATATAGAAACATTATTGATAAAAAAATTTTATATAGAAAAATTTTTGATAAAAGAATTTTCTATAGAAAAATTTTTGACAAAAGACATTTCTATAGATAACTTTTTGATAAAAAAAATTTCTATAGAAAAATTTTTGACACTTTTATAAAAAAAAAAAAAAAAATTCTATAAAAAGAATTAAAAAAATTTTCCTTAGAAAAATTTTTTATACAAAAATTTTTGATATTTATCTACGATTTTGGATATTACTACATGTTCAAGCTATTATTTTCTTTTGAATATTTAAAACAAATTACCTTAAGTGACAAGAAGTTGTCACTAAAAAAAATTTAACAAAATAACCAATATGCACTAATTAAGCCAAAATTTAACATTTTGATCATAAAGGTTAAAATATAACCAGTACACTCTAGCTACAAAGACTCGCAACAAATGATTAACGGATGCTTTATAAATGCATTGATTTAATAATTTCTCAATAGGTGGCACGAATAATTGATACTATGGGTTGTTTCATTTTAAATTCTGTCAGCTTCTTCTCATACAATTTCAAGACTTGATGAGCCAAAACTGATTGTTGTGAAAGTAGACATTGGTATAAACCTGACCTTACTATCAAGTTTACGAAAAATCTAAAATTTTGTATGAAATTTAATAAAAATAAAATGAAAACTAATGAAGAAAATGTTCGTGTATGAACGTGAATGCAGGTTCAAAATAAATTTAAAGAAAAATTAAAAATAAACCTAATCTGTGTGAAACAGCACATAGTTTTCAAATTGTAACTACTCCAACCGTAAAAAATAAAAAAGCTCCCAAAACCATAATCAAAACACTAGATTGACAACTCGCTAAAATCGCTGTATCATAATAAAACCATTTCCATTGTCATTACTCTTTTTATTTGTCTCTCACAGTTTTTGTTTACATATTTTATAACAATCACTCACCTGTAGCTGATTATATTAATTTACTAAAATTTAAAGTGATAACATTGTAGATATATACATTTGAATAGATTTAAATAAGTGCTCATGAAATGCTGCGTCATCTGCAAGTTTTATTAAATAGGGTAAGTAATTAAATGGCTTTGTTAAATACTAATAATTGAAACGAAATTTCTTTAGACTTATCCCTTAAGAATCCCACCGGCCGCTAATATGTGCTCCTCCATCTCGACCAGCAATCAATATTGTCAAATTAACGAAAACAATGGTGTACGTGAAATTGTGCTTAATGATCCCAAAACACGCAATGCCCTATCACTTAAAATGATGGATGAGATATTGGGAGCCTTAACCAAGACCTGGAATGACACCAATTTACGTTGCATTGTCCTAACGTCTACGGGTCCAGTATGGTCGGCTGGTCATGATTTGAAAGAGTTGGCTCCCGAATGCAGCAGTGAACAGTATGCTAACGTTTTTGAAAAACTCATTAAAATCAATAACAATATACGCAAATGTCCTGTGCCTGTTATAGCCAAGGTTAATGGTGTTGTGGCCGCAGGTGGTGTTCAATTGGTAGCTTCATGCGATATTGTGGTTTGTTCGGCGAAAAGTTCCTTTATTACACCTAGGTAATTAGTTATGTCTGATTAAGGGGAGCTTGTCTATATTATACCCTTTAATATCTCTTCCTCCGTCAACTTTTCTATAGAAAAGTCTTCCTATCGTCAACTTTTCTATAGAAGTCTTCCTATCGTCAACTTTTCTATAGAAAAGTCTTCCTATCGTCAACTTTTCTATAGAAAAGTCTTCCTATCGTCAACTTTTCTATAGAAAAGTCTTCCTATCGTCAACTTTTCTATAGAAAAGTCTTCCTATCGTCAACTTTTCTATAGAAAAGTCTTCCTATCGTCAACTTTTCTATAGAAAAGTCTTCCTATCGTCAACTTTTCTATAGAAAAGTCTTCCTATCGTCAACTTTTCTATAGAAAAGTCTTCCTATCGTCAACTTTTCTATAGAAAAGTCTTCCTATCGTCAACTTTTCTATAGAAAAGTCTTCCTATCGTCAACTTTTCTATAGAAAAGTCTTCCTATCGTCAACTTTTCTATAGAAAAGTCTTCCTATCGTCAACTTTTCTATAGAAAAATCTTCCTATCGTCAACTTTTCTATAGAAAAGTATTTAATACTTTTAATATTTTTTTCTTAAGCGCTAATTTTGGTGTTTTTGCTTCAACACCTGCCGTTGCTATGTCACGTATATTAACACACACCAAATGTTTGGATATGTTAATGACAGGGCATCCCATAACTGCCGAAGATGCTTTCAGGCAGGGTTTAGCTAGTCGTGTAGTGCCTGACGCTGAGCTAGATAACGAAATGAATAAGATAATAAGTGCAATTAAACTCAAAAGTCGGTCAGTATTGGCCTTAGGCAAAGAGTTTTTCTATCATCAATTGGAACTGCCTTTGCCGGAGGCCTATAGGCAGGGCACAAAGGTATTAATAATTTAAATTGGTTTAAAATGTTTTTTTGGTGTTAAGTTTCTCATCTCGTTTTCAGAAAATGGTGGAAAATCTTCAACTTAAGGACTCACAAGAAGGTATACGGGGATTTATGGAGAAACGTAAACCAGTATGGTCACATTTGTAGGATAATAAGAAAGAAAACTATTTAATGCCTATAATAAATTATAAGAGTAAGGAGTCACTTATTTACAGACATCATGTTTTTAGAGGGAATGTACTTATAGTGGAGATTTTAGAAATATTGGAGAAAATTTATATATTTGATTGGTTATGGTTAAAATGCATTTATATTTTTATAGTATTTTTTACTAATAAAGATAACATTAAGTTCAGTGGTTTTTAATTGAAGACAATGAACAATTTTGAGTTATAGAGGTATATTTTTAAAACTTTACTTTACAACTCAAAGTGAGTAATATTCTTTACGGTTACATTTTAATAAAATGATTTTATTTGAAGCTATTATTAGTGTTGAAAAGTGTTAAAAATTACTTATTATAGCGAGCAGTGTTGCTAAATGTTTTATTATTCTTATCAGTTTATGAAACACAGAGTTGTCAATTATTTATCAGCTGTTGAAACAGTGTTGAAAAGTGCTTTAAATGTTAATTACCAAAGAAAAACAAAAAATAAAGAGATTTATTAAAACAATCAACAAGTGATAAAAATCATGTTCAAGGTCTTAACAAATTTAAAAAAGGTGATAGATTTAGTAAAAATCTTCAAGTCATTATTTTAACATATGTAAAAATCTTTCCTTTAGCCCCATGCTGCCACAAAACTACTTCAAAAATCTCTGCATGTCTCCAGTATAGCAGCTTCCCAGAAATATATTGATGTTACACAATCCAACGGTGTACGAGAGATATGTTTAAATGACCCAAAGACAAGGAATTCTCTGTCGATGGGCATGATGAATTCCATACTAGAGGCTCTGACCAATGACTGGCAAAATAAAGAACTACGCTGTATAGTTCTGAGCGCTAAGGGGCCTATATGGTCAGCTGGTCACAATCTTAAAGAACTTGGACCTGATAATTCTTGTAAGAAGGTTTTCCAAAAGTTAAACGATATTATTACGAATATATATAAAGCCCCCGTGCCGGTTGTGGCAAAAGTTGATGGCTTGGCAGCAGCGGCCGGTTGTCAATTGGTGGCTTCGTGTGATATGATTGTAGCCACAAATAAGAGTACCTTCTCAACGCCTGGGTACAGTATAAAAAAATGTGTATCTTAAAATCCCTTAAAGCTATCAAATTCCTATACTTTTTGAATTAAAAGGGCCAATTTTGGTATATTTTGCTCTACCCCCGGCATTGCTATATCAAGGGTTATGCCAAGACCAACGGCAGCCTTTATGGTTATGACGGGACTACCCATTACAGCTGAAGAGGCTTTCATTGCTGGTATGTTATATTTTAAAATTTTAGCTATTGTACCTTATTTTATTTTTACCCCACCTATGTAGGTCTAGTAAGCCGCGTAGTGCCTGAAACGCAAATTGATGCGGAAATGCAAAAAATCACTGATGCCATTAAAAACAAAAGTCGTTCTGTTATTGCTTTTGGGAAAGAATTCTTCTATGAACAGCTTAATATGTCCCTTAAAGAAGCCTATGAAATAGGCGCCGAGGTAGGATAATATTTCATAAAAACGAGGGGTTATTATGTTTCGATTCGAAAGAAAAACCTTTCGTATTTATATACCCAACACATTGTGATTCGAAAAGTTCTTTTTCGAATCGAATTACATAATAACCTCCCAGTTTGTTATTTTCTTATTTAATTGTATTTCTAGAAAATGGTGGAAAATCTTGGTTTAGCAGACAGTAAGGAGGGAATTAAAGGTTTTATAGAGAAACGTAAACCCCAGTGGAAGCATGAGTAGTTAAAATTAATGATTACTTTTTGTCTATATGAGCATTTATTAGGTAATTTAACAAAAATATATGTAATAAAGAAACGATTTTGTACTAAATTAAACTAGAAGTATTAAGTTGCAGAGGCCACCCTACGCTTCACTGGCAGTCAAGAATAACAGAAGATTAAGATGCAGATGGTAATCAATTTGGCTTAGCCTTATGAAATAAATTGAAAGAAATTAATTTTTAGTTGAACCAAGAATTTATGTTAAGAGGGTGTGGGTTCGAATCCGGGCTCAGGTTCATATCATAAATTTTTAATTTTAATAATTTTTATGATTTTTAAATTAGATTAATAATTTTTAAGAATACTGAAAAAACTATGTGACACTTATCAGTGTGGAATGCTGCATTTTCTGTCCCGCTACGGACTTCATCAGCACACTGTGTCACCAACTGTTAGATGCCATTAGTTAAGATCATCTATTTAACTGAATTCTTAAGCGAAATTGAAAACGAGAATTATATTAACACTCATTTCTATTTCACCTATGACCATATGATCGATTCAGTTAGATACTAAATTCAAATTTGCATTAACGTAAAAAGAATAAACAAAAACTTGTCAAAACAAAAATCTTTGTCTTCATTACCAGCTGACAGTTGGTTAAAGTACAAAGTAAATGTAGATTAATAAAGGATAGGAATACAAAACATAAAAGGAAAAAACTATGGTGGATAAGTTCGTCTAACTGAATCGATCATATGGTCATAGGTGAAATAGAAATGAGTGTAGGTGAAATAGAAATGAGTGACATAACATAAGCTGTGTTTAGAAAAACAACATTTTCTAAACCGATATATATTTCTTGGTTTTAATCTAAATACATAATTTTTGTTTCAATATTGCAAATAGTTCCAATTTTATAACGTTTTTTCCCTCTCCTGTAAACTTTTGAAACTGCAGAAAGGTTATTTAGTCTTTTAGGTGACGCTATATTTAACGTTAGGTCAGTTAGTTCAAAAGACAGAAAGCATTTAAAAATAAACTACTTTCACTCCTTTGTTGTATATGTTCTTTATATGTATAAATTTGAGCATTGCTTCAGAAGGTACATGGATTTAGCTTGAGAAAAAATTTCTTAATTGCAAACTTTTTTTTTTAATTTCAACGATTTTTGTTAAGCAATGTACATGTGGCATCTCTGTAGATATAAAAGCCGATATGTTCACTTTACAGCACTGCACTAAAATCAACAAGTGTTACCCAACCTATAATAGATTTCTAATTCAAAATATATGGCATCTCTACATAAAGAACTAAATACCGTTAGCCAGGTTCATTTTACAACACTGGACATAAGAGCAACAAGAGTTCCCAGATTATTGGGAAAGACCACCATACATAAGGAATACTCTCCAGCTGATTTCAACGAAATTTGGTACAGTGATTTTGGCTTAGATAAGCAATATTTGCTTTAAATTTCATGAAAAAATATTGATATTTGTGGTCAAAATATTGTTTGATTACATGGGGGTCCAGAGAGACGGACGGACTGACGCCGCTAAATCGACTCAGAAAGTGAGTCTAATCCTATTCCACCTATGGTGGTGAAGGGTATAAAATAGCAGAAAATGCAATACGACATTTCATACATGTACATGACGTTTCTTAAAAGTACTTTGACGTTTCTAAAATGTATTTTGACAGTTCGCCCACAGTCTAGTTGTAGTGTATGTTTTGTGATTCCCACAAATATTTGTGTTGACTTTTTATTTACCCTTTGTTTAGCTTAAATAATCACATTGCAGTTAGTTATGGGCACAAGCCTTTAAAGACAAGTCATATTAGATCAAAGTGCAAAAAAAAAAAAATAATAAAAATATAAAATTATTAAAAATTTCATTAAATTTTTTTAAATTTATACTTAATTATAAAATCAAATCAATAAACAGGTATGTTCAATAGTAATAAATTGTTAAAGATGGGGTTCACCATTTTGAATATTTAAAGTGAAGACAGTGCAAATATTAAAAAAAAATAATATTAAAATTCAAAATTATATTTAAAATAAAAAACTTCTAATCAAGTTTATTTGATCAATGGAAAAACCAAACTATATTCGTTTTAGATTTTCATGTGCATGTAGAAAAATTAATTTTGTTTTTCAGTTGTATTGGTTGTTTATTGACAAACACATATAGTATAACTTTATGGCGTGAAATGTAATAACTAATAATATACATACTTACTAAATATTAAATATACTATGATAATAAGTAATAGCAATTAATTTAAAATTACTAAGTTTGTTAGAAATATTAAATCCTGTTGAAATATTAGATAATTATTGAAAATTTTTAATATAAAAATTTAAATAGATTTATTTCAAGTTAAGACTTATAGAACATTTTGCTGTGACTTAAAATTGTTTAGTATATAACTTTTCTATATAAAACTTATTACATCGGTTCCATCTGAATGACTATTTTAGTAAGCGGTGCAGGTAATAACTCAAACAAATAAACAGATTAAGTGGTGAAATACTTGGTGAACTTTTATTTCTTATCAGTAATCTTCTTCTGTTATCCTTGACTCCGAGGGGAGCATAGGGCCTCAGTATTGAAAAAAAAGTATTGGGAGACGTAAAATAAACTTAATAGCTTATTCACATTATACATTTTTATGAGTTTTCATTAAAGAAAACATCATCAAAAAGTATACCGTTCACATTTTGAGAATTTGACACTTAAAGGATTTTCAGCAGAAATTATTTTTTTACCAATAAAAAAAGGGCACCAAAAAATTATTTATTAATTGTAATAAATTAATAATATTTTATCACAATTAAAGTATAATTTTTGAAAATTAGTTAAACGGGGTTTATCTTTCTAATCTTATATTCTCTATTTAGAACTTACTTAAATCTCATTTATACCTTTACACACATTTTAAGTATCAATCCTTATTTATATCTTCAAGGATGCATGATAATATGTTATTGTTATACATTTTGGGTTTATCTGCAAATTTTCCACACAGAGTGATAAGCATTAGAAACATGTTGTACACATCACATACGCATGTGTACACTTTTGTTTTGAGATTGTACTTCATTAAAAATACATACAACAAGTAAGAAAGTTTTATAGTCGGTCAAGACCGACCATACGATACCCTTCACCACTAAGGTCAAAGGTGTTCATTTTCCTGTATAAAGACAAAAATTTGTTAAATTTTGCCATCATACAAACATTTTCTCAAAACTTATTTATTTAAGATGTTTCCGTCATTTGGACTTATATGAGGGCTAGGGTCAAATGTGGACCGATTATCTAAAAATTTAGCAAATTAATTATAGTTGTTACAAAAATTATGTTTGAAAAAAATTAACTTAAAATTCTGATTATCTTCAGATTTAGGAGCGTTTTAGTGATTTTTGTCTCATTTAGTGCTTTTTGACACATAAGTTTGTATGGGAGCTATGGTCAAATGTGGACCGATTTCAACGAAATTTGGTACAGTGATTTTGGTTGATATAAGTAGTATTTGTTTTAAATTTCATGACAACAAATTTTGATATTTGTGGGCAATATATCAATTCCGGGAAGTGGGACCTATGGGAGGTACCATAAATAATGGACCGATTTTGACGAATTTCAGTAGCCATGGTCACCATGCCAAATTTCATCAAATTATCTTTAGAATTGCGATCTGTACTTTGATTACAAGCTTTACATGGGGGTCCAGCCAGCCGCCCAGCGAGACGGAAGGACGGACCGACATCGCTAAATCGACTTAGAAAGTGATTCTAAGGCTATTGGTATACTAAAAGGTGGGTCTAAGACAAATATTTCTATGCGTTACACACATCATTGTGAACTGCCGTGGTATAGCAGGTTAGTCATCCGCCTAGCATACCAGAGGTCCCAAGTTCGATCCCTGGCCAGAACCACTTGAAAAAAAATAAATTTTTAAAAAAGCGGCGGTTCACCTCATAATTCAGCTAGCCATTGGTTATTGACTATTAGGCTATATAAAACTTCTCTAACTAATGCATTTGCCGTTCGGAGTCGGAGTTAAAACCTAGGTCCCTTTCAATGAGTCTAAAACTAGAATCGGATGCAGCTCATTGTCTGAAAGAAATACCACTTGTTCCAATTGGAATGTTGTCGTGGAAAATTATTATTATTATTATTATTATTATTACATACATCAGCACAAACTTATAATACCCTT
This sequence comes from Stomorhina lunata, assembly GCA_933228675.1. Classification (NCBI taxonomy): domain Eukaryota; kingdom Metazoa; phylum Arthropoda; class Insecta; order Diptera; family Rhiniidae; genus Stomorhina; species Stomorhina lunata. The sequence continues at coordinate 107,848,406 of OW121744.1, read as the reverse complement.
TCCACCTTTTGGTAGCGAAGGGTATAAAAACCCAAGCTAAGTGCATACTAAACTAACAATAACAAAACATATAGCAAATAAAATCGTTTTTTTTTTTCAGTGCACATTCTTATTTTAAGATTGATCACTTTTTGAAAACGCTCTACATTTGGCCAACGTTGGTTTAGATAATCCTAGTCTATGTGTAATTTTGCAAAACAAAATCTTTAAAGAAAAATAATTTAAAATGCATTATATTATTTATCAAAATTTTTTAGTATTAAAGCGAATTGTACTTTAATATTAATATGGTTTTATTGCTTTGTCTTTTATTTTTTATTTTAGATTTGTTCGGAATTAAAAAAAAAACATTGCCTACACATCTGGCAACACACTTTTATTTTTGTTTATTTGATAAAGTGTTGCTATACGATTTCCCATCATTTTCGTTTACCAACACTAGGTTTTAGCGAATCTATTAACAGCAGCACAATTTTTGTCTCAGTTAAAACTTTGGATATCCCCCATAACAGAATATTTTCTTTGTTTGTCGGTCATCGCCTGGCATTTTTTCTGATATAATTGATAAGTAGATGTAAAATGTATAGCATTAATCAGTGTTTAAATTGTCAATATTGTTGGTAAATCATCATTGTCTGTATAACATTCCAATCTAAAAGTAAGTAGGAATATTTATTGTGATTAAAAATATGTTGATTCATGTTTGCTGCTGTTGCAAATTTGTATTATGAAAAGTTTAGCAAAACAATTAAGAAAATTACCTGTCTTTTTTTACCACGTCAATAAAGTGAAAATTAATAGTTAAAGTAGAACGTATAAGTCGTATTCTCAACAGGAGTGTGTGTTTAATAAATATCTGATTTTAACTTATCATCAAAATCATTGGGAGCCCTCGGTTTATATTAGAGTGTCTGTTTATGTTTGTACGTACATATTTTCGTGGTCCACAAACAAATGCATATATTTTTCACAACCTGCTGCTCCATAGGGGAAAGGCCCTGCAGTAAAGGCTGGCAGAGAAACAATACTGTTTGCTATAGACAATGTTTCCAGTACTACTTGCCTATTTTGCCCCAGCTTATATTGAAATTTAACCTTATAAGTTCCTACGAAACCAACCAGTAGACTTTACCAATACTTAGAGATCAAATAGAAAATTTTGGGTTATTGAGATACATATCGCACTTGATCAACAAGAGGGTATTAACTCAAAATTTTTAAATTTTCAGTAGAGTCAAAAAACTTTTATTTTACTACTACTTTCATATAAGGAAGAGGGGTAAAACTGTAGTTTTTTGGTGAAATTATAGTGAGAATGTAAGATTTTTACAGTGGTTAGATAAGACTACTACACATCAATTTCTTTAAAAAAGTGAAAATTTAAAAATTTAGAGTTAAATAAACAATGTCACCAGAAATATACTAGAATTTTAATCCATAAACCAGAACTAGACTGTGGACGAAACTGTCAAGTACATATAAGAGACGTCAAAAGTACATTTAAAAGACGTCATCTTCATATAAAAAATGTCAATATAAATTTTTTTTCTATTTTTTTCTATTTTTTTTTTTTTTTGCTTAGTAAAACATGATCGCACTCTATGCGGTACTCTATGTTGTAATCTATCAGGCATGTTCTAAATACCACTTTGAAGTAAAATTAGTTTGAAATCACTTTAATTTGAATGCTTGATGTTCTACATTATACTTAGTACATTTCATTTTTATTCACATTTATCGAAAAAGAAGTATCTATTTTGAAAGTACATTCAATTTTTATGGTAAAATCAAACCATTTTTTTCTCTTCAAAGTACATTTTAAATGAAAAATAGAACAGCAAACCACCACTTTTGTAGAATATCAAAGTCAACTTTTTATACCCTTCACCACCATAGGTGGAAAAGGTATTATAAGTTTGTGCTGATGTATGTAACGCATAGAAATATTTGTCTTAGACCCACCTTTTAGTATACCAATAGGCTTAGAATCACTTTCTGAGTTGATTTAGCGACGTCAGTCCGTCCGCTCCCATACAAACTTATGTGTCAAAACGCACTAAATATGACAAAAATCACTAAAACGACCGTAAATCTGAAGATAATATGAATTTTATGTTTATTTTTTGCATAGGTAGGTACATCCTTTTTGTAACAACTGTAATCAACTTGCCAAATTTCGAGATAATCGGTCCACATTTGACCATTGCTCTCAAATAAGTCCAATTGACGGAAACAGCTTAAATGTATAAATTTTGAGAAAATGTTTGTATGATGGCAAAATTTAACGAATATTTGTCTTTATACAGGACCTTAGTGGTGAAGGGTATCGTATGGTCGGGCTTGACCGACTATAGTACTTTCTTGTTAAAACTTAATTTTACTTCTACTACCGAGAAGTTTTATGAATTTTACACATAGAAATATTTAACCATATCCATTTGTCATTACGTCTGTCTGTTCTGTTAAAGTTTATGTCCAAATATGTCCATTGTATTTTATTGAACTCACTTTTTGTAACTTTTCTAAATGAACTTCTCTATATAGGCAACTGTCTTTCTAAATCAACTTTTCTATTAAAGTGTATTTTTAAAGTCAACTTTTCTATAGAAATGTCTTTTTAAAGTAAACTATTATATAGAAATGTGTCTCTAACTTCAACATTTCTATATAAATGCCTATCTGACAATAACTTTCCTATAGAAATGTCTTCCGAAAGCCATAGAAATGTTATTCGAATGCCAGTTTATCTATAGAAATGGATTTCTAACGTCAACTTTTCTATAGAAATGTCTTTCTAGAGCAATGTTGGGCAAAGTTTCTCTGATTCTCTCTTACTTTGTATTTGCCTACCCCTAGGGTTAGCAAAATTAAAAATCAGAGAAAATTTGCCCAACAATGTTCTAGAGTCAACTTTTTAATAGAAATATCTTTCTAAAGTCAAGTTTTCTATAGAACTGCCTTTCTGGCTTTAACTGTTCTATATAAAAATGTCTTTCTAACATCAACTTTTCTATAGAAAGATTTTATATAATACTTTTATGTATATTCTTTTTTTTTTAGCAAAACAAAAATGTCGAGTGACGAATCAAATTGTACCCATATATCTGCAGCCTCAACTCAACCAGACAAAAATAAAGAGACACTTAAGCCTCACAAACCAGAAGAATGGGGTAAATTGATGTTTTGATTACAAAATCTATGATTTTCTTTAATTTTCTTTTAATAATTATTCTATTTAGAGATAAATTTTATTGGGAACTTCGTGCTTGATTTATATCATAGATCAATTGTAGGATTTGAAAACGAATGGCTTCTTAAGAAATCCTTTGTACGCAGTGAATACGTAAAAGTTTTAACCGAGGAGATAGGAAAGAAATTGAAACAATTGAATGGCACTAGTGATGTAAGTATAAACAGTTTTTACATTTGTTAATAAAAAAAATAGATTTGGATTTCAATGTTGTAGGACATTTTTGCAGACAATAACAATGGCAGATAAATGTCTTAACTAATAAATTGCTGTATTACAACTACTTTTCTATAGAAAACACTGCCCACCGACAACTTTTCTATAGAAAACTCTGCCTACCGAAAGCTTTTCTATAGAAAACTCTTCCTACCGACAACTTTTCTATAGAAAACTCTTCCTACCGACAACTTTTCTATAGAAAACTCTTCCTATCGACAACTTTTCTATAGAAAACTCTTCCTACCGACAACTTTTCTATAAAAAACTCTTCCTACCGACAACTTTTCTATAGAAAACTCTTCATACCCACAACTTTTTCTATAGAAAACTCTTTCTACCGAAAGCTTTTCTATAGAAAACTCTTCCTACCGACAACTTTTCTATAGAAAACTCTTCCTACCGACAACTTTTCTATAGAAAACTTTTCCTACCGACAACTTTTCTATAGAAAACTTTTCCTACCGACAACTTTTCTATAGAAAACTTTTCCTACCGACAACTTTTCTATAGAAAACTTTTCCTACCGACAACTTTTCTATAGAAAACTTTTCCTACCGACAACTTTTCTATAGAAAACTACTTCTGCCGACAACTTTTCTATAGAAAACTCCTCCTACCGACAACTTTTCTATAGAAAACTCCTCCTACCGAAAACTTTTCTATAGAAAACTCAATTCTCAACATTTGATTGCATAACGTTTTGTTTTGAAACTTCTAAGTCGATATCTTAGTATTTAAGGGCGTAATAACAGAATATATATATTTTGTATTCCCTTAGATTGGTACCTTATTACATCGTTGCGGATTTCTTATTAATACCCAAAGAGGAAGTCCATTTTTTAAAATAAAATACGCAAAATTATTTGAATTTCGCAATGCGAAATTACAAGAAATGGATAATTTAAAGATAAACAGTGATGATATTAAACGAGGAGAAGGTTCAGAAAGTAAAGATAACCTTATGAATTTATTAAGTAACAAAATAAATATATCAGTTGAAGGTTAGTTATATTCTTATGTTAGACATATTTCATTTAACTCATACAATTTATAATAAATATTAATAATTTTAAAGATAATTTGGAAATCGATGAAAGCGTAGAAAAATCTATTTTGGAATATCAAGCTTCTAAAATGCAGCTGCGCAAGGAAAATTATTTCCCCACCAACATGAGCTGTAGCATCTGTCAAGAAGATTTTACCACAATGGAAACATACGAAGACCATATCCAACTTCATGGCGAAGAAACTGATTTTGAGTTTTTAAACTCCATGAGTAAATTGTATGTGACATTTAGGAAAATTTAACTAAATATCTAATTAATTATAATTTATTTCTTTCAGTGATAATCCTATATTTACACTGTACTGTCGTTTATGCAAAAATTCCCATTACTTTTGTTTCGAATTCGAATCTATTTTGGACAATTTAATAATAGAAAAAATTATTATTGTACAATCACGTTCATTGTATTATGTCCACAATATGCGAGTACCCTACAAGTTTCCCGAGAATGGTAAAGATCGTTTCTTTGTGGACTCGCATTTGTTTACCAGACACGTTGAACAGCCCATTGTTTTGATATGTCGCCTTGAAAGTAGCAAGGAAACACGTATTATAGAGCAACATCATTTTATGGTAAGTTGTTTATGAAGATAAATTCAAAATTAACTAGCAAAGACAAAAACCAAAAATTTGTTGAACATTGAGCACGAACTGTGATCTTTGACATTAATTTTTTGGGACTTATCAAAGATGTGGGTCGTTAGCGGAACAGATTGGCGAGACTACATTCTTCACTCTAAATAATGATTAAGCTAGTTCACTAGACATAATAACTGTGAATTCTGTTCTGATCAACTGCTTAGCCTGGCGCGCTGTTTTGTCTCTAGCATCAGAGCACCTACTCACATTCGATAGACTAGAGCGACCCAACGATCTTGCCTCTGTAAGCCTTACCTACCTTAACTACAAGAAAGCAGACTGGAACAGCTTTAAATATTTCCGTGATCGCTACTTGAGTGATCTACAATTACCCTCTAACATACACGACGCAAAGAGAAAGTTTCGCGAAACTATTAACGCATTTTCCAACAGAAACAGCGATTCTAGTACCAAACGTTACGATCTTAGGATTTGCCCAGATAAACCGCGATATCGCCAAGTTGTCGAGGAAAACTGGTGCTAACTCAGGACATTTGAAGAGATCATCCAAAATTTAATATCACACATTTGGGGTCCTCGCTGGTCCTATTATGAAAGATCGTCTCATGTTTTGAGTATATTAGACATGTGTGTACATGATCTCTTACATCGATCACAGAAAATAAAAGAATTTCTGGCACAACAAATTAGACATATTTTGGTTACACATAGACTGTGCCGTCCCCAACATATGGTCAGGGTTCTCATAATACCCCCACATTTTAAGCTGATCTGAAGTGCAAGCCTACTCTCAAAACAAAAATCAGATCCTAAGTTTACGGTCAAGTCCTAATAATCTTCGGATACTCTGCACTAACTGTGTAAATCGCAGACTGGGTTGAGTTGTCTGCTACTGAGGCGCAGGTAAGTTTGATGAAAGTGGATGGCCAAACTATCCAGCTGACTACAGATGCAAAGATTTCAAACTACTGATGCTCACATTGAAGGGAGAGTATTCCAAGACCATGCCCTTCACTTGCCAAAAAAAAAAAAAACTCCCCCGGTAAAAGATTGCAGCTTTTCTGCAACGGCGTGAATTCGAAAATCTGTGAATCTCTAAATTGGGGACTGTAAAACTCTGACCGAGCCTCCGAGTAAGGCTTCCTTAGCTTCGATGTGCGCTTTTTAAATGCAATGCTCTGAGAAGGACCTCTCGTTAATCCAGCATCCTGGGGCAAAATGCCAGAAATCGCCTGACAAACTGACCATCTTGTGGAAGCTGACAGGACTAAATATAATAACCAAAGAATTAAGTTTTTTTTTCTTTGCTAGTTAAAAAATAATTTATTAAATGTAATTTGACTTATAAGTAACTATTTGTTTTGTTTTTAGCGCTCCGAAGAATTTCCTGTTGTCAAGTTTTCGATTAATCCCAATCGTTTGCCCAATAAGAAGTTTGTATATATAAATTTTTATATTTTATCTTAAAATCTTATAACATATCCATTAAAATTAACTTCTTTCTAGATTGTTTAGGCCAGTGTTCAATCTAGCCGACTATTTCCCTCCAACAGAAATCCGAAATGCCCTAAAGGATGATTTTTATCATGAGAAATTAATGAAAACATCGAATGAATTTGCTGATTATATGCGTAGTGAAAAAACTTTACAGCCTGCAACTATGGGAGCCTCATTCAATATACTTTTGCAAATTGAAGATATGGACACCATGTTAGAATATATAAAGCTAACTAAACAAAATATAAAATTAAGACGTTATGGCAATGAGTACAGCTTTCAGGTAGTTACCTCAAAATCCATTTTATATTAAAATTATATTATAATAAATGATAAATTATTACAGCTCAAGCCCAAAGAACATATATTCCTCGAAAATATCCTATCCAGATATGATGAGGTGGTTCTAACAACACGTTCTGATATCATAAACAATAAAGAAGATATTTTAAATTTAATGCTGCAGAATAAGAGCGATATTAGACGTAAGAAGAATACTTTTGTGGGAATCATTGAAGCAGTAAATACGGGTCGTATTAGCTTTAAATGTGATCAATCAATTAATGTAAATATTACATATACGGTTATATGTCGACCATCCCGTTTGGGTTTGCGTTATCAATATCGTGCCTTGGAATTGCTTCCAAAAAATAGTGATTTCTTAAAGAATTTTTTATTTCCGGCGAAAATTGTACCAAGACCTCTTTCTACGAAAAGGTAAGCAAATTACATAGTTTTTAATACATAATTCGAAATTTTGTTTTATTTTATAACCTTTAAATCTTTGTAGTTTGCAATTATATAATCCAAACATAAGTGGGGAGCAATTACAAGCCGTTCGTAATATAGCCGAGGGTCCACGCAATGACGCTACTTATATAATATTTGGGCCGCCTGGTATGATATTTTTTCTTATTTTTTTTTTCATAATTTTAATATAATGTGTTATTTAGATTTAATGGCTTTATAATTTCATTATAATGCATAATAATTGTATTTTTATTGTTTTATAATGTTTTATAATTCTATTAAAAAGCATTATAATTTATTTATAATGCGATAGGATTGCATTATATATAATGCTTTCTAATTACATTACAATGATAAATAATTAAATTATGAGGTAAAATTACATTACAAAGCGTTAAAAATGTATTTAATATATTAAAATTACTTTATAATGCTTTCTAACTACATTATAGTGTTTAATGCTAGCTTTAGAATGTGTTGAAATTATATAATAATGCTTTATAATTGCAATATAATGCTTTATATGTGTTATTATTGCATTATAGGTTAGGTTAGATTGAAAAGGTAATGCCAGGGAAGTGGCATCTTCACTCGAAAACCTTAGGGTCCATTATGATCCTTTCTGAAAGTAAATAACGATAGCGGAAAGAGAAAGAGAGAGAAGAGTGAATGGAGAAGTTTCTAGAGTGTTACAGATAGAGAAAGGGAGTCGTAAAGCAGAGAAGTGTTGTCTAAAACGCTACCCTAGGAAAAGAGACCTGTCTATCTAAGCCATCTTCCTCCCAGTATAAAACCTACAACGTCAGTCAGTTCGCACTGCAGTATGTCGGCCAATTCCTTATGGAAACTATTACCTAGTAATTTAAGTCGCTGGTTTTGAAGCGTAGGACAATGGCACAGGACGATTCGGACGATTCCGAGACGATTCCGAGTCCGAGCATAGTCTGCATAGTCTGCAAATGTCCTAAAATGCTCCATCCCATCTATTTAGCCTAGATTTCAGGGCGCAGTGGCCAGTTAGAAAATCCATGCATTTCCTAAGATTGGTTCTGCTAAGATCTAGCAAGAGCTTGGTCTTGCGTATATTTAAGTCAAGCCATAAGGTCCTAGGTATTGTGCAAGTGGCCAAGTTATGCCAGTTCTTAGCTGTTTCCTCACAGATCCAAGACTTGATGCCCATAAAAAGGTGACATATAGGTGGTGCTATCTCTGCCACCGCGAGCCTCAGTTCCTGACTCGAGCCAAGTCTTGCGATTTCGCCAGCAGTTTTAAAGCAAAGTCTTACCCTATATGTAGCTGACAAGCTGATGATAGCTAATCTACACGACTTGACTAGTTTTGAGGTGATACTGCATCTTCCCAGGGCTGTCAACATAGATTGTCACCTCTAGTACGGAACTGAACAACAGTTCCTTGACTAAGTAGTCAGATACAGTAGAACCTGACTCGAAGCAAGGGACGTTCGTTCGCTTCAGTATGCTAGTGTGTCCTGCCTGTCTGTGTCTTAATAGACATCTAGTAGCTGTTCCCTTTATGAATAGATCAAAAGGGAATAGGCGTGATGCTGCCTATTCTAAGGCCGCCTGAGGAGTGCTTCTTAGGGCACCAGTCATGCCTATGCTACTACATCTTTGAACATTGTTCAAGAGGCTAAGAAAGGAGACTTTATTTACCGCCTCCTACCATACTGCGCACCCTTATGTCAGAACTGGTCTTACAATGGTCGTGTATATCCAGTATACTACCATTTGGCTTAGGCACCAGCTCTTACCTACCGAGTTCCTCCAAAATTATTAGGCTTTAAGTCCCTTTTTTTATTCTCTCAAGCATATTCTTCCAAGATAGCTTCCTAACTAGAATGATGCCCAGGAATTTAGCTTCTGATGATAGTACTAACTCTACCCCATTAAGTACTGGAAGTTTGAAATTATCACCCTTGTACCTCCTGGTGAATAAAACTAGCTCTGTTTAATCAGGGTTGACCTCCATTATTGCATTATGATATGACATAATTGCATTATGTATTATAATTGTTTTACAATGCGTTATAATTGCATTATAATGTGTTATAATTAGACTGAATTATACCAATATACATATAATTAAAATGAAATGCCTTGTAATGGACTTTTAACACATTAATAGTGCATTACAATGAAATTGTAATGCCTTGTAACATATTATAATGTCTTATTTTTCTATTTTGCCTTAGGTACTGGTAAAACAACGACTTTGGTCGAAGCAATTTTGCAGATCTTAAAAAGACCTGATACCAAAATACTGGTTACCGCCTCCTCAAACAGTGCTTGCGATGAAATCGCCGTACGTTTGATGAAATATTTAAATGAATTGCAATTGCCACGTGTCATGACACGCATCTATTCACGTTCTTGCGAAGTACGGTCTGAAAACATAGATGATGAACTGTTAGAAAACTCGAACATGTACAATGGGCATTTCTATCCAGATATCGAGATATTACATGAATATCATATTGTTATTGCAACGCTATCGGTTGTGGCTAAATTATCAACCGGAAAATTTGGTCGCCCCCAAAATGGCTGTGGAACTTTGTATACACATTTGTTTATTGACGAGGTGGCTGCCTCAACGGAAGCTGATGCTTTAATGGCCATAACAACTATATTAACACCGAAATCATGTTTAATCATATCGGGCGATAACAAACAGTTGGGCCCGATTTTAAAATCGAAGCGAGCCAAAGAATTGGGTCTCGATGTGTCTTTAATGGATCGTTTGCTAGCGCGCGATTGTTATCGTGTCGATGTAGATACGCGCGACTATGATCGAACCATACAAACACGTTTAGTTCGAAACTATCGTTCACATCCGGCAATTGTCAGTCTATATAGTGGTTTGTACTATAACCACAGCTTGGAAGCTTATGCTAAAATGGGTGAGTATTTGGATTGCATTTTATAATTATAGGCTAAAATTATAATATTAATCTGAAAATCAATATTTTATAGAGGATGTTTCTTTATGTAATGTTTGGCATAAGGCACGTAATAAACAATTTCCCATTATATTCCATGCTATAAATGAACCCTCTAGAATGGATCGTCAATCGCATAGGTAAGTGAAATTAGGCCGGCCATTGATAATAAAATTATGTATTACCATTTTACTCTTACACTTTCATTTCCACACCAGCTTGTACAATATGTGTGAGCTAAATGTAGTTATGGATTACGTTAAGGATTTAATGTATTTCGGCATAAATGGAAAACCGATAAAAGAGAACGATATCGGTATTATATCGCCGTATAAAAAACAATATAAACGCATACAGGAGGAACTAAATTTACGCAAATGGTTTAGTATTGAGACTGGTTCAGTGGAAACATTTCAGGGCAAAGAAAAGGACATAATAATTGTATCATTTGTACGTTCTGGTACTTCAAATTTGGGATTCTTGGACAGCCCCAGAGTAAGTAAAACATTAATTATAGGATGGGCCATTTAAAAATACAATAAAATTTAAATTTTATGCTGAAATTGTTGCTATAAGAAATGGTATAATTCGATCGGAGTCGTTTTGCAGGAATTTTTCCTATCGTCAACTTTTCTATAGAAAAGTCTTCCTATCGTCAACTTTTCTAGGAAAAACTTTAAGAGCAATATTTATTTTATTAATTCATATAAATCTTATTTTTAGCGGTTGAATGTAACTTTATCACGTCCTAAATCTCTATTGATTCTGATCGGAAATCCTCAAACTTTAAGTCTTAATAGTGAGTTTGAGTATATAATAAAAGAATGTCAACGTAACAATACGTTTGTTGGCTCAATTGGACGTCCCAAAGGAAATTTGCAGAAACAAACTACCGAAAATCTGAATAAGTCTAAACAAAATATAACAACTTTAAATCATAAAATGCAGAACTTAAAAGTGGAGGCTGAAAATCAAGTAAAAGATAATAAAACATCAAAGAATAAAAAACGTGGGGGACGTCGTGGTGGTAGGGGTAGAGCTAGAAATAATTCTAGATCTAGAAACAAAACTATAAAAAGTAAAGACGAAAATGAAGCTAATAATGAAGACGATTATGATGACGACGACGAAGAAGAGGAGGATAACACTGTAGGTGTTGATACACCCTCGACATCAGTTAAAAGTATAAAAATAGTTTTAAGAAAGTGTTGAAATTGATTTAAATTTTGCTATTTTTTCTTTTAAAAGAATTAGAAGGGGTGGAATTGGAAGATCAGAAATCTAAAAATACTGAGGCAACGCAGAAAAAAAGTGGCCAGAGACGTCGCAGTCGTGGTGGTAAAGGTAACAAAACTGTTACTTCTGGAAACAATACTAAAAAGGAGTCTTATGATAATGACGATGATGATGACGAAGAGGATAATAGTGGAGACGATGATGAGAAAGATAAAGGCTCCACAACAGTTAAAAATGCCAAAAAATCTGGAAGAACAGGTAAGAGTTATTTCAGTGAAATATCCCAAAGCAATTGTAATATACCAACACATATTAAAGGCATTTATATCTAAAGGGTGGGACATTTAAAAGTTTTAATTTAAAAATGCAATTAAACAAAGACCATTTGAAATTTTGACAAATTTTTTTGCGAAGTATAACTGTTTCGGTTTCAAAAGGTATATTACATATTTAATTCATATGGTAACGCCGCTGGAGTGATTTCAAATAAAGTACCTTTTCTCCATTTGAGAAAAGTTCTTTTTACTGAAAATTAAATTTTTACTCAAATTAGTTGTGATTCCAAATTCTATAGATTCTGTAGAAAAAATGTTTATGATAGTATCAAGTACTGTTTGTTTCTGGAAAAGAATAATTTAAAATTGATTATTAAAATACAGAATTTTTTAAATAATAATCTTGGATTATTGAATATTTTATATTATCGATTAATCGCAGAACACTAATTTTATTTATTTTTTCAAAACATAGGATTCATTCATCATCGGCATCATTCATTCAATTCACGCCATCGTAAAGCTAAAAATTTAGCTAAAAGTTTTAAAATGTCTTAAATTTGAAAAAGGTTCTAAATAAATAAATGTCTTCTTTACCTGTCAAGAAATATAATATATAAAAAGATCCAAAAACAAACTACAGATAAAATAACACAGATTAAAATAAAATACCACAGACAGCGTTACCGTTATGCGACTAAAGTCGCAATTTGCGACTATTTAGATGGCCTGCGACGCAACCTGCGACTTTTCTTCCATGGCTATCTAAAACCATTAAAAGCAATATATAATTTTTTGCACGATTTTTAAAATCTTCATACAATAATAGCAAAAAATGATTTTTTGGTGCGCTTTTGCTTTTAGGTGTTAAATGACAAAAACTCAGTTTACGATGTAGTTTGGAATTTTTATACATATTTGTCGTGTGTTATACCAATATGGAGCACATAAATGAGATATATATCAAACGATGCACAACTGATCTACCAATCCTTATCCATTTTTTAGGAATTCATTGAGGGGGTCGAAAAATATGCGAAAAAATTAAAAGTGGAGAAAACGTGCTTAAATTTTGGCAGCCATTAAGTAGTATTTGAAGTGACGAAATTAAAATTTAGAGGGCAATAAATTCATCCCCCAAGTGTCTATTTCATTAAATAATGACTGGGTCCAAATGAAACGAAAAAAGAAGACGAAATACGAAAAAACGTAAATCATTCGATTTTTTTACGTTTTTGAAATTTGCATGCCAATTTCGCTAAGAAGTGCAAACTTGCGCCATTAAGATTTTGTGTTCAATATACCTGTAGACTTAAGAGTTCAAATCTGTAATTAGATTTTCGGAACACCTAAGAGTGCAAAAATTATTCGAGTTAAAAGTCGGTTTTACAGGAATTAAAACTGTTTGATTTTTGCCTATATATAATATCTTTTCAAGTATGAATTGTTTTATAGTCTTTTGTTCATTGTTTAAGTAGAAATGTTATAAAAAAAGTGTGCGACTTTTTTTTATTGAAAGTGACTTTTTGTGCGACTTTTTTTGTAAAAAGCGACTTTTTTGCGACTTTTTCAAATTTGTCAGCGGTAACGCTGACCACAGATTAATTTAATAATACTATTTTTATGGATTATCAAAAGTAAATGAACTTCCAAAAATAAAAAGTAATATACGAGAAATCTCAATTGATTAAACATAATTTGGTTCTACATTTCAACTTCTCTTTTCTTTCTCATGTCTTTCTATCGTCAACATTTCTCAATCTTTCTATCATAAACTTTTCCACAAAAAAAGTCTTCCTTCCATTAACTTTTCTATAGAAAAGTCTTCCTTTCGTTAACATTTCTATCGTTAAGTCTTCCTTCTATTAACTTTTCTATAGAAAAGTCTTCCTATCATTAACTTTTCTATAGAAAAGTCTTCCTATCATTAACTTTTCTATAGAAAAGTCTTCCTATCATTAACTTTTCTATAGAAAAGTCTTCCTATCATTAACTTTTCTATAGAAAAGTCTTCCTATCATTAACTTTTCTATAGAAAAGTCTTCCTATCGTCAACTTTTCTATAGAAAAGTCTTCCTATCGTCAACTTTTCTATAGAAAAGTCTTCCTATCGTCAACTTTTCTATAGAAAAGTCTTCCTATCGTCAACTTTTCTATAGAAAAGTCTTCCTATCGTCAACTTTTCTATAGAAAAGTCTTCCTATCGTCAACTTTTCTATAGAAAAGTCTTCCTATCGTCAACTTTTCTATAGAAAAGTCTTCCTATCGTCAACTTTTCTATAGAAAAGTCTTCCTATCGTCAACTTTTCTATAGAAAAGTCTTCCTATCGTCAACTTTTCTATAGAAAAGTCTTCCTATCGTCAACTTTTCTATAGAAAAGTCTTCCTATCGTCAACTTTTCTATAGAAAAGTCTTCCTATCGTCAACTTTTCTATAGAAAAGTCTTCCTATCGTCAACTTTTCTATAGAAAAGTCTTCCTATCGTCAACTTTTCTATAGAAAAGTCTTCCTATCGTCAACTTTTCTATAGAAAAGTCTTCCTATCGTCAACTTTTCTATAGAAAAGTCTTCCTATCGTCAACTTTTCTATAGAAAAGTCTTCCTATCATCAACTTTTCTATAGAAAAGTCTTCCTATCGTCAACTTTTCTATAGAAAAGTATTCCTATCGTCGACTTTTCTGTAGAAAAGTCTTCCTATCGTCAACTTTTCTATAGAAAAGTCTTCCTATCGTCAACTTTTCTATAGAAAAGTCTTCCTATCGTCAACTTTTCTATAGAAAAGTCTTCCTATCGTCAACTTTTCTATAGAAAAGTCTTCCTATCGTCAACTTTTCTATAGAAAAGTCTTCCTATCGTCAACTTTTCTATAGAAAAGTCTTCCTATCGTCAACTTTTCTATAGAAAAGTCTTCCTATCGTCAACTTTTCTATAGAAAAGTCTTCCTATCGTCAATTTTTCTATAGAAAAGTCTTCCTATCGTCAACTTTTCTATAGAAAAGTTGACGATAGGAAGACTTTCTATATTTCATAGGATCGACTACAAGACTTCTATAAATAGTGTAATTATATTTTCGAAATTTCTCATGGCATTTTTCGTATTATTTTAGGCAAGACCAAGCAACATTTAAATAACCAAATTGGAGCAAAAAGTGGTAAAATATCGAAACAATACAATAAAGGTAAAATCAACAATAAAATTACCACAGAAGTTCAACAACAAAAACTAAATAAATCCAAAATCGAATCGTTATTCGATGAATTACCACAAGTACCAACAACAATATCAGAATCACTTATTACACCGACAAAAACAAATGTATCCTATTCGAAGGAACAACTTTTACAACTACAACAGCAACAACAGTTTTATCAACAACAGCAACAACAGCTTTATCAACAACAGCAACAACAGTTTCATCAACAACAGTTTCATCAACAACAAAACATACCGAGTTATGTCAATTTGAATAATTCAAATAATTATCATATGCCACCCCATATTAATAGTTATAATATTCCATTTAGTGCTTTAAGGCAACCAAATCCTACCACTGCTTACGCTCAGCCTCTTTCTAATATGGCTCAATCACAACAACAACCCAGACCTTTTAATGCTTTGAACTTGAACAAGCCTTTAAATTATCCCATTACCAACATGAATTTACCAAATGTTCCGAATAACTCCAATAATAGCAAAATTCATGAAACGACTCCAAAAACTGAAAAACCTAAGAACGACCTTAAATCTAAGAAACCTGATAAATTCACGAACCCTAAAGAACGGGCAGCTTATTATAAAGCTCTTTATAAAGATAAAAATTCAACGATTACTGCAGCTAAAGAATCAAGTACTAATAACTTGAAACCAGATAACAATTCGAAGAAGAGCAACCATAAGAATTGTCAAGCTAATAATTCAATCGAGCGTAATTTAATTTCGTCAACAGCTAGCTCTTCAAAAAGTAGTTCAAATGCTAATGCCTCAACAACTGCTTATGGGGGTAATTCAAATGCCTCAACAACTTCTTATGGGGGTAATTCAAATGCCTCAACAACTTTGTATAGGGGTAGTTCAAATGCGGAGCGTAATTTTATTACGTCAGCTGCCAGCTCTTCAAATGCTAGTAGTTCAAATGCCTCAACAACTTATAGGAGTATTTCAAATACCAGGCGTAATTTCAGTCCGTCAACATTTAATTATGTTCCCAAAGTGGAAAAGAAAAAAGACAATAGTTGTGTTATTGCTTAAGTAAGAGGCCAAAATAATTAAAATATCGTATCTATAATTTTTCTTTGGAAAAAATTTTCTATCAAAAATTTTTCTAAAAAAAGTTTATACTGAAAATTTTTCTAGAGAAAAAATTTTTATATGGAGAAAAAAATTTTTAACAGAATTTTTTTTTTTTGTTGAAAATATAATTTATGCGAAATTTTTTTTCTATAGAAAACATTTTTAATCAATAATTTTTCTATATAACAAATTTTTAATCAAAAACTTTTCTATAGAAAAAAGTTTTACTCGAAAATTTTTCTATAGAAAAAATTTCTACTCGAAAATTGTTCTATAGAAAAAATTTTTACTGGAAAATTTCTCTATAGAAAAAATTTTTACTAGAAAATGTTTCTATAGAAAAAATTTTTACTAGAAAATTTTTCGATAGAAAAAATGTTTACTCTGAAATTTTTCGATAGAAACCATTTTTACTCTGAAATTTTTCTATAGACACAATTTTTACTCTAAAATTTTTATATAGAAAAAATTTTTCTTTAGAAAAAATTTTTCTTTAGAAAAAATTTTTACTCTTAAATTTTTTTATAGAAAAAAATTTTACTCGAAAATTTTTCGATAAAAAAATTTTTACTCTGAAATTTTTCTCTAGAAAAAATTTTTACGCGAAAATTTTTCAATAGAAAAAATTTTTATTTTGAAATTTTTCTATAGAAAAAATATTTTCTCGGAAATTTTTCTATAGAAAAAACTTTTACTCGAAAATTTTTCTATAGAAAAAATTTTTATTCTGAAATTTTTCTATAGAAATATTTTTTTCGAAAATTTTTCTATAGAAAAGTTATTAAACAAAAATGGTTCTATAGAAAACATTATTAAACAAGAATTTTTCTATAGAAAACATTTTTAAACAAGAATTTTTCGATAGAAAAGTTATTAAAAGAAATTTTTTTTAAAGAAAAATGTTTAAATGAAAATTTTTCTACACAAAAAATTTTTAACCGAAAATTTTTTATTGGAAAAAATTATTTATACTTAAGTTTTTCCATAGAGAAATTTTTAAATTTTGAAAATTTTTTTATATGAAAAATTTTTTTATAGAAAAATATTTTAATTGAAATTTGTTTTATAAAAAGTTATTTTATAGAAAAAAATTTTAATTGAAAAATTTTCTTTAGAAAATTCATTTCGAAATTTTTTTTATAGAAAATGTTTCATATCGAAAATTTTTCTATAGAAAAATGTTTTAATTTTTTTATATCAAAAATTTAAAATTTTTATAATTATTTTTTTGAATAGCAAAATAACTCTAGAACTACATCTTGTTATCCACAAATTTGTATACCTTGGATCGATTGTGATTTCTTCTAAAAAGTGGAACCAAAAATCTGCAATCAAAACCCAAGACCTTGGTGTGTAGTTGCCCGAGTTTTAAACGTTGTGTACCAAAAGCAGTGGCAGCAATTTTTAATTACGCCATCGCAAGGTTAAAGCTGCTTGGCTTTCAATTAGTCACTTATTGTACCCAGTTAGAGACTGGGTGCCTAGAAGACCAGAAGAAGGTATTGGTATCGTTAGGCTTGAGAGATATTAAATAATAATATTCAATTTAAATAACTAGATCGAATTTATCATAATTAAAGTTTTGATTGTTATCACGATTGATTAATTATTAATTGTCAATTGATTTAGTTGGTAATCATGCACATTCAATCATTAATCTTTAATTTAAAATAGTCTTCTTAATGATATTGAACTCGTAATCATTAGGTATGATTAGATATAAAATCGTTAATCCAATTAAATTGGTTCAAATGCCAAACAAACGAAATTTTCGCCGTATGCAAACGATACAGGACAATTTTGTTAACCTCTTCTGGAGCGAAGGATTTGTTAAATTGTAAGTCCCGATCCCTTTATTGCTAATATTTTTAGTTGATTTCTGGCCAAAGTCTTGTTTGTTAACCTTTTTTCCTTTGTGAAGTGAAATCTCGTTACAATGGATTTGTTTGATTAAACTAAAGTGATTGTAAGTTATCTTAATCATTAATCTGATTTCAATAGTTTCTGGGGTCTTGATATAGTCTTTAATCATTAATTATGATTTTAATTAGATTATTTGATCTTATTAGGAAACATTGAGATAGAAAGCTTTTTGTTTCTAATTTGCTTTTAATCAATGATTGTTTAGCTGAATTTTTTTTAGCAATTAACTAATTAATTAGTTGCGATTGAATTAATCTTGATTGATGTTATCAAGATTGGCAGTGACAGTTTGATTTTTACTGAAACTAGAGTCATGATCAAATAAATTGTGACTAACATGTTAATCGAAATCACGATTAAACACTAATCATTAATCAGATTAAATTGCCTTGTTCCTTGAGATTGCTTTTTATCGTTAATCAGTTATATTTTATTGCCATATCTGATCTAATTAGAAATCATTGAGGCGGTGTTAGTGGGGCGTAAGCCTTTAATCTTTAATCTGATACATTTTATTGTCATATCCTGATCTAATTATTAATTATTGAGGCGGTGGCTATGGGGCATAAGATCAAATGTTAGTCACATAAACTTTATTGGATTATATTGATTAGTTGTGATTTAATTGGTCTTCATCGAGATTGATTAGTTGTTATTTTAATCGAGCTAATCAAGATTGGTTTTAATCAATAGACTTTAAAGTCACTTAAACTAAAATCTTGATGGAATTAATTATGACTAATATATTAATCGCAATCATGATTAAAGACTTATGGTTAATCAGATTAAATTGCCTAGTTCCTTGAGATTGATTGTTAATCGGATATATTTGATTGCCATATCTAATGTAATTAGGAATGATTAGGGCGATGGTAGTGAGGCGTAAGCTTTTAATCTGATATATTTTATTGCCATATCTGATCTAATTAGGAATAATCGAGGACGGGACCATGCTCGCTTGAGATCAAACGTTAGTCTCATAAACTTTGTTGAATTAAATATAATTGTTGCTATTGAATTGGTCTTAATCGAGCTAAACGTGATTGACCCTAATCAATTGATTTTTAGTCACTTAAACTAAAGTCCTGATGCAATTAATTATGACTTAGAATGTTAATTAACTAATCGTTAATTTGTTTCAATTACTTAATGCCTTGCTATAGTTTTTTTTGTCTTTAATCATTGAAATGTCAAAGAGTCGCGTGATAGGACGAAAGAAATTAGATTAATTTAGAGAAACTGAAACTGATCACGAATGATCTGCTGCCAATTCACGAATGTTTAGACAAATCACGACTAATCACGGTCGATAATTTAAAGCTTAACGACTTGAAACAGTTTTCAATCGTTTATCAGATCAGCTTTAATGTCATATGTATCTGATCTAGTTAAAGTTGATACAACTTTTAATCGTTTGGTCATATCTAATCTAATTAGGAAGCATTGAGATGACAAATGAGATAAGACCACGAAAGTAATTAGACTAGGAATCATTCAAATTGCAAATGAAACAAGTCTATGAAAGCATTAGATTAATTTAATTTGTGGTAATTGAATTGGTCATATGTGAGCTAATCAAGATTAAACCCAATGGATTGATTGATTTCTAGTCAATTAATCTAAAAACGTGATTAAATTAATTGTATTAATATTTTGATCGTAATCAATTAAGCAATTAATCAGATGATCTTAATCAATTAAGTCATTAATCAGATGCATTGTATTAAAAATTAAAATTTGATTTGATCTAATCAAGATTAAACCTAAAATCATGATGGGTTTTGTTGCATCTGCTTTTTTAATCGTAATCATGATTAGACACTAATCGTTTATCTAATTAAATTGCTTTATGCTTTGAAATAGATATTATATCAGTAATCAGATACTTTGTATTGTCATACAATTTGAATTGATCTAATCAAGATTGTCACCTATCGATTGATTTTAAGTCAATTGACTGCAATTTTAATTTTAATCATGTAGGACCTCAATCGTTTATCTAATTGAATTGCTTAGTGTTTTGAAAAAGCTTATAATCGTTAATCAGACAAACATTAGTACCAAATCTTATCTAATTAGATTAGGGAGCAGCTAGATTAATTTAATTTGTCTAAATTGAAGTGATCCTTATAGAGCTAATCAAGATTGTTAACTATCGATTGATTTTAAGTCAATTAAATTGCGACAGCTTTTTTAATTGTAATCATGATTAGACACTTACCGTTTATCTAATTGAATTGCTTAGTGCTTATAATAGTTAATCAGATAAATTTGAATGCCATATCTAATCTAATTAGACTAGGTTTTGGTAGTAGGACATGAGATAGACAACAGGAGTAATTCTGTTATCCTTGACTCCCAGTGAAGCATAGGGCCTCAACGGGAGTAATTAGATTAATTTAATCTGTGTAAATTGCATTGATCATTATTGAGTTAATCAAGATTCTCACTATCGATTGATTTTAAGTCAATTTAATTGAGACTAATTAGATTGAAATACTTTTAATCCTATTAATCAATATTGTTTGAATTAAATGCGATTGATTTGTAAAGGTTGAAATTAGAGTGAAGCCATTTTTTTTTATTTTATGTCCATAACATATTATCCAAATACAAATATTAGATTTTAAGAACATATTCATTATATAATTAATCGCTTTAAATTATAATGAATAGAATTTTGTAATGTTTAAAGTATAAATGCTGTATTTAAAGTGTCTGTTCACATTAAGTACCAGTTATTTTCATTACAATTATTCTATTTATTTCTTACACTTTATATTTTTATAAAAATTTTAACGGAATTTCGGGATATATTAATAAGCCTATAAACACATATATACATACACATATTGTTAAACAAATACATGCATATATATCTTATAAATATTTATCCAAAAATATATAAATAAAAAATCCATAACTGGAAATTTTTCCTTTTTTTTTATAATTTTTAATAACTTTTTAGAAATATGTGTTCTTTTGTACCAACCACGTACTTAGGGTCTTTTTCTAGGTTAGGTAGCTGGCGGTCTGGGGGGTTACTGCGTATTTCGATTCGAAAGAAATTATTTTCGAAACACAATGCTTTAAGCATACAAATTCGAACAGTTTTACTTTCGAATCGAGATACGCAGTAACCCCCCTGATTATCAGACTCACTTAGACTATAAATAACATTTCATAACCATAACCTATAAATAACATTTCATAACCACCACTTTGAACCGCCGTGGTATAGCAGGTTAATCATCCGCCTAGCATACCAGAGACCCAAGTTCGATCCCTGGCCAGTCTCACTTGAAAAAATAAATTTAAAAAAAAAGTGGCCTCATAACTCAGCTAGCCACTGGTTATTGAGTATTAGGCTATGTAAAACTTCTCTAACTAATGCATTTGCCGTTCGGAGCCGGCGTTAAAACGTAGGTCCCTTCAATGAGTCTAAAAATAGAATCGGATGCAACTCATTGTCTGAGAGAAGTACCCTTGTTCCAATTGGAATGTTGTCGGGGAATTATATATATATAACCACTAAAACTGACTAGCATATACAAAAAATAGCACTGCCGTCTCCCACTTTCGCGTAATCCAGCTCGGCTTGATTAAACTAGACCAATAGCAAAGTTAGCCAGTTCCCAAATAACTAACTTATAGTCCCTAGTCTGAGATTGGTTGATTCCAGAAGAAGGTATTGTATAGTTACTAACAATGTTAGGCTTGAGACATATTCAAAAATAATATTCAATTTAAATAACTAGATTGAATTTATCATAGCACGATTGATCAATCATTAGTTATCAATTTCAATTGATTAAGTTGGGAATTATTATGCACATTCAATCAAAATTGTCATTAATCTTTAATTTAAAATAGTCTTCTTAATAATATTAAATTCTAATTATTAGGCATGATTAGATTTTTAATCGTTAATCCGATTAAGTACGCAAACGATACAGAGCAAAAAATAAGAATAAAAATGCCCCCGCCCCCTATTAGGATTTAAGGAAAGCTCCTGGAATATCCCTTATATAGTCCAATAATCTTTATATAGTAAAATAATCCCTATATAGTCCAATAATCTCTATATAGTCCAATAACCTCTATATAGTCCAATAATCTCTATGTAGTAAAATAATCTCTATAGTCATATATAGTCCTATAATCTCTATATAGTCCTATAATCTCTATATAGTCCTATAATCTCTATATAGTCCTATAATCTCTATATAGTCCAATAATCTCTATATAGTCCAATAATCTCTATATAGTAAAATAATCTGTATATAGTCCAATAATCTCTATATGGTCCAATAATCTCTATATAGTCCAATAATCTCTATATAGTCCAATAATCTATATATAATCCAATAATCTCTATATAGTCCAATAATCTCTATATAGTCAAATAATCTGTATATAGTCCAATAATCTCTATATAGTCCAATGATCTCTATATATTACAATAATCTCTATATAGTCCAATAATTTCTATATAGCCCAATAATCTCTATATAATCCAATGATCTCTATATAGTCCAATAATCTCTATATAGTAAAATAATCTGTATATAGTCCAATAATCTCTATATGGTCCAATAATCTCTATATAGTCCAATAATCTCTATATAGTCCAATAACCTCTATATAGTCCAATAATCTCTATATAGTCCAATGATCCCTACATAGTCCAATGTTCTCTTTATAGTGCAATAATGTCAATATAGTCCAATAATCTATATATAGTCCAATAATCTATATATAGTCCAATAATCTCTATATAGTCCAATAATCTCTATATAGTCCAATAATCTCTATATAGTCCAATAATCTCTATATAGTAAAATAATCTATATATAGTCCAATAATCTCTATATAGTCCAATAATCTCTATATAGCCCAATAATCTCTATATAGTCCAATAATCTCTATATAGTAAAATAATCTATATATAGTCCAATAATCTCTATATAGTAAAATAATCTCTATATAGTCCAATAATCTCTATATAGTCCAATAATCTCTATATAGTCCAATAATCTCTATATAGTCCAATAATCTCTATATAGTCCAATAATTTCTATATAGTAAAATAATCTATATATAGTCCAATAATCTCTATATAGTCCAATAATTTCTATATAATATAAAAAATTTCTATATAGTCCAATAATCTCTATATAGTCCAATAATTTCTATATAGTAAAATAATCTCTATATAGTTTAATACTCTCTATATAGTCCAATAATCTCTATATAGTTTAATAATCTCTATATAGTTTAATAATCTCTATATAGTCCAATAATTTCTATATAGTAAAATAATCTCTATATAGTTTAACAATCTCTATATAGTCCAATAATCTCTATATAGTCCAATAATCTCTATATAGTTTAATAATCTCTATATAGTCCTATAATCTGTATATAGCCCAGTAATCTCTATATAGTCCAATAATCTCTATATAGTCCAATAATCTCTATATAGTTCAATAATCTCTATATAGTCCAATTATCTCTATATAGTCCAATAATCTCTTTATAGTCTAATAATCTCTATATAGTCCAATAATCTCTATATAGTCCAATAATCTCTATATAGTCCAATAATCTCTATATAGTCCAATAATCTCTATATAGTCCAATAATCTCTATATAGTCCAATAATCTCAATATAGTCCAATAATCTATATATAGTCCAATAATCTCTATATAGTCCAATAATCTCTATATAGTCCAATTATCTCTATATAGTCCAATAATCTCTATATAGTCTAATAATCTCTATATAGTCCAATAATCTCTATATAGTCCAATAATCTCTATATAGTCTAATAATCTCTATATAGTCCAATAATCTCAATATAGTCCAATAATCTATATATAGTCCAATAATCTCTATATAGTCCAATAATCTCTATATAGTCCAATTATCTCTATATAGTCCAATAATCTCTATATAGTCTAATAATCTCTATATAGTCCAATAATCTCTATATAGTCCAATAATCTCTATATAGTCCAATAATCTCTATATAGTCCAATAATCTCAATATAGTCCAATAATCTATATAGTCCAATAATCTCTATATGGTCCAATAATCTCTATATAGTCCAATAATCTCAATATAGTCCAATAATCTATATAGTCCAATAATCTCTATATAGTCCAATAATCTCTATATAGTCCAATAATCTCTATATAGTTCAATAATCTCAATATAGTCCAATAATCTATATAGTCCAATAATCTCTATATGGTCCAATAATCTCTATATAGTCCAATAATCTCTATATAGTCCAATAATCTCTATATAGTCCAATAATCTCTATATAGTCCAATAATCTCAATATAGTCCAATAATCCATATAGTCCAATAATCTCTATCAGGCCTGTTCTGAAAATCACATTTTGTGAAAGTTATTTAAAATCACATAAAAGGTGTTCTGCAAACAAAAATCACAAAAGTTTTGTGATTTCAAATCGGTCAGCTAAGACACTATCGATTTGAAACCACTTGTCTGTTTTACATGTAATTTTATTTTTATTTCTATTACTAATTGAATAGATTAAAAGCCTAATATGATTTTTATAATTTTGTGTAATAAAATTTGCAATTTTACTTAAAAGTTCATTGAAAAATATGAAAAAACGGAAACACTCATTTTAAGCTAAACTTTTTGTGATTTTTCTTAAAGCCAACCAAGTAGAAAAATTTACTTTTTCAACGTTAAAAGTGTTAAGTTTTTGCAAAAATACTAATAAAATCAATCAAATTTTATTTATGATGCTAAAAATTACTAAAAAATAGTGCATTTGCACTAGTTTATACAAATTTCCTTGTGTTTTGAGAAGTTTAAATCACACAAAAAAACGTAAAAAATTGTGATTTACAGAACAGGTACAAATCACATTTGTGATTTCAAAACGGAATGTGATTTCAAATCACGTGATTTTCAGAACAGGCCTGTATATGGTCCAATAATCTCTATATAGTCCAATAATCTCAATATAGTCCAATAATCTCAATATAGTCCAATAATCTATATAGTCCAATAATCTCTATATAGTCCAATAATCTCTATATAGTCCAATAATCTCTATATAGTCCAATAATCTCAATATAGTCCAATAATCTATATATAGTCCAATAATCTCTATATAGTCCAATAATCTCTATATAGTCCAATAATCTCTATATAGTCTAATAATCTCTATATAGTCCAATAATCTCTATATAGTCCAATAATCTCTATATAGTCTAATAATCTCTATATAGTCCAATAATCTCAATATAGTCCAATAATCTATATATAGTCCAATAATCTCTATATAGTCCAATAATCTCTATATAGTCCAATTATCTCTATATAGTCCAATAATCTCTATATAGTCTAATAATCTCTATATAGTCCAATAATCTCTATATAGTCCAATAATCTCTATATAGTCCAATAATCTCTATATAGTCCAATAATCTCAATATAGTCCAATAATCTATATAGTCCAATAATCTCTATATGGTCCAATAATCTCTATATAGTCCAATAATCTCAATATAGTCCAATAATCTATATAGTCCAATAATCTCTATATAGTCCAATAATCTCTATATAGTCCAATAATCTCTATATAGTCCAATAATCTCAATATAGTCCAATAATCTATATAGTCCAATAATCTCTATATGGTCCAATAATCTCTATATAGTCCAATAATCTCTATATAGTCCAATAATCTCTATATAGTCCAATAATCTCTATATAGTCCAATAATCTCAATATAGTCCAATAATCTATATAGTCCAATAATCTCTATATGGTCCAATAATCTCTATATAGTCCAATAATCTCAATATAGTCCAATAATCTCAATATAGTCCAAAAATCTATATAGTCCAATAATCTCTATATAGTCCAATAATCTCTATATAGTCCAATAATCTCTATATAGTCCAATAATCTCAATATAGTCCAATAATCTATATAGTCCAATAATCTCTATATGGTCCAATAATCTCTATATAGTCCAATAATCTCTATATAGTCCAATAATCTCTATAAAGTCCAATAATCTATATAGTCCAATAATCTCTATATAGTCCAATAATCTCTATATAGTCCAATAATCTCTAATCAAATTATCTTTTTTATTTTTTTTCAATTTTATTTAAATATATATATTTTTTTCCAAATAACTTAGAAAATAAATCAAACATTTATACATTTTAATATTTTAAATAGTAATTGGATTTTAATTATATTTTGAAAACCAAATTCGTTGTTTTTTTTTAATTAAGGAAACATTTTTTTAAATTTTGTAAAATTGGAAATATAACAATTTTCAATATAGTTTAGGGAAGTAATTTGAAAAGTAAATTGTTAGTACTTTTTTTTATTGGTTTTGTTGTAAATGGAATACAAATTTAAGATAATAAATAATTAAAGTTTGCAAGATTTTTATAAATTTTTATAGTATTTTTAATATCTTTTGTTATTTTGATTAATTTTTTTTATTATAAATTCAAGATTAAGCGCGAAAATTTTAGTTAAATTTTGAAATGAAATTTGTGTTTGACTTAAAATTTAATTGACTGTCTGTAATTGCACTAGACAAAAAGCTTAAATAATATATATTTCTTTCTTCTCTTTATTTTTTTTTTACTAATTTTTAACACTAAAAATAATTCTTATTTCGTTTAAAATTTTACTAAAAATAAAAAAAAAAAACAATTTATATAAATTTTTAATATTCAATATTATAATAATGATTTTTTTTTGGTTTTTGTTCTACATGATAAAATTATTGTACTCATTATAAGGTATTTTTTATTTTTTAAATTTTTTCATTTTTATATATTTAAGTTTAAAAACTTTTTCGTTATCTTTTTTTCTTCATCAGTTTTGAGTTTTGAATTTTTAACAATTTTTAAGTTCTTTTTAATATCAATGTTTTTAAGTAATTGGTGTTTATTTAATTAAGTTTTTATTTAATTGAGTTTTTCTTTTCAGTTATCAGTTAATTGTTCTTATTTAATTTGAAGCGTATTTCAAAATCAACTAAAATATTGAAAATATTTAAGTTTTTTAACATAAATTTAAAATTGGCAACTCACTCCATAGTATTAGACTGGCAACTTTAGCAATAACATGTTGGCAACACTTAAAGAAATTCGATATCAAAATTTTTGTAAAGAAAATTAAAAAAAAAAATTCTAAATAAAGTTTTTCGATATCGAAATTTTTTTTTAAGAAATTTTATGATATCGAAATTAATAAAAAATTTTTTTATAGAAAAATTTTCAACATAAAAATTTTTTAATAAAAAATTTTCAACATAAAAATTTTTTAATAGAAAATTTTCAATATATAAATTTTTATAAACAAATTTTTCATAGAAAATTATAAAAAAAATTTTCATAGTAAATTTATAAACAAAAATATAAATTTTTTTTATAAATTTTCTTTACCAAAATTTTTCGTTTTTTGTATAGCGAAAAGTTTCAAGATACAACATTTTTGAATCAAGTGGAGGGAGTTTCGAAGTCTTCAAAACTCAATTAACTGACAACTGCTTAAATTAATTTGTTGTTAAATACTGACTTTAGTTAATAATATCAATTTAATAATCACTATCGCCACTAATGGCCTGTTCATCATCGCCGCCACCAGCGCCGGTCTCTTCTTCGTCGTCATCTAGCATTTCCAGAAATGCGCGTGGAACCAGACCCTTGAGCAAACCTTGTTTTCCATACATATAGTCGGTGTTAATGGGTGAACATTCCGCTACCAAAATAACCTTAATAAGAAAACAATAAAAAAGTTTACGAAAATGTGGATAAGCATTATTATATTAATATCTATATAGTCATATAATCTTTATATAGTCCAGTAGTCTCTATACAGTCCAATAAATTCTATATAGTACAATAATCTTTATAAAATCTCTATATAGTCCAATTATCTCTGTATAGTCCGATAATCTCTATAAAGTCCAATTATCTCTATATAGTCAAGTAATCTCTACGTAGTCCAATAATCTCTATATAGTCCAGTAATCTCTACGTAGTCCAATACTCTCTATACAGTTCAAAGATCTCTATATAGTCTGATAATCTCTATACAGTACAATAATACCTATATAGTCTAATAATATCTATATAGTCCAATAATCTCTATATAGTCCAATTATCTCTTTATAGTCCAATAATCTCTATATAGTCTAATTATCTCTATATAGTCCAATAATCTCTATATAGTCCAATAATCTGTATATAGTCCAATAATCTTTATATAGTCCAATAGTCTCTATACAGTGCATTAATTTCTATATAGTCCAACTAGCTCTATAATCCAATTATCTCCTTATAGTCCAATAATCTCTATATATTCCAATTATCTCTATATAGTTCAATAATCTCTATATAGTCCAATAATCTCTATAAAGTCCAATAATCTCTATATAGTCCAATAATCTCTATATAGTCCAATTATCTCTTTAAAGTGTAATAACCTCTATATAGTTCAATTATCTCTGTATAGTCTGATAATCTCTATATAGTCCAATTATCTCTATACGTATAGTTCAATTATCTCTGTATAGTCCGATAACCTCTATATAGTCCAATTATCTCTATATAGTCCAGTTATCTCTATATAGTCAAATTATCTCTATATAGTCCAATTATTTCTATATGGTCCAATATTCTCTATACAGTCCAGTAATCTCTGTATAGTCTAATAATCTCTACATAATCCAATTATCTCTGTATAGTCCAATTATCTTTATATAGTCCAAAAATTTCTATATAGTCCAATAATCTCTATACAGTCCAATATCTCTATATAGTCCAATAATCTCTACATAATCCAATTATCTTTATATAGTCCAATAATTTCTATATAGTCCAATAATCTCTATATAGTCCAATATTCTCTATATAGTCCAGTAATATTTATACAGTCCAATAATCTTTATATAGTCTAATAATCTCTATACAGTCCAATATTCTCTTTACAGTCCAGTTATCTCTATACAGTCCAATAATCTATATTGTCCAATAATCTCGATGTACTATACAGTCCAATTATCTCTATATATACCAATAATCTCTATACAGTCCAATAATCTCTATACAGTCCAATTATTTCTATATAGTCCAATAATCTCTACATAGTCCAATAATCTCTATATAGTTCAATAATCTCTATATATACCAATAATCTCTATTCAGTCCAATTATCTCTATACAGTCCAATTATTTCTATATAGTCCAATTATCTCTATACAGTCCAATAATCTCTATATAGTCCAATAATCTCGATACAGTCTAATAATTTGTTTGTAGTCCAATAATCTCTATAGAATCCAATAATTTCTCGAATAGAATCCAATAATTTTCTCGAATCGAAGGTCTTTATATTGTTTAGTAATCCAATCCTACGTCTCTATATAGTCCAATAGAAAGAAAATTTTCACAATTTTTAAAATAACTTCTGGAGGTCTTTAGAATTAACCTTGGGATGGCGGTGGGGGAAAACTTACAAGTCGACTGACTATTTTATCTCCTGGTTAAAAAATTAAATTTTTAAAATTTTTCAAATAACACCTGGGGTAAAGGTCTATAATATAAAGATGAAAAGTCCCATAAATATGAGAGTATAAAGCTTTTACTCTTATTCGAAAACAAATAATGGAGACGAGTATCCAATAAGAGAAAGGTAAGGCACACACACGTGCTCATGAAACAGCAATATCTTTATATTAGAGTCTTTGCCTGGGATATAATATAAGTTTTTTAGAGTTTTTAGAACTAAACCCCTTTTGTAGGGGAACAAAATCTGTTTTTAACTGATTGGGTAGTTTGAGAGTAAACTAATCTATAAAATAAGTAATTTATAAAAAAAAAACTCTTACCTCATTTGCGCTTAAAGTCAGTTCCGTGTGATCTTTGGCATCGTAAGCACACAAGACACGTGCTCTCTTCATTTGATCGGCGCTCACACTTATCGGTGCCTTGTTATTGGCTCGGGCAAAAGGATTTGCACCACCTCCCAATGGTTCAATAACACCGGTCGCATTATGTTGATCCATTTCAATGGGCTGATAGGGTGTAGGGCCTCCCAAACTTTATTGTTTATGTTTTTTTTGTGTCAGTTTTTAAAAAGTTTTTGATTTTAAGTTTAGAATTCAAATTGTTTGTTTTGAAAATCGTGTACGTAAAAGTTTTTGAGAGTTTGTTTTTATTTTTTTGGGGGGTTTCGAGAGTGTATATGAAAAAGTAATGATTTTTTATGGGTTAATTTTTAATTCTTATACAAAATTCTATAAATATATTTTATGTTATTTTGTTTTTTGATTTTTAACCATATTTTTCATTTAATAACAAAGAAGCATTTAACTATTTGAAATAAATATTATTATTATTATGTTAAATATTATTAAAAGATTTTAACGGTGAAGCTTAAGAGACAAAATTAAAAGTAGTATTTATGTTTATTAGGATGGGTCGCTTTTTTTATTTCTATCGCTTTCGTTCGCTAAAATTCGTCCGTTTGTCTTAACAGAGCCACATAGTTTTACCCTTAAAATTCGATCTAGAAGCGAAAAATGAGAAAAAAACGACCCACCCTAATGTTTAGTTTTAAAAAAGTTTGCACACTGTTTTTATAATTTAAAAGTCCTCTATAAATTCTGGACTCCAAAAAGGTCTCGTATATTAAAAATTTAAATAAATAGGCTCTTTAAAGATTCAAGGCTAAAAATTTGACTAAATAGGGACCCATGATCAAAAAGTGGACTTCAAAGTGATTTAGTTTTGCAAATTTGAGTTTTATGATGATACTATCAAAATTTATATGGTGATCTAATGGATCAATAAATTTGGACCCTAATCCTTTTTTTTCTAGAAGTTACAAAGAAGTTAACAAATCGAAAAATAAAATCTTTCTGAATTGTGACGTTGCTAGAATAGATCAATAAGTTCTACTCCAATGTAGCCGATAATTTCTTTCGACCCTTAGACCTTAAAGCATCGGCTTTCATATGAGACTTACATACAAACAAGTATATTCTTTCTAAATTGATCTTTGATTGTGGATCTTATTAGACTCAAATCTTTGATCGTGGGGTCCATAAAGTCAAATCTTTAGTTTAAGTCAAAAATTTGAACATGAATCTTAATCATGGGTCTCTTTAGAGCAAAATCTTTAGTCATGGGTCTCTATAAAATCAAATCTTTATGTCGCTATAGAGTAGAATTTTTAATCGTGGGCTTGCATAGAGTCAAATTTTCAATCCTAGATCTCCATACAGCCAAATCCCTAATCGTTTGTCTTTATGAGGTCAAATCTTTGATCGTGGATCTTCAAAGAGCCAAATTTTTAATCGTGGATCTCGATACAGTCAAATCCTCAATCATGTGTCTTTATAGAGTCAAATCTTTGTTCATAGGTCTCTAAAGAGTCAAATCTTTAATCGTGGATCTCAATACAGTCAAATCCCTAATTGTGTGTCTTTATATAGTTAAGTTTTAGATTGTGAGTCTCCAAAGAGTCAGATCCTTAATCGTGGATCTCAAAACAGTCAAATCCTCAATCGTGTGTCTTTATAGAGTCAAATCTTTGATCGTGTTATCTCGATTCAGTCAAATCCTCAATCGCGTGTCTTTATAGAGTCAAATCTCCGATCGTAGGTCTCTATGCAGTCAAATCTTTAATCGTGGATCTCGATACAGTCAAATCCCTAATCGTTTGTCTTTGTAGAGTTAAATCTTTGATTGTGGATCTCCAAAGAGTCAAATCTTTAATCGTGGATCTCAAAACAGTCAAATCCTAAATCACGTTTTTTTATGGAGTCAAATCTTTGATCATAAGACTCCATAGAGTCAAATCTTTAATCGTGGATCTCGATACAGTCAAATCCCTAATTGTGTGTCTTTATGAAGTCAAATCTTTGATCGTAGGTCTCTCGATACTGTCAAATTTTTAATCGTGGATCTCGATGCAGTCAAATCCCTAATCGTCTCTTTATAGAGTCAAATCTTTGATTGTAGGTCTCCAGAGAGTGAAATCTTTAGTCGTGGATGTCGATACAGTCAAATCCTAAATCGCGTTTCTTTATAGAGTCAAATCTTTGATCGTGGATCCCGATACAGTCAAATCCCTAACTGTGTGTTTTTATAGAGTTAAATCTTAGATTGTGGGTCTCTAAAGAGTCAAATCTTAAGTCGTGGATCTCGATACAGTCAAATCCTAAATCGCGTTACTTTATAGAGTTAAATCTTTGATCGTGTGCCTCCAAAGAGTGAAATTTTTAATCGTGGATCTTAAAACTGTCAAATCCTAAATCGTGTTTCTTTATAGAGTTAAATCTTTGATCATAGGTCTCCATGCAATCAAATCTTTTGTCGTGGATCTCGATACAGCCAAATCCTAAATCGCATTTCTTTATAGAGTTAAATCTTCGATCGTAAGTCTCCATGCAGTGGAGTCAAATCTTTGATCTCATGGGTCGATACAATCAAATCTTTAAACGTGTTTCTTTATAGAGTCAAATCTTTGATCGTGGGTCTCGATGAAGTCAAATCTTTAATAGAGAAAACATGGGTAAATTTAAGGTTCTACAAAGTTTGTCTTAGCGATTTCCTCGAGTTTCTCTAGTTGAAACTAATCAAGAAACATTTGTGGTTTTATCAAGGATGTCTTGGGGATTTCCTCTAGTTTCATCCATGATCAATTGAAAAGCGTCACCGTACAAAGAAAGGAAAGTTAGCTTAATCTTAAAAAACCCTAAGGAGCCTGCTACCGATGTGTTTAAGGTTAGAGGAAGAGTGTAAGTAAATTTATGGATGTCTTGGGGCTTTTCTCTAGTTTCATCCATCAAATTAAGCTGGACAATCCACAGTAGGTGGCAAGGATTCTGTGGAGAAGTCAGCCGAATCTAATGGAAAGAAACTAAAGGTCTCTGCCAGCTAATAGCTTAAGGTTGGAGCTACAAAGGATAGTAGAACCAAGAAGAATGGTTAGTATTCTTCTGGCTTTCTCAGAAAGGAGAAGCCGAGATAGTCTCAATCTAGAAAATTTGGATAAGTAGTGAAAATGTCTGTGGATTTAATACTCCTGATGCTAAGGTGATTCTTAATAGGATCACCTTAGTTTAAAGGCGAATAGAAAGGCTTATTGGCTTATCATTGAAAAATGGGCAATCGAGATCCTAAGCTACCCAGAGCGAAAGAGAGGAAACTGTTCAAGAAACACTGGTAGAGCGTGGGTTAATTTAAAGAAGAAACTTTAGGCCTCTGCCAGCGATAGTAGAACCAAGAAGAATGGTTAGTACTCTTCTGGCTTTCTCAGAAAGGAGAAGTAGAGATGGTCTCAATCTAGAAAACTTGGATAAGTAGTGAAAATGTCTGTGGATTAAATACTCATGATGCTTAGAGATCCTAAGCTACCCAATGCGAACGAGAGGAAACTGTTCAAGAAACACTGGTAGATCGTGGGTTAATTTATGGCTCTACAAGAATGTCTCGGGGATTTCCTCTAGTTTCATGCAGTGAGACGCAAATTGTCAGCTTTAAAATTGTACTAAACAAAAATTTTGGAAGGTCCCATAGAAGCTAGGCTATAAAAACAGTGCGCATTATTTGTTAAGCTAAGAAAATTTATAAAATAAGTCACTAATTGTCTATTTATAAAGATGTTATAGCTGTGGTATCATATTTCAAATCACATTCTTCTAAAATTTTTGAGGGATTCTTCTCGGTGCTAGCCATTGTCACACTAAAGGGATTTGTTGTTACATCTATAGAATCTAAACTATCTAAGTCTACACTATCGTACTGACAATAGGAGGCAAGGGATTTAGCATTATTGGCTGTTTCTGAGGCAGCCACAGCAACTGGTACAATTTTGAAATCGTCTTCATCATTAGCGTGAACGTTAACGTTATTTTGATTAAAACGTGTTTGATTTTGAGTATTAGTAGTAGAAGTATTTTTAGTAATAGATGAATTTTGAATGTTTAGGTTTTGGTTTGCACTGGGAGGCCCTGTATCTATATCCTCACTATTAATGCGTAGACGCGGCTTTTCTGGCTTAAGTCTGCAAACCAAGTTTTGTGTATATATATATTTGTTTTTTTGATTTTTCGTTACAAAATTTAAAATTATTGTTAAAAAAAAAAAATGTTAACTAATTTGTTGTTGAAAGTGCATGATTTAAAAGTGCTTCAAAATTAAATTTATATAAAAAATTATGATTTTTAACTCTAAAAGTGCTGGTTTTCTAACATTAAATCTAATGGGTCATTTTAAATACGTTTTAAAAAATTTAAATAATACAATTTTAAATCAGTGATGGGCTTTAAACAAAACCTTAACTCCTAACACATGTTTTAGGACATAAGTAAACATGCCCACCACTGTTTTAAACACAAACTACTTAATATTATTAAACTGTTTTTCGGAAACTTACTTGGCTAAGTCCAGTTGCAATTGATTCATGACATCGGTGCATTGTTTGTAGTAGCGGACTTGGGTTTCAATAAAAGCATGCAAATGTCTTAAATGTGCGGCCTGAGAGGTGTTAATGCCCTCCAACAGAGATTTAGTTATTTCCGATTGACGGTCGAATTCCGACTGAGCCACACGCAAATCTCGTTCAGCCTGAAATTAGGAAAAGAGAAAGGAATGAGTAAAAATAGAAATTCTAAAAAAAAATTGGAATCTAAAAATTTGTATATTGAAATTTTAACTCTATTTAGATCAGGGAAATTCTACAAGGATTCAATATTATAAACTTGACTTTATAAAGACCCACGATTGAAGATTTGTCTTATTAAAAACCCACGATTGAAGATTTCACTTTATAAGGACCCACGATTGAAGATTTATCTTAATAGAGACCCACGATTGAAGATTTATCTTAATAGAGACCCATGATTGAAGATTTGTCTTAATAGACCCCCACAATTTAAAGATTTGTCTTAATAGAGACCCACGATTGAAGATTTATCTTAATAGAGACCCACGATTGAAGATTTGTCTTAATAGAGACCCATGATGTAAGACTTGTCTTAATAGACCCCCACAATTTAAAGATTTGTCTTAATAGACCCTCAAAATTTAAAGATTTGTCTTAATAGAGACCCACGATTGGAGATTTGTCTTAATAGAGACCCACGATTGAAGATTTGCCTTAATAAAGACCCACGATTGAAGATTTATCTTAATAGAGACCCACGATTGAAGATTTGTCTTAATAGAGACCCATGATTGAAGATTTGTCTTAATAGACCCCCACAATTTAAAGATTTGTCTTAATAGAGACCCACGATTGAAGATTTATCTTATAGAGACCCACGATTGAAGATTTGTCTTAATAGAGACCCATGATGTAAGATTTGTCTTAATAGACCCCCACAATTTAAAGATTTGTCTTAATAGAGACCCACGATTGAAGATATGTCTTAATAGAGATCCACGATTGAAGATTTATCTTAATAGAGTCCCACGATTGAAGATTTGCCTTGATAGAGAACCACGATTGAAGATTTGTCTTAATAGAAACCCACAATTGAAGATTTGTCTTAATAGAGACCCACGATTGAAGATTTGTCTTAATAGAGACCCACGATTTAAGATTTGTCTTAATAGAGACCCACGATTAAAGATTTGTTTTAAAAGAGACCCATGATGTAAGATTTGTCTTAATAGACCCCCACAATTTAAAGATTTGTCTTAATAGAGACCCATGATTGAAGATATGTCTTAATAAAGACCCACGATTGAAGATTTGTCTTAATAGAGACCCACGATTGAAGATTTATCTTAATAGACCCCCACGATTGAAGATTTGTCTTAATAGAGACCCATGATGTAAGATTTGTCTTAATAGACCCCCACAATTTAAAGATTTGTCTTAATAGAGACCCACGATTGAAGATATGTCTTAATAGAGACCCATGATTGAAGATTTATCTTAATAGAGTCCCACGATTGAAGATTTGTCTTGATAGAGAACCACGATTGAAGATTTGTCTTAATAGAAACCCACAATTGAAGATTTGTCTTAATAAAGACCCACGATTGAAGATTTTTCTTAATAGAGACCCACGATTAAAGATTTGTTTTAATAGAGACCCATGATTGAAGATTTGTCTTAATAGACCCCCATAATTTAAAGATTTGTCTTAATAGAGACCCACGATTGAAGATTTGCCTTAATAGATTTGTCGATTAGATTTATCTTAATAGAGACCCACGATTGAAAATTTGACTTAATAGAGATCCTCGACTGAAGGTTTGACTTAATAGAGGACCACGATTGAAGATTTGACCCAATAGAGACCCTCGACTGAAGATTTGTCTTAATAGAGACCCTCGACTGAAGATTTGTCTTAATAGAGACCCACGATTGAAGATTTATCTTAATAGAGACCCACGATTGAAGATTTGTCTTAATAGAGACCCATGATGTAAGACTTGTCTTAATAGACCCCCACAATTTAAAGATTTGTCTTAATAGACCCTCATAATTTAAAGATTTGTCTTAATAGAGATCCACGATTGGAGATTTGTCTTAATAGAGACCCACGATTGAAGATTTGTCTTAATAAAGACCCACGATTGAAGATTTATCTTAATAGAGACCCACGATTGAAGATTTGTCTTAATAGAGACCCATGATTGAAGATTTGTCTTAATAGACCCCCAGAATTTAAAGATTTGTCTTAATAGAGACCCACGATTGAAGATTTATCTTAATAGAGACCCACGATTGAAGATTTGTCTTAATAGAGACCCATGATGTAAGATTTGTCTTAATAGACCCCCACAATTTAAAGATTTGTCTTAATAGAGACCCACGATTGAAGATATGTCTTAATAGAGACCCATGATTGAAGATTTATCTTAATAGAGTCCCACGATTGAAGATTTGTCTTGATAGAGAACCAAGATTGAAGATTTGTCTTAATAGAAACCCACAATTGAAGATTTGTCTTAAAAGAGACCCACGATTGAAGATTTGTCTTAATAAAGACCCACGATTGAAGATTTCTCTTAATAGAGACCCACGATTAAAGATTTGTTTTAATAGAGACCCATGATTGAAGATTTGTCTTAATAGACCCCCATAATTTAAAGATTTGTCTTAATAGAGACCCACGATTGAAGATTTGCCTTAATAGATTTGTCGATTAGATTTGTCTTAATAGAGACCCACGATTGAAAATTTGACCTAATAGAGATCCTCGACTGAAGGTTTGACTTAATAGAGACCCTCAACTGAAGATTTGTCTTAATAGAGACCCACGATTTAAGATTTGTCTTAATAGAGACCCACGAAAAAGTGTTGTGGGCGTTGCAACATTTGAGACAAGTCAAGTTCTAATAAAACCCGTAACAAAAACATACCTGGTCCAAAACAGCCTCCGGCGAAACACCATCTTTCTGTTTAAATACAAAAAAAATAAAACAAAAATTACAAGAAACTCTAAAGAAATTTTGCAAATAAAAACCCACCGCCTGCTGGCCCAACATGCTGCGAGCCTTGGTGACCCTTTTCTTGCAGGCATCCAAGTCCAAGCTTGTTACAAAGACAAATAATGAAATTAATTTTTGATTTTTTTTTAAGTTAAGAAAAAAAAAGTTACCGCTTGGTCTCCAAAACACCCCTCTCCTTGGTAATGGTCTTCATTTCACCATCCAAAAACTTACGCAAGGGCGTAGTAAAGCATATACTGGACGAGGCAATAAAATCTCTTTCGCATTTACCCAAACGTTGCTCGGCCTGGCCGACCTTTATCAAGGCCTGACCATAGGGCAAATCTTGACCAAAATCAGCACCAGCCTCCAACATATCCAGGGCCAAGTACTCGAGATTACTCAAGCGTTGTGGTTTAGTTTTGTCGATTTTCTCAAATATAAAATCCTCTACACGATTTTGAGGATTTGGCACTAAGACCGATTCAACGTCTTTGACAATTTTCTCAGTCCATATCTTGGTGACATCGGCACGTTCGGCCAAATTTTGAAATTCCGTATCATATTCTGTGCGTTCGGTTGTACCAAAACGTTCTTCGGTCAGCTAAAGCGGGGGTGGGGGGAGAGAAAAGATGAAAGAAAGAAGAAACATTAATATTGAGATAGAATCACATTTAAGTTACGAAATCGATTTATTAAAAATCATTTCAAAGTCCCGAAATTATAGACGTAATCACCCCTATCGCGAATATCATATTTCACGGGAATCGTGTTTCCAAAACTTTTTTTTACACTGTAAAACATATAAGAAAAAAGTTTCGGGAACACAATTCCCATGGGAGATGATATTAGGGATAGATGTGATTATTTCTATAATTTCGGGACCTTGAAATGATTTTTAATAAATCGATTTCGTTACCTAAATTTTGTCAAGTCAGTCAAAGGTCATTTAGCCTTATTACGAGTGTCGGAATTCTATCTTCGACTTCGACAGTTATGTACTAGATTAAAGAAAATATCAATAAAATTTATTTAATCTACTACGAAACAATTTCTTTAATCTATTACGAAAGGAAGATACGACTTTGACTATCTTAATAAGGCTAAATATTTCTATGCGTAACATACATTGGAATAAACTTTTATACCCTTCCAACTAGAAGAAGTGAATTTAAGGGAAAATAAAAAAAATGATCCACCCTAATACGTTAACCCAATGTGACACCTTAGTCCCTTCAAAAATCATTTTTCAACAGACAGACGGACATAACATAATCGATTCTCCCGTGAATTCTGAGGTCTTATGTGAACAATAAAGATATTACTAACGTTATGACAAATATATTATATCCTATCACCTATTAGTGATAGGATATAATAGACACTAAAGCAATAAGAAAAATCTTAAGCTGTCAAGGATAAATGAGATTCGTAAGTGTTTAAATATGTACGTACATACTTATACATTAAGTTTTTTTTTCTATATTATTTTTAATAAATTATCAAAAGCCCCCTTGCCTTATACATACCTGCACTACTCGGGAAAATGTGCTGCCTGCTTCCTTAACTAAATTTTTCATATCAAAATTTGGTATATGAAAATTCATTTTGTTTGTTTTTTTCTTTCCTTTTTAGTTTTTGCTAATTATTTTAATAACAATTATATTTTTTATAAATTTAATTTTAATTCCTATTTAATTTGATACTTTTATTGCGATTAGATAACTTTTTAGGCAATTAATAAAAGTTTCTTTAAGAAAACTTTGATGTTTTTCCAGCGGATGTTAGTAAATATTGAATTTCCAATAAGAAAGTGTAAAAGGAAATGAAATGACTGCAAATAGTGTGAAGGTGTGTGTGTGTGCATGTGCGAATTGCCAACTATCTCTATGTTTTGCCTTAGCATTGCCACTGTGGCAACTCTTTACTATATGACACTGCAAGTCTGGCATCATAATCTTTTGAGTACATCTGGTAACTTAACAGATGTTTTTTGTTTACTTGTTGAATTTATTTGCGAAATAATTTTTGTTTGTCATAAGAAATGGGTAAGTTTAAAAAAATTATGCAGTTTCTTAAGTGTTTGAAGGGCTAGAGGACTTAGCTGGAAACTTTAGAGCATTATAATATAGATTTTAGATTACCTTACAAAATTGAGACCAAAACTCGGGGGATGTAACCTACTTTTGCCATTATATTGTCATGGAAATGGTAAAGAAGTTATGGGAAGGTAGATATAAGGAGTAGTGTTTGTGAAGATTTGAACTTTTGATATCATAATTAAAAGGGAAGACAACTGCAGAATGAGTGTTCCTTAGTCAAACCCTGTGGGTAAATAACAAATGTTCTCTATAGCATCGGGTTATCCATTTTGCGCTTTCAAAAGTTAGCGTAAATAAAACATACATATAACATATTTTTATACCCACCTTCAAAAACAATGAGGGGAATATTGAGATTGTTATTCCGTTTGTAATTTCCTTAATACTGTCTCAAAAACCAAAAGTTTTATATATTCTGAATCATTATAAAATTCTAAGACGATAGAACGATATCCCTCCGTCTGTCTGTCTACAAAAATCACGATAACGCCTGAACGAAAGGAGCTGGCTCACTGAAACTAAGTAAAAACATTCTTCATTTCTGAGAAAATTTTGCTATTGAAATTGGGCAAAATCGGTTAACATTTGACCATAGCTGCCGTATAACCTCGCCTAGGCTAAACGCTTATTTGCTAATAAATATCAAAGTATAATAGCTATGATGATAAAACTTTGTATATAGAAGTTTTATATAAGCCCCAGGCAGCATATGCAATCAAAATCGGTTCACATTTAGCCATAGCTCCCATAAAAAACGTATGAAAACAGCCTAAATTGCACCTAAAATACACTTAAATGTCAATAAATAAATACACTTAAATGTCAATAAATCCAAAAATGTAGTGGAGTAGGAAACATGGTTACTGTTAACGGTTCCATGAGCCATCATCAATATTTAAGAGTATTGAATGAATGTGCATTTCCCTCCGATAGCGCCTTAACGAAAAGGGCTACAGCAGCAAATTTGTACAAAAGAAAGTCTTATGTGCATGCCAGCCAGTGTACAAAATTTTGTTACAATAGGTCACCATTTAACCATAGCTCCCATATAAAAAACTTACGGAAACACAAAAATACAAAAAGAAAAGAAGGTTTATGTCCGTCTGTCCGATAGCTCCTTAACTATAAGAGCTAGAGAGACAAGATTGTACAAAAGTATTTTTGATATGTAACAGAAGTTGTGTACTGAAACTGGGCGAAATCAGTTCCTATTTAGTTAGAGCTCCCATATAAACCCCCGGGAATCACATGAATGCTGATAAATTGAATACAATTGTAATAGCTATGACGACTAAATTTAGAAAAGAGAAGTTTAATGCAACTATTGGTCAGTATATCAAATTTTATAGGAATCGGTCCATATTTGACTATAGCTTTCATATAAAAAACACTCCCGAAAACCAAAAAAAAAAAAAAAATGTAGCAAAGCCCAGTTAAAAGCTATTAAATTAGAAACTATGACAGCTATGGCCTTTGCAAGAATAGGCTCTATATAAATACCAGCCAGTGTGTAAAATTTTGTTACAATCGGTCAACATTTGGCTATGATTCTTATATATATATATATATATATATAACATCCCCTTTTTATATCTACAATCAAAAAGAATCGGAGGTACATGCAGCATATTAAAATTGCACCAATGTCCAGACTTTATATACGGTAGATGCATTAGGAACTCCTAACAAAATTTATGGACCTGTCGTATTACTATCAGCATGTTTATCCCAAATAAATATTAAACTAAACGAAAATCATTTAACAACTTATTAATGTAAAAAAAGGTTACGATACCGAATTTTTTTTCAAAGTAAATACTAGGAAAATCACGTACATACTTTTAAATGTTGAACTATAAAGCTCCTACAACTGAATTTAGTCCAAATATTTTACTAACAATACCAACTAGAGTAACAACTTTTTTCGATTTTGGTCCACATTTTGAATTAGCTGCACTCTCGTAGATATATGAGAGATAAATTTCTAAACTTAACACAACTTGATGGTGGGTATATAAGATTCGGCACAGCCGAATATAACATTCTTACTTGTTTTTTATTTATCGGCTCTTCTAAGACCAACTTACAAAAATCATTTAAATACCCCAAAAATCACAAAAACGCTTCTATATTGATGTTTTTGCTAACACTAAAATGATTTTTTTTAATAAATTATCAAATAAGTAAATTTTTTTAATAGATCTGCAAGTAAGTAAATTTGTTGACATTTAGTCGACACTGACCTCAGTGGTAAAGGGTGTCAAATAGTCGGTCTTCAGTGATAAAAGCACTTTCTTACTTGTTTTTTTTTTATAGTTTATAGATATAATCCCTAATTTTTTATAGACTTTTT
Source organism: Stomorhina lunata (assembly GCA_933228675.1). Classification (NCBI taxonomy): domain Eukaryota; kingdom Metazoa; phylum Arthropoda; class Insecta; order Diptera; family Rhiniidae; genus Stomorhina; species Stomorhina lunata. The sequence goes on along the minus strand of OW121744.1, from coordinate 107,806,405 downwards.
ACCATTGAAAAGGTTTTTTTGTTGTTAAATTTCTAAAACGTGTAGAAAAATAATTTGCCTAAAGCCTAATTTTAAAAAGATCATCAATCAATCTGTTTTTTTTTGTTTTGTTTTTGTTTGATTCCAACATTTTTTGATTCGAAAGTTCTAAACAAAAGAAACGCGATTTCAAAAAAAAAAACGGGTTTGTTCAAAAAACAAAACAATATAAACATTTTCAAAAGCAAAATCTTCGTATTTTTGTTATAAAGAAAAAGTTTAATGAACCTTTTTTTTATTTATAATTAAATATCATGATATTTTTGTGGTTAAATTAAACTAAAATACTTAAAGTAATTATGTTAGTACTTAAAAGAAAACTATTTCAAATAAATAAGATTGGAAAAAAAGTATTTTAAACTAAATTTATAAAATGTAAACCCTTAATTAAACTACCACTATTTGTATCCAGATCCCGAAATTGTATACCTTCCACCAGTGAAGATAATAAGCTACAGGGATATTCAGCACCTTGACTTTGGGTAGGACGCCAGATAAGCTTAAGTTGATACTCTATGTCGGGCGACAGCACCAAGCCCTTGGGCCATTTAACACTTAAATCACAATTATATTTTGTCAATTGCTTGGAGACATCATAGGACCAAAGGAAATTGACATCATAGCTGGGAGCTGTTATTTCAAGACGTAAATTCTCCAAATAATCTGTGGGTATTTGCATTCTTGTAACATGGGGAGCCAGACGACTTTGCATAATAAGACCTTGCAGCGAAATAAAACGATTGGCTTTGATATAGGTCAACCATTCACAGTTATCATAGTCTACATTAAAGGGTCGACAAGCCTTGTAATAGCATCTTTCCAAAGCCTGAGCATATTGTGGCTTAGAGTGCTCCTTCAAATCTAAGGCAGCCTCCGGTTCGGAAAAATTTAGATCCTGTATTATGGCTGAACATTCGCTGGACTTTAAACCCATTTCCTCACACTCCTGCTGGCACCATTCGTATATAAACCAAAGCAAATTTTTGGCGGGTATCATTTGCTCTTTGCACAAGGTTATTATAGTCTTAATGCAATCCTTGGAGACATGATAGTAATGCTGCTTCAAATAGGCCACAAACTGGGACTCACTTAGGCAGCAGCGTGTAAAGAAATTCATGCATATCTCCAATAAACTATCCAAATCCAAACAAATACTCAACTCCAAAGAAGCCAAAATATTGGAAAATCTCAATTTTTGTTGTATATTCTCCAGGCACTCGGATTTCAAATCGTTTAGCAAATACTTTTCGGCTCCATAATACAATTCGATGGTCTCCTCTAAAGATAAATTATGAAAATCTATAGAGCCCTTATAGATATACAAAATCATAAGTTGAAATATTTCCAAACTCATATCCAGGATATCCACAAAACTTTCCATTTCACTGATGGGTCCATAGAACATGGCCTCAAATACTGGACTTGCCGAGGCCAAAATCAATTTGTGACACTTCACTTTTCCCGCAGAGCCCAAAACGAAAACGCAATCATAAAATTTTTCCGAATTCAGTAATTGCTCATACCTCCTACTAAGGGTCTGTAAGTGATGGGAAGATTTTTTTAAATTTTCTATGAAAAAATCATTTTTGAAATTTATGGCCTGCAAAGTCGTAGAAGACATCTGCAAAAAAATAAGAAAAAAAAGAGAAAGTTTATAATTTAGAAAATCTATTTAAAAAGTTTATATAATCTTCCAAAAAGAAATTTAAAAACATTTCTTTAATAAAAGAAATTTATCATTTAGTTTTTGTTTTTAAGTTTATGGGACCACTAAATTAATACAAATGTTTAGCTAAAGGGTTTATATTTTTGTGCTTAGATCTTAAACCAGTTTAACTGTAAAACTCAGATTAGTTTATGCAAATATTTAAATTGTTATAAAACTTTTAAACGAAAAACTTTGGTCAAATTTTTGAGAATAAAAAAAAACGTGCATGAATATCATTAAAATTTTTTAATAAGAGAAAATTTTGATATTTATTTAAATGATTAGCACTTTTAATGCGAGATACAAAAGGGGCCCGATTAGAAAAGATTAAAATAAAACAATGGGTTTTAGGAAAAGTTCACAAAAACGGGAGAGATGAGCAACTTAATTATAAGACTACTACGAAGGCAAAAAAGTAAGTCTGTGTCTTTTTGAAATATCCGACTACTTTTTGACGCTATGACCTTAAAAAAAGAAGCCGCACGATAATGGTAGCGCTTGACTAGACGTCCAAGTTATTCGACTAGTCAGTCATTCAACCGTATTTAAAGATGGGTTATAAACTACACAATCTATGGCCGCAACTCATTTGTGGAGTTTAAACCCTTCTTGCAAAGTATAAAGCAATTGGTCAGTCAGTGGCAAATTATATTGCACTCGTGTGGTCTCTAAGTGTGAGGGAAATGCAGTGGAAAAAACTAGAGCTGTCAAAAATGCAGACCTTAGGACAGTAACAGGCCTCAGAAAGCCATCTACATGAGGCAACGGAAGCAGTTTCTTCTGGGATGTTATCGGAGGAGTCATCCGAGCCACCATTTAATGAAGAGTAAAGTCAGCCAAAAACTACTAGTGTATTACTGGCCCAGAATTAATCCTAAAACGCCCAGCATATAATGAAAGTCCACACGATACCCAAAGATTCCATATGGACTCACCCTATTAAAGGGAGAAGTCCCTAGATTACTAAGAAGATTAATAGCCTGTTTCACGATTTCGAAAGAAAATCTACTCGAAAGAAAGTGAGTGACTCGAATTCGAATTAATTTTGGTTTCACTATTTCGAAGCCTTTCGTTCGTTTCCATTCGAAAGCACAATATCAAGTGACTCATTTTGACATTTGCTTTCGTATTGCTGGTAACTTGTTCGAAATAGTGAAACAGAAATTTGTATGAAAATACTTACGTTTTCTTTCGACTTATCTTTCGCATAAAATAAAGTTACTGAAACGAAAAACAAATTTCTTTCGTATAGGATAATAAAGAAAGCATTCTTTCGAGATCGTGGAACAGGCCATAAAGACCACAACAACAACGCTCAGTTGGGGTCTCTATATTCGAAACAATCAAAATTTAATGGTTTTAGCCGATCGAAGACTAAAAGTGGCAGACATTGTAGACATGAGCCATGTGGGGCTCATTGCGATAGCTATGAGATAGTAACACAATTTAGTTGTATGGCCCTCCCAGTGTTCTTGGCAAGATGCTAGGTCTTTGGGGGCTGAGTCGAATTCCTGGGGCCCAGTACATTGCCAAAATTGTGTTTGAGATGAATTAGGTGGTCATGTGTAGGTTACATGTGTCATGTGTAAATCTATGTGTGTAGGGTATTAGTCTCTAGCCTTTTTGGGAGCTCTACTGGTAGTGGTTCGCTCACGAGGTCCGACCAGAGACTTTCTGGTACCAAGGAAGTCAGAAGCCTCTGGAACTTAAGTTGTTGTTGTTGTAACTGCGATATTATTGGTAATATCGCAGAAGTGGCAGTCCTTTGACGGAATCCTAAGATTTCCGAGTCGTTCCGGTACGAAGAACCGACTGCCGTGGGAACGTTCGAGCCTGACTGTTAGTGTGGCCCCTCGGGGAGCGTAGTGATGGTTGTGGTTAATACCGAATATCTCGAGTAAACATAAGTTCGATGTGAAGTTGCATTGCAATGGGGTGCCGTGACCTATAGATCGGAAGCAGTTGATGTAGACTCCGCCCTATCAAAGGGGAAACCCTTTTCAATCATCAAATGTTGCGAAGAACACCGGATTTTAGTTGGTTTTCTTATATAACTCCATAATCGTGGGCAATAATAATCACGTTTTTTGTTGTTTAACTTTTGTTAGAATTTAAAGTGTTTAATGAAAAGTGTTCCGTCACTAAAAGTTTGTAAAGAGAATACTAATGTGTTTTTTTCCATATTGTTCGTGATATTTACATTTTAAGTTTGAACTTGGCTAAAATGTTAAGGTCTTAATGGTTATTATTATTATCATTTTTATTTACTCAAATATTAGAATTGGCGGTAAACACGTGAACTTTTTTGTTTCGATTGGCTTAAACACATGAGTTAAAAGTACCCAAAAAAAGTGTTTACCCTTTTTACCCTATATTCGGCCTAGTTATGAAAAAGTGTCAAATTTGTGTTCTTATACTTTTGTAGTGGATCCAAATGTGAATTACATTTTTGTTTCTATTCCATTGATTTAATCATAGGACGTTGTCGTTGTCATTTAGAGATAAAAAAGGGAACATTTTTTTACCCCTAAATGATTAAATTTTCGAATATATATCTCTTCCTAGTGTATCTATACGTTAAATCTCAGTCCCTGAGTCAGTCATAAACGTTAGGATTTTTTATATAAATAAAAATAAAGATTGTTAGTAGTAGTAGATTATTGTTATTATTATCTGTTTTTATGATATGCATATAAAATTTATTATTAAATTAGATTTATAATGTATATACCTCACAAACTTGTTTTTATACCCTACACCTCGCAATGTGGAATGGTCATTGTCGGTTTGTGTTGATATTTGTAACGCACATGATTATTTTTCTGACTTACACCTTTAATTTAATGGTAGTGACTATTTCCGTTGAATTCAGCCAAAATCGGTTCATTATTTTCTGTACCTTCCTTAGAGCTGTCCTACTCGGAATTTCGCAACCCCCGAAAAATTTTCTACTAAAACTTTTTTTTTACAAAAATAACAAAAAAAAAAATTCTTTTAAAAAATGTTTATGAAAAGTTTGCTATAAAAAAAATTTTTATGAAAAATTTTCTATAAAAAAAAATTTTATAAAAAAATTTTTATGAAAAATTTTCTATAAAAAAAATTTTTATAAAAAATTTTGTATAAAAAAAATTTTTATGAAAAATTTTGTATAAAAAAATTTTATGAAAAATTTTCTATAAAATAAATTTTTATGAAAAATTTTCTATTTAAAAATTTTTATGAAAAATTTTCTATAAAAAAAATTTTTATGAAAAATTTTCTATAAAAAAAAATTTTTATGAAAAATTTTTTTATACAAAATTTTTATGAAAAATTTTCTATAAAAATTTGTATGGAAAATTTTCTATAAAAAATTTTTATGAAAAATTTTCTATAAAAAAAAAATTTATGAAAAATTTTCGATAAAAAAAAAATTTATGAAAAATTATCTATACAACATTTTTATGAAAAATTTTCTATACGAAATTTTGATAAAAAAATTTTCTATATACAAAATTTTTATGAAAAATTTTCTATAAAAATTGTATGAAAAATGTTTATGAAAAATTTTCTATAAAAAATGTTTTTATGAAAAATTTTCTATAAAAAAAAATTTTTACAAAAAATTTTCTATAAAAAGTTTTTATGAAAAATTTTTTATAAAAAATTTTTATGAAAAATTTTCTATAAAAAAAATTTTTATGAAAAATTTTCTTTAAAAAAAATTTTATAAAAATTATCTATACAAAATTTTTATGAAAAATTTTCTATACGAAATTTTGATAAAAAAATTTTCTATATACAAAATTTTTATGAAAAATTTTCTATAAAAAATTGTATGAACAATTTTTATGAAAAATTTTCTATAAAAAATGTTTTTATGAAAAATTTTCTATAAAAAAAATTTTTACGAAAAATTGTCTAAAAAATTTTTATGAAAAATTTTCTATAAAAAATTTTTATGAAAAATTTTCTATAAATTTTTATAAAAAAATTTTCTTATAACGAAAAATTTTTATAACGAAAAATTTTCTATAAAAATTGTATGAAAAATGTTTATGAAAAATTTTCTATAAAAAATGTTTTTATGAAAAATTTTCTATAAAAAAAAATTTTTACAAAAAATTTTCTATAAAAAGTTTTTATGAAAAATTTTTTATAAAAAATTTTTATGAAAAATTTTCTATAAAAAAAATTTTTATGAAAAATTTTCTTTAAAAAAAAATTTTATAAAAATTATCTATACAAAATTTTTATGAAAAATTTTCTATACGAAATTTTGATAAAAAAATTTTCTATATACAAAATTTTTATGAAAAATTTTCTATAAAAATTGTATGAACAATTTTTATGAAAAATTTTCTATAAAAAATGTTTTTATGAAAATTTTTCTATAAAAAAAATTTTTACGAAAAATTGTCTATAAAAAATTTTTATGAAAAATTTTCTATAAAAAATTTTTATGAAAAATTTTCTATAAATTTTTATAAAAAAATTTTCTTATACGAAAAATTTTTATAACGAAAAATTTTCTATAAAAAGTTTTTATAACGAAAAATTTTTTATAAAAGTTTTTAGAACAAAAAATTTTTATCACAAAAAATTTTCTAAAAAAAAGTTTTAAAAACGAAACATTTTCATTCAAAAATGTTTATAAAAAAAAATCTATTCTCATACCGTAAAATTTTCTATAAACATTTTTAAACCGAAAAATTTTTTATACAATAATTTAATAATAAAAAAAATTTGTATAAAAAATTATTGTAACGAAAAATTTTCTATAAAAAATTTTTATAACGAAAAATTTTCTATAAAAAATTTATAAGGAAAAATTTTTATAGCAAAAATTTTGTATAAAAAAATTTTTCTATAAAAAATTTAACGAAAAAATTTCTACAAAAAAATTTTATAACGAAAATTTTTCTATAAAAAATTTTTATAATGAAAAATTTTCTGTAAAAAAATTTTATAAAGAAAAATTATCTATAAAAAAATTTTATAACGAAAATTTTTCCATAAAAAATTTTTATAAAGAAAAATTTTCTATAAAAAATTTTTATAACGAAAAATTTTCTATAAAAAATTTTTATAACGAAAAATCTTCTAAAAAAAATTTTTATAACGAAAAATTTTCCGTAAAAAGTTTTTGTACTAAAAAATTTTCTATAGAAAATTGTATACCTAAAAATCTTTAACGAAAAATTTTCTATAAAAAATGTTTAACGAAAAGTTTTCTACAAAATTTTGTATAACAAAAAATTTTTCGTAAAAAATGTTTGTACTGAAAAATTTTCTATAAAAAGTTTTTATCATGAAAAATTTTCTATAAAAAATGTTTATGACAAAAAATTTTCTATAAAAAAATTTTGTACTGAAAATTTTTCTATAAAAAATTTTTTTAACGAAATATTTTCTGTAAAAAATTTTTAAAATGAAAAATTTTCTATGAAAAATTTATATAACGAAAAATTTCCTATAAAAAATTTATAACGGAAAATTTTCTATAAAAAATTGTTATACCGAAAAATTTTCCCTAAAAATTTTTATACCGAAAAATTTTTGATACAAAATTTTTATACCGAAAAATTTTTGATACAAAATTTTTAAAACGAAAAATTTTTTATCTAAAAAATTTTCTATAAAAAATTTTCCAAAAACAATTCTATGAAAAATTTTTATAATAAAACATTTTCTATTTAAAATTTTTATACCGAAAAATTTTCTGTAAAAAACTTTTTATACCTAAAAATTTTCTATTAAAAGTTTTTACATATAAATTTTTAACGAAAAATTTTCTGTAAAAAATTTTTAACAAAAATTTTCTGTAAAAAATTTTGAACTAAAAATTTTCTGTTAAAAGTTTTTAACGAAAATTTTTCTATAAAAAATTTTTAACGAAAAATTTTTTATAAAAGTTTTTACAACGAAAAATTTTCATTAAACCAAAAAATTTTTTATAAAAAGATTTTTGTTAAAAGTTTTTATAAAAATTGTTTATAAAAATTTTTACAACGAAAAATTTTCATTAAACCAAAAAATTTTTTATAAAAAGATTTTTGTTAAAAGTTTTTATACCCAATTTTTCCTTATTGGTGTAGGGTATCACATGACTTTATCGTCTATAATACTTCCACACTTGTTTTTTTGCTAGCCGGCAAAATTTTTAATATAATAATGATGACAAAACTTTTTCATTTGAAAGCTTTGTTTTGTTTTAAGATAATAGTCAGGGAAACCAAAAGACATAGACACTAAAGCAAATATGGATTACAACATAGACATATACTAAGTTATAGGCAAAAACATAGACTAAGATATAAACTAACCCATATTCTAAAACAAATGCATATTTATGTGGGGTTTATATAACTAAAGCGGCTGACGATTAAGTAAAGTTACATGTATTTTGTTTTTATTACAATAACAAAACGCATGTAAATTTCACTCAATCGTTAGACGCTTGAGTTATATAAACCCCACATTATAGACTAAACCAAACGATTTATAAAATTGTTCTTTTTTATAGGAATTTCGTATATAAAAAAATTCTAAAGAAAATTTTTAATAAAAATTTATTTAAAATTTTTTTTTATTCTTAGAAATTTTTTTTTTATAGATTTAAATAAAATTTCTATAGAACATTTTTTGTTTAAACAATTTTTCTAAAGAAAAATTTTCGCTTAATATTTTTGTATAGAACATATTTTGATTATATATTTTTTAGTTTATTATTGCACATTTAATGCGCATATTTTGGAACCGACTATATTTCTGGTTTCCCTGATAAAAAAATAATCAAAACAAAATCCTAAAACTACACACATCCATACAATTAACATGCAAATACCTCTATTATTTGAATAGTTAATCTCTTGATTATATTTGTGCTCTTAGTACTTGCTACTCTCTAAGTAATTAACTCTCCGAGAATTTGTTATTGATTTGTTCTATCATTTGCAATCGATACGAGAGTATCAATTATCAAGGTGACCAGATAGGTTTTTTTTGTGTGTTATAGCTATGCCAGATTATAGTAGACGATAACAATATGGTAAGGCTGTTCACCTTTCATTGATAAACGTTCTTCAAAATTAGTTATTTGTTATTATTCGTTTCTTAATCTAAACATTTTATTAAGTATTTGTTGTATGCGAAATTGTATCTATTACTTGAAAATAGAATATTTGCGATAGTTCAAAAATTTTAAATATATGTATTATAATACGAGAAGAACCCATACCGCGTTGGTGGAGCAAATTTATTAAAAGAAAACAATTTTTTTTTAAAGAAAATTCTACAATAAAAAAGCATATTTTTTCATTAGAGCTGGGTAATTGCCTTAAGGTGTTAAATGGACTCTTTTCTAAACGGGATCATATCTGTTTGAAAACACTTATCATAACTCGACCTAATCATAAATAGGCCTAAGTAACTATTTCAAAATAAGGTAATGTTGTAATAATTTAACTCAACTATTTGCGTTCTATCGAACATACCGTATGAAAGGCTTAAACCCAAAGCTAAATAAATAATTGGGACCTGCCAAAGTGGCTTTAGACCAGATCTTCACACTACGTCAAATCCTGGAGAACGTCCAAGACAAGTGCTTCGTTGGAATACACAGGGAAGCGGCCGACATACAACCCCAAACTATAAAAGATGGCTGGCATATGTTTAGGATCGTTATCTTGTTGGAAGATCCAACTTTCAGACAGACCCATTTTGGATGCTGAATCCTTCGAGCAGGTTTAAATAAATAAAATAGTCCATCGTTGTCCCAATAAAGCCTAAAATTACAAACCCCAGCCGCCGATATACAACCCCAAACTATAAAAGATGGCTGGCGTATGTTTAGGATCGTTATCTTGTTGGAAAATCCAACTTTCAGACAGACCCATTTTGGATGCTGAATTCTTCAAGCAGGTTTAAATAATTGAAATAAATAGTCCATCGTTGTCTCAATAAAGCCTAAAATTACAAACCCCAGCCGCCGACATACGACCCCAAACTATAAAAGATGACTGCCGTATGTTTAGGATCGTTATCTTGTTGGAAGATCCAACTTTTAGACTGGCTCATTTCGGATGCTGAATCCTTCGAGCAGGTTTAAATTAATAAAATAGTCCATCGTTGTCTCAATAAAGCCTAAAATTACAAACCCCAGCCGCCGATATACAACCCCAAATTATAAAAGATGGCTGGCATATGTTTAGGATCGTTATCTTGTTCATATCGGATGTTGAATCCTTTGGTTCAAATAAATAAAATGGTCCATCGTTGTCTCAATAGAGCCTAAAATTACAAACCCCAGCCCCAAACTATAATTGAACCGCCTCCATGTTTTACTCAATAATTATGCGACAAACTTTTTGTTTTCCATCGGATCCAAATAAGTTAAACTTTCGGCGCTGAAGAAAAATTTTTCTTGAAGTCTTCATCACCATTTATTTTGTTTTTTTTTTTAATTTAGGACCAGAATTCAGGGGATGACCCCTACTAATGCAATTTAATGTGTTTCTTCTTCTGCTATCCTTGACTCCCAGTGGAGCATAAGGCCTCAACCATTCTTTTAGATCAGACTCTATTGCGAGATGTTGGAGAATAGGGCCTGAATCATTCTTTTATATCGAACTCTATATCGAGATGTTAGACATACATCATTCCATGAATAGTTTACTGCTTGCAACTTCGCATCAATTGACCTTTTCCACTTTCTAGCAGGTGCACCAACACGACGGCCTCTTCCCTGTGAATTCCAACTTAGTGCTTGTCGAGCAATGTTTGTATATGGCCTTCAAAGTGTGTGGCCTATCCACCGCCATTTCCGTTGACATACCTCCGGGGAAAGCAGGGATTTGGTTTGTCGCAGTAGATCAGGCATTGTGTTGGAATTAGGAAAATAGGTTATGGGAAGGGGATAGTAGGAGTAGTGTTTGTGGACATTTGTTTTGAATTTTCCTATATTGTAAGTGGAAGGAAAATCTTCAGCGGGAAGTAAATTTCACATATGTTCGGTGTACTGGCCAATCGACAACGAAGGCATGAACTCTAACAGATAAACGTGTGTTGCGTATGAAAGTTCGAGTTACGGGAACGAGTTTCCTGTTTTCGTGGTAGCATATTTCAAAGTAGTAACGATAGAACATTGAAACACAACCTACACTACGACGGTCTTCAAGTGAGTCAATAGAGTTGGATAACCTACTCTCACCAAAAAGCACCTTCTCCTGCACTCGCTCGAGAAACTCCAAAATAGACTTTCAAATACCGGGACATACATGAGAGTTGTATTCCAATTTCGGTCGGATATAGATGGTGTAAATAGTTGGAATATCAGCTGGAGTGTGGTATCTCTTACACCGTTTTAGAAAATCGAGACACTTGAATGTTCTTTCGACACTTGAAAAATGTGGTTAGTCCAACGAACATCATATTGAATTCTCATGCCCAGAACATAAAGAGCGTCTGAAGTTCTGAAATAAACTTCCTGCATCAGTCTTCCCCTCTAATTATGATATTCAGAGGTTCAAGCCGAATATCCACAAACACTGCTCCCTCTATCCTCCTTCAAAGGATTCAGCATCCAAACAGGGCCTGTCTGAATGTTGGATCTTCCAACAAGATAACGATCCTAAACTTTGAAGTACCGGGACATACATGGTGTAAATAGTTCGAATATCAGCTGGAGTAAAGTATCTCTTACAACGTTTTGGAAAACCGAGGCACTTGAATGCTTCTTTAGACACTTGAAAAATGTGGTTAGTTTAACGAATATCACATTGAATTCTCATGCCCAGAACATCAAGAGCGTCTGATACCTGAATATTTACACCATCCATGAAAACAGATAAAGTAATAAGGTCTGCCATGCGATTATACATGGGGTATGTTTAGTTTTTTGTGCGACTGTATGTCAAGAGTTTAACGTTTCATGAACTTGTGCAATATTTCAACAAATTTGCGAGTTTTTTTGGAACACTCCTTATGTAGCGTTTCTTATAAAATTCTGTTTTTCAAAATATCAAATTTATTAGATTTGAAATTCCTAGATAAATTGATTCTCAAAACAAAAGTCACAAGATTTATGTGTTTGAATTATTAATTAGTTTTTTTTTTTTGCTCATTTAAATATTGAATTTCTTACCTTTAATTTTGAATTTATTTTTTTCAAATTCTCTGGAATATTTATTGTTTCAGCGTAATTTTGGATTTTAGTAAACAAAACGATATTGTTTTTCTTGCAAAAATTTTGATGATGTTTGTAAAATAAACAATTTTTTTTTTTGAAATTTTATATAATTTTGTATAATTTTTTTGCTGTGGTCAAAGTATAATTAAATTATTGCGCAAATTATAAAATTATTCTGGTGATTTTTTTCTTATTTGTTCTAATAACCTTTTTTTTTTAATAAATTATGTCATTTTTATAAATTTTGTTTAAATTCACTTTATTTTTTTTTTCTTAAAGTTGTTCTTTTTTTTTTGTTTAAAGAATTTTGAATGAAATTATACCACAAAAAAAAGGTTCTTGAACTTGACCGATATTTTTGTTATTTTTCTTTAATTTGTTAGCAGCTGATCTTTTCTTATTTAAACGAAATTTTTAGCATATTTTTAATTTTTTTTGCCTTATGTTCTCTTTAACAAAGTTCTTTCGCCTTTGACTCGCTTTACAAAACTGACGAAATTTTTTAGCAAACTTAAGTTTTTAATGATCAGTTATATTTCGAATTTTTGTATTCAGCTAAAAAAGTTCTCTTAGTTTTTGTTTAAATTTCTCTTAAGAGTTTTTTGGATGCTTGAAAAATATTCTCTTAGTATTTGTATTAAGTTCTCTTAAGAGTGTTTGAGTTGCTAAAGTTTTTATGGAAAAGGTTGCCATACTGTTTTTCTGTTATTTCAAATCGAATGAGCGTTTAAAATGTTAATTTATTTTAAGTCGCGGTAACCTACTTTCGGAGTTGTTGTCATTTATAAAACACGAGATTGAAGCGGATAATGTTGACTTTCGGAGTTGTTGTCATTTATAAAACACGAGATTGAAGCGGATAATGTTGACAATGCTGTAGGAAAAGTTGCACCTCTCTTAACTCCCTTTTCCATCGTAAAGTTTCGAAGTCATCTTATACGTGGTTAGCTGAATGATAATGAAAATAAACCCCAATGTAATTGACCAATTCGGAAAGATCGTTATTCCAGCACCCTCTGTAATGTCTTCTCCAAGCGTAACCTGGGGGGTTACTGTGTGTCTTGATTCGAAAATAAAACCGTTCGAATTTGTATGCTTAAAGGATTGTGCTTTTAAAATAATTTATTTCGCATCGAAATACCCTGCGAAATCATCAACGACGAAAGAAGTAAAGCTATTGCTCTGCATTGAGATACAAATTTCGACGGAAAATCTTGCGAAGAAGCTTGATGTCACACTTGGCAGCCTGTTTAGTCCTTCAGCAAATAACGCTTCTTCTTCTGTTATCCTTGACTCCCAGAGGAGCAAAGGGCCTCAAATGGGATGCAGTTGTTGGGTTTCCTGCTAACAAGTAATAACTGTATTCAATTCCTGCTCGCACCTCCTCGTGGTACATCCTGGAAACCTGAGCAACCTAGTTGAAGATGCGGTAAACAACCCGAATGGGATTCTAGATCAGGGCTAACGTAAGAGAGAGTTATCTTGAAGCCATTCCGACGTATTTGGTCTAAGGGTCTAAAACTTATAAATTTCTGTGCTAATGTGGAGGGTCCTAGGAATCTCATCACTTATATGTCGGAAAAATTCGATCAAACTATTTTTACTACAGGAAAGAAACGAGTCTTATCGTGCACGTTAGAGAGTATCGGAAGATCATTGAAGCTGCAGTCGTTGAATACTACTTCTTCTCTTTCTTTTTTGGGTCTTAGAACTTATAAATTTCTGTGATAATGTGCCAGTGCTTATCCTCCTTGGCCATCCTGATGATTTTTACTACCGGGGAGAAATATGTGTTCTCGTGCACGTTAGGAGCATCGGAAGATAATTGAAGCTGCAGTCGTTGAATACTACTTATTCTCTTTCTGTTTTTGGGTCTTAGAACTTATCAGTTTCTGTGCTAATGTGGAGGGTCCTAGAATTATCATCATTGATATGTCGAAAAAATTCGGTCAAACTACGAGAACTTTTACTAAAAGAAAGAAACAAGTCTCCTCGTGCATGTTAAAAAGCATCGGAGGATCATTGAAGCTGCAGTCGTTTGAGAGCATCGGAAGATCATTGAAGCTGTAGTTGTTGAATCTTCCGGGTTTAGAACTAACCATCTCTTCGATTATCTTCGCTGGCCATCCTGATGATTTCTAATACCGGGAAGAAATATGTTTCCTAGTGCACGTTAGAGGAATCGGACGATCATTGAAGCTGCTGTCGCTAAAACTTCTCTTTTTTTTTTTTTTTGGTTTAGAACTCATCAAATCCTATGAGAATGTGTCAGTGCTTTAGATGAGCTGACTACCTCTTCGAATATCCACGTTGATATTACGTTTCAGTTGGACGGTCCTTAGATTATCATGATTATTAAATTGAAAGTCATCATGTTCATCTGCGGTTGCCATGGTTACCTCAGCTGTAAATTGCGGTTGAATTACCAGTATTTTGATATCGGGAATGCAATAAGTGGCTACTGGGTTGGGATGGTTTCACATTAACTCCTCTCTTCCTAGTTCACGTAAAATCTTTGAAGCGGCGGTCGGTGAATACTACACGTCAGAGTTTTTTCTTCAACGGGTCTAAGTGATATCTTTTTATTGAGCAAAACGTGGTAATGTGGCAGTGCTTTAGTTTATCTAACCATCTCTTCCGTTAAGCCTCATTGCAATTGGACTATCCTTGGATCATACTGATTAATAAAATGAATCTTAACACACACATTTGCTATAAAAACTACCTCAGCTGAAAAGTAAGGTAGAAATACGAATATTTTAACAACAGGAATGAAACAAGTGGACTTTGTGACGATGCTTTCACTTACTTTTACTCGTGTATGTCTCAGAGTATCGGAAGATCATTAATACATCGGTGACCACTTCAAACTTTGGGGAAATCCATGAACATTAGACATACGAATTCTTTAGAAATCTACAATCTGGCCACTCGACCACCTGTTTACATTTCAATTTTAAGAGAAATTTAAAAGTAACTGATCTTTACAAAAGAGGGCGAAAGAAATGTTATACAATACTAAAGGTAGGCCAGTATTAATGATTAGATTTCCTCCAAAACAGCTGCTTTAATTAATAAACATTTAAAAAAAGCAAATCAGATTAATTAAAAATAAACTGCTATAAAATGTTATCTATCATTTGTTATTTCTACTATAAAATTTAGCGTTGCCCATCCGTCATTTTTTATTTTTTTCAAGTTTATCTCTACTGATAATTCTTAAAGTCCTATTAACTATTTTTCTTCTTTAACATATTCTTGGCAAAAATTTTTGAAACCTTGAACCTGTTTTTTTAATGTGCGCCATCGCCATCCGATCGACCCATCAACCATTGCGGCTGTTTGGCTGGATGATCAGACAGACTTTCTGGTTACCTTTGTATTCATCCATGTGTTTTTTTTTCGGTGTGTCTTCAACTTGTTGTGGTCTAAACTTAGCATCTTCTGCAATTTTTTACATACATATTTTATATTCTATCTATAGTCTGGAGTTTATTAAAAGTAAAGACTCTGTTAGTTATTTATAGAAACAAAGATTATATACATAAATACGTATAAATATAGAGATTCTTTGAGGAAACTGCACTGAAAGAAATTTCAGTACTAATTTAGCTCCAGTTTACATCTAATTCAACTCAGTCTAGTTTTTTATTCAGTTCTAGGTTCAGTTCTAGTTCAGTTCTAGTTTAGTTTTAGTTCAGTTCTAGTTCAGTTCTAGTTCAGTTCTAGTTCAGTTCTAGTTCAGTTCTAGTTCAGTTCTAGTTCAGTTCTAGTTCAGTTCTAGTTCAGTTCTAGTTCAGTTCTAGTTCAGTTCTAGTTCAGTTCTAGTTCAGTTCTAGTTCAGTTCTAGTTCAGTTCTAGTTCAGTTCGAGTTCAGTTCTAGTTCAGTTCTAGTTCTAGTTCAGTTCTAGGTTCAGTTCTAGTTCAGTTCTAGTTCAGTTCTAGTTCAGTTCTAGTTCAGTTCTAGTTCAGTTCTAGTTCAGTTCTAGTTCAGTTCTAGTACAGTTCTAGTTCAGTTCTAGTTCAGTTCTAGTTCAGTTCTAGTTCAGTTCTAGTTCAGTTCTAGTTCAGTTCTAGTTCAGTTCTAGTTCAGTTCTAGTTCAGTTCTAGTTCAGTTCTAGTTCAGTTCTAGTTCAGTTCTAGTTCAGTTCTAGTTCAGTTCTAGTTCAGTTCTAGTTCAGTTCTAGTTCAGTTCTAGTTCAGTTCTAGTTCAGTTCTAGTTCAGTTCTAGTTCAGTTCTAGTTCAGTTCTAGTTCAGTTCTAGTTCAGTTCTAGTTCAGTTCTAGTTCAGTTCTAGTTCAGTTCTAGTTCAGTTCTAGTTCAGTTCTAGTTCAGTTCTAGTTCAGTTCTAGTTCAGTTCTAGTTCAGTTCTAGTTCAGTTCTAGTTCAGTTCTAGTTCAGTTCTAGTTCAGTTCTAGTTCAGTTCTAGTTCAGTTCTAGTTCAGTTCTAGTTCAGTTCTAGTTCAGTTCTAGTTCAGTTCTAGTTCAGTTCTAGTTCAGTTCTAGTTCAGTTCTAGTTCAGTTCTAGTTCAGTTCTAGTTCAGTTCTAGTTCAGTTCTAGTTCAGTTCTAGTTCAGTTCTAGTTCAGTTCTAGTTCAGTTCTAGTTCAGTTCTAGTTCAGTTCTAGTTCAGTTCTAGTTCAGTTCTAGTTCAGTTCTAGTTCAGTTCTAGTTCAGTTCTAGTTCAGTTCTAGTTCAGTTCTAGTTCAGTTCTAGTTCAGTTCTAGTTCAGTTCTAGTTCAGTTCTAGTTCAGTTCTAGTTCAGTTCTAGTTCAGTTCTAGTTCAGTTCTAGTTCAGTTCTAGTTCAGTTCTAGTTCAGTTCTAGTTCAGTTCTAGTTCAGTTCTAGTTCAGTTCTAGTTCAGTTCTAGTTCAGTTCTAGTTCAGTTCTAGTTCAGTTCTAGTTCAGTTCTAGTTCAGTTCTAGTTCAGTTCTAGTTCAGTTCT
This sequence comes from Stomorhina lunata, assembly GCA_933228675.1. Taxonomy (NCBI): domain Eukaryota; kingdom Metazoa; phylum Arthropoda; class Insecta; order Diptera; family Rhiniidae; genus Stomorhina; species Stomorhina lunata. The sequence goes on along the minus strand of OW121744.1, from coordinate 107,789,543 downwards.
AGTTCAGTTCTAGTTCAGTTCTAGTTCAGTTCTAGTTCAGTTCTAGTTCAGTTCTAGTTCAGTTCTAGTTCAGTTCTAGTTCAGTTCTAGTTCAGTTCTAGTTCTAGTTCAGTTCTAGTTCAGTTCTAGTTCAGTTCTAGTTCAGTTCTAGTTCAGTTCTAGTTCAGTTCTAGTTCAGTTCTAGTTCAGTTCTAGTTCAGTTCTAGTTCAGTTCTAGTTCAGTTCTAGTTCAGTTCTAGTTCAGTTCTAGTTCAGTTCTAGTTCAGTTCTAGTTCAGTTCTAGTTCAGTTCTAGTTCAGTTCTAGTTCAGTTCTAGTTCAGTTCTAGTTCAGTTCTAGTTCAGTTAGTGTACAGTTCTAGTTCAGTTCTAGTTCAGTTCTAGTTCAGTTCTAGTTCAGTTCTAGTTCAGTTCTAGTTCAGTTCTAGTTCAGTTCTAGTTCAGTTCTAGTTCAGTTCTAGTTCAGTTCTAGTTCAGTTCTAGTTCAGTTCTAGTTCAGTTCTAGTTCAGTTCTAGTTCAGTTCTTGTTCAGTTCTAGTTCAGTTCAGTTCTAGTTCAGTTCTAGCTCAGTTCTAGTTCAGTTCTAGTTTAGTTCAGTTCTAGTTCAGTTCTTGTTCTAAGTTTAGCTCTATTTAAAAAATTTTAATCTATTTTCTCTACTTTCAGTTAACCCTCCTTCCACCAAATTCATGCAGCGTCAATTTTCGCACATCCGCTTCATATTCCTGCTAATAATTGTACTCAATACTTTGGATACAAAAGATCACCTTCACACTTCGCTAATAATACATTCAAAACATTTCGAAAATGATTTCAAATATTGCCCGAAATGTTTCGAAAATCAAATTTCCCCCTGTCTGAAATTCTTTCAACAAATCCAGTCGCATAATGACTTCACTATAAGGCAACTATTAACATTACTACCCGAAAGGGCCTGTAAAAGAAATAATCAAATTGTGGAACTAAAAAATTCAAAAGAAAAAGTTATTGTCAAATATTTCTTTAAAGGCCAAAAGGAATTGGAGCCAATACCTCAATTGAGAGCAAGATTTTTAAGACAACAGGAGGAGCTAAAGGGCCTTCAACTATTGCCTTTAGATGCTCTAAATGGATTTCAAAAATCTTTACAAAATTTCCACAAAAATCTTACCGAACAGGCCATATGGCTTTATCTCGTAAACAATGTACAACCGTTAGTATTTCCTTTGTTATATAGCCTGGATTTTCCGGTGCCCCAGACTTATGGCATTTGTGGTTTCAGTTTTTATCAGCAACATACAGGAGAGGATTTGTTTCAATTTTTCAAATCGGATTTCTTTACAAAACTGGACATTTCCCTTCAATTGCTAAAGGCAGCTTTACAGTTTTCCCATGGCTTTGAGAACTATCGTTTATATATAACCGATCTGACAGCTGATAATATAGTTTATGATATTGTTAGGAATAAGTTATATTTCATAGATTTAGATACACTCTTCATAGTGGACTCATCAAGGGCCAAGTACAAATCCTTAAAACATAAATATGAGTATATAGAATGTCCCGGCTGTTTTGCCTATTCGTCGGAAGATATTGCCTTATATAATTTGAGTGATATTAATATATATTCAGCTTGTCAGTTCCTAAGAGAAGATCTGTTTAAAGATCATTCCAAGGGATTTCTTTATCCAATACCAGAGGCTTTAGACAATTCTTTTCCGCAATTAAGGCAGCTATTAAATAAATGTGTGGATTGTCTGGATTCAATGTGCTTGGAGAGATTTGCGGTAGCTAAGGATCTAATAGAAGTATTTGAGAAGATATTAAGGGACCAGAGGGACCGGCATATGAGATAAGATTCGGGTAAGTGAGATTTTTTTATTAAATTTATAATTATTATATAGAAATTGTTGAGTTGTAGTTAAATCCTACCAAATTTTATTAACTCTACAACTAGTTCCATAAAGACCACTGATATTTGGTGAGAATTTTTACCTTTAAAAGTGATTCAAGGGAACAGTTAGTAATCGAAAAAGATTTTGAAGCCACATCCGGAATTTGAAAGTTTTAAGTCAGCCAATTCCTATCTCACTTATTAAGATGCTATTTCTGAAATCTTACTTACTTAAATGACCTATATTTACAACCTGTTAAGGTCAAAGGCCGAGGATGTTTGAGAAGATTTTCTTCTACTTGATCTTTCCATCGAAGTTTCTTACACTTCTTCTTCTTGACTCCCAGTGAAGCATAGGGTTTCAAGTCCGATTTCTTCGGATAGAATTGGCTTCATTCATCAGGATGTTCTTGCATAGATTAGGCACCTCCAAAATCCTTGTGCCAGCTGCGGGTGCTAAGTGCTAAGTCGATGGATGATGAGTCCAAAGACAAGAGCCACGTTTGTAAAGCGAGCCGCTCGATCCGAGATAGACGCCCGCTTGTAGCCGCAACTAACATGTTAGACCAAATACTTCACAATGGCTCCAAGATAACTCCCTCTCACGTTAGCCCCAACCTAGAATCCCACTCGGGTTGTTTAACACATCTTCAACTAGGTTGCTCAGGTTTCCAGGATGTAGCACGAGGAGGTGTGAGTAGGAATTGACTACAGTTATTATCTGTTAGCAGGAAACCCGGGCAACAACTGCATCCCATTTTCATCCTTACACTTAGGTGTCCGTTTTTTTTTTCTAGTTATAGCTCGACATCCTAACCCATATTTTTAAAGTTCTCATGGGAGAACTCGCGGCACTTGTTAGCTCACTACTTTAACGGGTGTTAAGTTAGCTAACCAGGTGATACCATGAGGAGTTCAGTGTCCACAGTTGAGATGAAGATAAACCAAAATAAGTCTCTGCTTACCAAATCAAGACCAATCAGAACCGTTGCTTGGTATCCAACATCCCCTACATTTCTGAAATCACTCTTCCGAATTTATCCCGAACTTTTTATTTTACTTAAAATTGTACAAAAAATTTATTTATTCCACTTAAATCTAAACTTTCGCCTCCAAAGATTTTTCCAGCAGTTGTATATCATTCTTTAAATCCTTCAACTGGCCCATCATACTCCTCATCAATTCACCCTCCGGTGTCTGAGGTGGCTCATACAATAACATACGTATCGATTCCTTATACATAGCCTCGCACTGCCTCAAATAGCTTTGCAAATCTTCTTCCGCCAGTTCCTTTTCACCAAAACGCAAACGATACAATTCAGCCGAGGCATTTGCCAATTCATACAAAGCAATTGCCTTTAGTCTCGATATACCCGGCAGAATAATATGCAGCACCATTACCAATTCTTGACACAAACGCACCTTACGCTCGTATACCCTACGTCCCGGTCTTTGCAAACTATTCCTAATAATGCTACGCAAAATATTCGCTATATTCTGTTTTATATCCACCATTATATAATGATTGCGATGCAGAATAGTGCTAAGCTTGGCCAGCAGTATTTCAAAGCGTCTAAGGTCATCTTGAGCATGAAATACTTCCTCTTTGGCTTTGTCTATAATTGTGTTGACCTGCTCGGTACGCAGGGTATGTTGGCAAATAAGACATTGCCATTTCTTATTGGGCTGGCGAACTATATAGCCCTCCTTATTGTTGCCGGCACAGGGAGCACAAATGAAACTGCTCATATGGGAGCCCAATTCTGTAGGATCTTCACAGCGTGTACACAGGCAATGAAAATATTTTCCCTCCTGCAAAATGTGACGTCTTTCTTCAGTGCCCTGGAAAGATATAAAATTTTGTTACTCATTTCCGATATACTCCTCTTTTTTCTGCCTCCACTTACCAACAAAACATTTGTATAACAATTTGTCACCATTTCCTCTTGCTCAATATCTCGATTGGCATAAATCTTTATACGATACATTTCATCTATGGCCACATTTGCATTGGCCACACACTGATGCGCCAATAGTGAACCCTTCAAATATAAAGCACTCATCGAACCCATATCGGGTGCTCTAATCTCGTATGTATTTACATCTAAGATACCACACAAATGTTGCAAAAATTCTTCATCAATTTTTTTGCTTAGCATTGGCAGGTAATTTCCCAAATTTGATTTCATTAGGGGCTGTACAATTGTCTTATTGCGTTCTTGCCAGATCTCTGTTTTCCTTCTTTTCTCCAGATGAGACATTAGCTGAAGTATCTTTTGGAAACCTTCTTGGCCTTCGGGATTTTGTGAAAGCAACAGACATTTAACGATGCCATAACATTCGGGATGTTTCTTCAATTCTTCGCTTTGCAAATCCGTTATGGCAGCCAGGGTCGTGCAATCGAATTCACTGTGTTGTGAGCAATCCAGACAAAGGGGTGATATTTGACATTTTCTGGAAGTAATAGAGAGATTAGAAAGTAGAAGAGAGATTAAGCTTGTACTTAATACTTAAACTAACATAAAGCAACTTCTTAATTTCTTTATAACATTCATGGAATTGCGGATCTTGATACGTTGGAAGACCATGACTTTTTTGAATTTCCCTCCTCTTTATTTATATGACAACACTTCTTCTCTGTAATCAACTGTCAGTTGACCGCTACTTAAATTTGAACAATCTGCGTTATTGATTCTGTGTCCAGCATTATTTTTTGCTCGAGGTCAAGGTGCCTTCAATTATCGGGGAAGTTTGGCAACTAAAAGAAATGGCGCTGACGACGATATTGAATCGCGTATTAATCTGCATCCGTCATTCTCTGAGATATTTGGAAATCCCGACAAATATCAACAATAACTAAGTTACGAATATACAACTCGAATGTCAAGTTTATCTTGTATTACGGTTGCGAAACTTGGAAACTCCCAAATGCCATCCTTATGCGCCTGCAAACCATAGAGGTTTGTCACGTTTTCTATAGAGCGGAAATGGCGGTAATGAGCTCAAATGGCAGTGAAGAAGGTCAAACTTCAACATTGCTCGATAAGCGCTTCGTTGGAATCCACAAGGTGGAAGCCGTCGTGTTGGTTTAGCATCTGCTAGAACGTAAAAAAGTTAACTGAAGCAACATTTCAAGCAACTATTCATGGAATAACGTATGTCTAACATCTCGCAATAGAGTCCAGTTTAGCCCTTTGCCCCACTGGAAGTCAAGTATAACAAATTTTTTGCAAAGAAATGCTTACGGCTAATCCTTAATACATCGAGGCCGAATCTCATACGAAATAAAGATCTACAAAACGCGACAAACCAAATCCCTGCTTCTATAAGATATATTAGCGGAAATGGCGATGGATAGGTCACAAAATTCAAAAACAACTAAATTACGAATATACAACTCGAATGTCAAGTCTATCCTGTATTACAGTTGCGTAACTTGGAAACGTCCAAAAGCCATCGATACCCGCCTGCAAATCTTTGCAAAAAAATGCTTACGATTCGGGGCCGAATCCTATAAGAAATAAAGATCTACAAAGCGCGACGAACCAAATCCCTGCTTCCAGAGATATGTCAGCGGAAATGGCGGTGGATAGGTCACACTTTGCAAAGATCAAATTTCAACATTGCTCGATTAGCGCTTCGTTGAAATCTAGCGGGAAGAGTGCGTCGTGTGGGTCTATCGTCTGCTAGAACGTGGAGAAAGTCAATTGAAGCGGAATTGCAAGCTATTCATGAAATGACGTATGCCTTGCATCCCCCAATAGAGTCCAGTGGAGCCCTTTTCTCCACTGGAAGTCAAGAATAACAAAAGATATGCGCCTGTAAATCTTTGCAAATAAATACTTACGGGAAATCCTTAATATATCAAGGATTCGGCCTAAAAAAATGAAAAACTACAAAACGGTACAAACCTGCTTCTATAGAGGTATGTCAGCGGAAATGGCGGTGGATAGGTCACACACTTTGAAAAGGTCGTCGTGTGTGTCTAGCATCTGCTAGATCGTGGAGAAGGTCAATTGAAGTGGAATTGCAAGCTATTCATGGAATAACGTATGTCTAACATCTTACAAAAGAGTCCGAAATAAAGGACGTTGAAGGCCCTTTGCCTTAGGTATCAAGAATAACAGAAGAAGACAAAGCTTGACAAATATTAGAGGTGCTTTGCACGATTTATTTTCGTGGTAAAGAAGAATTGAGATCATTCAAACCATTTTTAAATAATTCACAATATGATTTTAGCCGACAGGAAATTTCAAAGTGCGAGAGACTGTGAAAGCCATTGGCTTAAATTGGTTTAAATTTTGAATGATCACTTGAGTATGAGATAGCTTTTGCTCAAGATGCCTACAATCAACCACATTGGCAACCGATGAAGCACGAAAGATGCTGAAACTTCTGGACGACCAGTTGAGATCATTCCAAACAATTTGAAAATAAATCGTAGATTTGAAAGTGACAGAGATTGTAAAAGCGGTTTTAATTTTTAATGATCTCCTGGGTACGTCAGAATTGGAACACAAAAGATGGTAAAACTTCTGGAAGCCCAGTTGAGATCATTCGAAACAATCAACCACAAGCGCAACCGTTGGAGCGCGACGTATGATGAAACTACTGGACGCCCAGTTTTGCGCTAGATGCCTGCCATTTTTGCTTACAATTAAACGCAATCGTTGGACAATTTCGCAGGAATTATTAACGTTATTTTAACCTTAATATGGAAGAGTTGTTCAGGCGTGAATACACCAGAGACCAAAACGCAATCAAAATAGTGGGTTTATCGGAATGAATCGGCGTGGGGTGTAGAGGAAACTGAGTCGGTAAGTCTGTTCAAAATACCATAGAAAACTTCTTCAGATATTCTATTAAAAATGTCATAGAAATGAAAAATATTTCATCTTTGGATTAAAATTCAACCTATTCGAATTCTGGTGAAGGTAAGAGGAAATATGGTTTCAATTGGTGTAAACTCGTGTACACCCATTATGGAAATATGAGGCATTTATTCTTATTGTTGCAGAGCTAGACCATGCAACCTATTTTTAAGCCAATTCTTTCTAGTTTTAACCATAGAACAAAATTTCTAGGGTAAAAACGGGCAGAAATTTTGGTATCCCCTAATTTTCCGTAACAATTCAATAAATCTTCTTTCATATATTTTAACATTGAATATCGTAAATCTGTGGTACTATAAAAATCGGTGGTACTACAAAAATTAGATTTTACCTGAAGATTCTGATAAAGGCAACTAAATCAAACATTTTGTCACTTTCAAACTTACCCACAATATTTTTGAGCAAATTTAAAACAATTTGAACATCGTTTATCCCCGGCAGTCGCCAAAATTAGTACAGGCTTTTCCATTAATAGAGTTTCACCCGCTTTTATGCAGTCCTTGGCTTTAACATATCTAGAAGTTTGAAAGAACTATTAAGAAACCGATATTTTTGGAAATGCCATTTTTCTTTTCACCTTCCGATTTCCGGACTTTCTTGTATTTCACATTTTTCACAAAACTCTTCCGTCATTATTTTAACTCTCCACAAAATTAACTTGACTTAAAAATTTAACTATTTTAACGATTTCCCGACTTCAAAGTTTAACTATTTTAACGATTTCACAGTTTCGTAGGTCTATAAATTAGTTTTCTTTAGCTTTAGCAGGTGTCAACTAAATCGTCCGTGTTACATGAGTATAATGAATTCGTCTGATTTTTAAATAATTAATTAGAATACGACAATTTTGCCAGTGGTTACCCTATAAATGGCATTTTGGAAATTATTTAAGAAGAATTTTTAATAATTTTAATAAAATAATTAAGAGTCCCTTTTATTAACTACTAATGGTGGGTGAGGTAACCAGCTGCATCTCTAGCAGCCAAAAAAGAGGTACATGAAATATTTCGTTTTGATGAGGCAAACAAAAATTTGAAATTAAGAAATAAAAACTTTTAAGTGTCCCTTTTGTTGACTACTCGTGGTAAAGGAGGTAAACAGAATCATCATCAGTGGTTAGAAAAATGGACACTTGTAATGTTTATTTAACTGAGAAGTTTAAAATACATCGCACTAAAAACTAAACCTGTTTTAGTTTCCTAGTCTTTATACACTAGGAATCCACTTTTCTTCGCCTTAAGGTAGGGTATCTTCTTAGTCGCCTTAAAAATTATCTCTACAGTTGTCGTTTGAGTGCATAAGTTCTTTTCAATCAATTTGCTTTTTCTTTTATAAAAATGTGCATGCAAAGAAAATTATTTTTGGCCAAATGATTTATTTGTTAAATTTTATTTTCAATTTCATTTAATTGCTGTTTTTTTTTCGAAATCACAAAAAAAACTACTTTTTTCTAGACAATAAAACATCATTAGTTTTTTGGCGTAAAATTGCGCTAGCCTTAATCTAAGGTATTCCCAATAGAGACAGTGATCGCAAAACTTTTGAGGGAAGCACTAATATAATTATTATAATGGGCTTTTACACTCATTGAAGAAAAATCGAGGGATATAAAGACTGAGAATGAAAATTTGTAAAAGTTCTTAATATGAAGGTTTCCTAATTGAAATTGATGAAAATTTTCGACTTAACGAAAGTTTTAGAAACTTAACGAAACTTTATTTTCTAAAATAAATGTCTTAGAATCAAAATTTTGATTTATACTTTATAAATAAAATTGTTTTAAACAAAAATTGTCAAAATTTTCGAGCTAACGAAACTATGAGAAACTTAACGAAACTTTATTTTTTAAATGCAAAATCGTAGAAACACAATTTTAATTTATACTTTTAATATAGAAGTGTGTTAATTCAAATTTGGTTAAATTTTCGTTTTAACGAAACTTTGAGAAACTTAACGAAACTTTATTTTCCAAATGATAAGTCGTAGAAACAAAATTTTAATTTAAACTTTTAATATAAAAGAGTTTTAAACAAAATTTGCTTAAATTTTTGCTTTAACGAAACTTTGGGAAACTTAACGAAACTTTATTTTCTAAATCAAAGATCTTAGATACAAAGAAGTGTGTTAATACAAATTTGTTCAAATTTTCGTTTTAACGAAACTCTGAGAATCTTAACGAAACTTTATTCTCTAAATGAGAAGTCGTACTTTATTTTAAATCAAAATTACACTTTTGCTTAAAAACAATAACAAACAAAAATTTTTCTAGAGAAAATTTTGGTTAACAAACATTTTTCTAGAGAAAATTTTTGATTAATTTTTCTATAGAAAATTTTTTGGTTAACAAAAATTTTTCTATAGAAAATTTGTTGGTTAACTAAAATTTTTCTATAGAAAATTTTTTTTGGTTAAGAAAAATTTTTCTATAGAAAATTTTTTGTTTAACAAAAATTTTTCTATAGAAAATTTATCTACAATAAATTTTTTTGCATCTGAATTTTTTAAGAAAATTTAAGAACCTCTGTTTCATTTCGATTGTTTGGTCTTTCTAAAAGTTTAAATTTTTAGGTAAAATAAATGAAAATTGGTTAAAATTTAAATGATGTAATTACAACTTAACTAAAAGATATTTTATTAAATAAAAAACAATTTATTTTATTTTAACATTTTTATATCGGTTTGTAGATATTTCAATTCTTGCATTGTGGAGTGTAATAATTTTCCCTCGGGAGTGTCTTTGGGCTCATGCAAAAGCATTAGTATTGATTCGCGTAACATCGATTCAGACTCCAGTAATAAACCCTGGAAAAAGACATCATAAAAATTAGTCTGGCGTTTGTTCCTTAAATATCCAACTTACCTTCAAATCGTTTTTATTCAATTCCATTTCCTGATAACGCATACGATTGTATTCTGCCCAGGTGCTAGCCTTTTCATAGATGACAATTGCCTTGTGACGCGATAAACCTGGAGCTATAACTTTCAATAACTCTAAAATTTCTGAGCATAAATCTATTTTACGTTCATAGACTTTGCGGCCCGGACAACGACTGATATCGTTGATTATGGCCCTTAGACCGGCTGCAATATTTTGCTTAATATCTATGATCATATAATGATGAGGATGTAGAATTTTCTGTAGCTTTTGTAAAACTTCCTCCAGTTCCCTAAGATCTTTGGAATTTTGTAAATCATTTGTTTGTAAATTGTTCAAAATCTTATCAATATTCTCGGTGGGTTCTTTATATTTGCACTCGAGGCAGTGCCAGTTTTTAGGATCTGTTTGAGGTTTAATCATATAGCCTTTATGACAGCTGAAGCATATTAAGGTGGACATATGAGAACCTAATTCTGTGGGATCTTCACAGCGATTGCAGGTGCAGTGAAAGTATTTACCCTCCTGCAAGATTTTTCTACGTTCCGCGGTATTCTGGAAAGAAATGGTAATTAACTGAACCTAGTGCTCAACCATGAACAGAAATAAGAACTAAATCTAGAAATGATCCTAAAACTAAACCTAGAACTGAACCTAGAACTGAATCTACAACTGAACCTAAAACTGAACCTAGAACTGAACTAGAACTGAACTAGAACTAGAACTGAACTAGAACTAAACTAGAACTGACCTAGAGTTGAACCTAGAACTGAACCTAGAACTGAACCTAGAACTTAACCTAGGACTGAATCTAGAACTGAACCTAGAACTGAACCTAGAAATGAACCTAGAACTGAACCTAGAAATAAACCTAGAAATGAACCTAGAACTGAACCTAGAACTAAACCTAGAACTGAACTAGAGCTGAACCTAGAACTGAACCTAGAAATAAACCTAGAAATGAACCTAGAACTGAACCTAGAACTAAACCTAGAACTGAACTAGAACTGAACCTAGAACTAAACCTACAACTGAACCTAGAACTGAATCTAGAACTGAACCTAGAGCTGAACTTAGAACTGAACCTAGAACTGAATATAGAACCGAACCTAGAACTGAACCTAGAACTTAACCTAGGACTGAATCTAGAACTGAACCTAGAACTGAACCTAGAACTGAACCTAGAACTAAACCTACAACTGAACCTAAAACTGAACCTAGAACTGAACCTAGAGCTTAATCTAGAACTGAACCTAAAACTGAACCTAGAACTGAACTAGAACTAAACTAGAACTGACCTAGAGTTGAACCTAGAACTGAACCTAGAACTGAATATAGAACCGAACCTAGAACTTAACCTAGGACTGAATCTAGAACTGAACCTAGAACTGAACCTAGAACTGAACCTAGAAATGAACCTAGAACTGAACCTAGAAATAAACCTAGAAATGAACCTAGAACTGAACCTAGAACTGAACCTAGAGCTGAACTTAGAACTGAACCTAGAACTGAATATAGAACCGAACCTAGAACTGAACCTAGAACTTAAACTAGAACTGAACCTAGAACTGAACCTAAAACTGAACCCAGAACTGAACCTAGAACTGAACTAGAACTGAAATTAGAACTAAACCTAGAACTGAACCTAGAACTGAACTGGAACTGAACTAGAACTGAACTAGAGCTAAACTAGAACTAAACTAAAACTGAACTACATCTTTTACAATAACTCACCAACAAAATATTCGTATAACAATTTGTTACAATTTCCCCCGATTTTATAGGCCGATTTGCATAGATCTTCATGCAATACTTATCATCTATCGCTATACAAGTATTGGCCACGCAATCATGTGACAATAGCGCACCCAGCACATATACTCCCTTCATTGAACCTGTATCCGGGGCACGTATTTCAAAACTGTTAACATCGATTACAGCACACAAGCTTTGCAAGAATTCTTCATTGATCGCTTGATTATTTTCTAAATAATTTAAAATTCCCGATCGCATTATGGGTTCTACAACATTCTTGCTATAATAAGACCAAATTTTAGAGTTACGACGTTGTTCCAGATGATTTTCGGCTTGAACGATTGTTGCGAAATGAGCTTGCGTTTCTGGATTCTCTTGTAGTAATAGAAATCTTATAATGCCAAAAGCTGCCGGATATTGTTGTAGTTTTTCAAAGTTCAGTTCGGACATTGAGGCCAATTTTTGACAGTCAAATTGATAGTGGGTTTTACATAGTTCACAAAGGGGAGTTATATGACAAGTTCTAAGTGAAATTTGAGTTATTTTCGGATTCTTTAGTTAACGTAAAGTATTTGAACTTACTGGCAATATAAGTTGGTTAGTTTAAAGCAGTTTTGACACCTTTTTTCTCCCTCCGCTGCCATTATTAATGACGGCCTTTCTAAGAGCACACATTCTCCAGGGCTTAAATCTTTCGTTGCTAGAACATATCTGAAATTTTATTTTATTCTTCTTAAATTTTCTAGTTTAGTATTCGGTTCAGTTCTAGGTTTTGTTCTAGGTTAAGTTCTAGGTTAAGTTCTAGGTTCAGTTCTAGGTTCAGTTTTAGGTTCAGTTCTAGGTTCAGTTCTAGGTTCAGTTCTAGGTTCAGTTCAGTTCTACTTCAGTTCTTGTTCAGTTCTAGGTTCAGTTCAAGTTTTAGTTCTAGGTTGAGTTTTAGGTTCAGTTCCAGGTTCTAGTTCAGTTCTTGGTTAAGTTCAACGTTCAGTTCTTGGTTAAGTTCTAGTTTTACTTTAAGGGTTCAGTTCTAGTTCACTTCTAATTCAGTTCTAGTTCAGTTCTAGTTTCAGTTCTAGGCTTAGTTTTGGGTTAAATTTTTTGAATCCTTACCTGCCCAATTTTTCATTTTTTGTTATGGTGCATTTATTTTCAAAGTATACCTCCATATTTTTATTTAATATTTTTTTTTTAATTTAATTTTGATATAGTTTTCCCCGTTGTCAATGCTTTTCTAGACGTTTTAATTTCTCAAATGCTCGTAAAAATTTATTGTTTTCTGCAATTTTAATAATTTGCAGATATTTTACACCGTTTCCAATTTTCAAAGATTTCTTTATAAAATCACTGATAATAGGGGAGTTTATTTTATAGGTGACTTTTATTATTTGTAATATTTCTAGTTTTACGATCGCCTAGAAAGTTTTTTCCATTTTCAATTTTTTATGAATTTTTAAAATAAAATTAATTTTTTCGATTTTTCTCAAAAAAAAAAAATTGTTTGACAGTAAAATGTGAATAACTCCAAAACCGTGGATCAGACAAAAATGTTGTGTTGGCAATATTGAGGGCAATATTGTTCTTAATCCATTAAGGTACTTTTTAATAAAATTGGACAAATCTTTTTCAAAATTTTTTCAAAAGTTCAAAATTCTAGAAAATTTTTTTTTTTAAACAATCGATAAAAAAAATTAGTATTTTGGTTCGTAGAGGACCATAACACATAAAAAATTTAAATGAGTGTAATTTTGGCAGTTGACCAGTAAAATCATAAGAGTTAAGTCCACTTCCTTCCGAAGATGGAAAATCTGTGAACTTTACTTAGTTGACAAAATTAACAAAAATTTTATATTTTAAAAGATTCAAAAATGGTGTAAAATGCCTAAATATTTATTTATATGTCTAGCCAAAGAATAAATTGTCTCGAAAAGGTCTGCATAAATAAATGCGCACCAGCAGAAATACTCAAAATTCTGAATTTCTCTGACAAACTATTTAAATAATTCCTAGCAGATTTAATTAAACGCTGCACAGGGGTTTGTTCAATCACATAGAGTGAAGGTACAATAAAAGCGCAAGGCGTCAATATTTAAACGCTTTACGTCACAATTTGAGTAAAAGATTTTTTTGAAGGTTCTAAATCTGATTTTCTTTTTATCAGATTTCAAAATATATATAATTCTTTTAGGAAATTTTAACAAAAACTAAAGAATTCTACGGTTTCTTATACGGGTCAAAGGTTAAATCGAATGGAATTATCATAAAAGCGTTTGGCGTAGATTTTTTAACGCTCCAAGAAATATAGTCAATATTTGAAAGACTCTAAATCGGCTTTTCTATTTATCAGATTTTAGATAATAAATAAATCTTTTACTAAATTTTAACAAAAACTAAAAAATGTTAAGGGTTTCGTTTAGGGTCAAAGGTTAAAAAGCGTTTGGCGTAAAAATAATGTCTCCATTAAAAAGATCTTAAATCGGCTTTTCTATTTATAAGATTTTAGATAATAAATAAATCTTTTACCAAATTTTAACAAAAACTAAAAAATTTAAGGGTTTCGTTTAGGGTTAAAGGTTAAAGGCGTTCGGCGTAGATTTTTAAACGCTTTAATTTTGTCCGATTTTAGAAAATAAATAAATCTTTTACTAAATTTGAACAAAAACTCAAAAATTCTAAGGTTTTCGTTTAGGGCCAAAGGTTAAAAAAAGTTTAATTACAAAGAAAGCGTTTGGCGTAGACTTTAAACGCTCCAAAAAATAATGTCCCCATTTGAAAGACTCTAAATTGGATTTTCCTTTCGTCAGATTTTAGAATATAAATAAATCTTTCACTACATTTTAACAAAAAGCTGAACTATTCTAAGGTTTTCTTTTAGGGTCAAAGGTTAAAAAAAGTGGAACTACAAACCAAAAAAAAAACGTTTGGAGTAGATTTTTAAAGGCTCCAAAAAAATTAACATTTGAAAGATTCTAAATCTTAGTCAGATTTCAGAATCTTTTACTCAATTCTAACAAAAACTAAAAAATTTTAGAGTCTTTGTTTCGGGTCAAAGGTTAAATTTTGAAATAAATACAACTTGACTCAAAATCTCAGATTCTCTTGCCATAAATCAAATAACGCCCCCGTAAATTATATAAATATTTATTATCTTAGCTTTAAACTTTAATTAAACAACTCCAAAAATCCAAATTATTTGGAAACTTTTAATAAATTCTCCTCAATTAGTTCCTGCTGCATGGAGATGCGTCTAACTAAATGACCCTCGGGTGAGTTGCAAGGCTCAAACGATAATAATTCCTTGGCCTCCGAGGCAATTTCTTTAGCCATTTGCAGTTTTTTCTGAAAGTTTTATAGCGAAAGTTTTTATTGGTATAAATTTATAAATCAAATAAATGAAACTCACATAATAAATATCCTTAGCGATATCCTTGCACCGAAACTCTAATTCGGAAAGTTCCAAAAACGACAACAAATACTCATACAAAGCAATCGCATACAATTTCGAATAGCCCGGTATAACCGCCTTCACCACCGGCAATATTTCCTCACACAAATCCAAACGTCTCTCCAGCACCTCTTTACCCGGTTTATACATGGGATTCATTAAAATGCCCCTCAGAATTGTGGCTATATTCTGCTTTAAATCGATCATAAGAAAATGATTTGGATGTAGCTCGGATTTATATTTATGCAATAATTCCTCAAAGGCCATTATATCACCATTAGCCTCGGCCATTTTCTCGGAAACTTCGGTGAGTAACTTTTGTACTTGCAGGGGGTCTATGGTGGCAGCGCAGTGTTCACACGACCATTTGGCGCGTTGAAAGATGGCATAACCATCGGGACATTGTTTACACTTGATGGAGCTCATGTGGGTACCCAGCTCGGTGGGATCAAGGCAGCGTGTGCAAGTGCATTCAATGTGTCGGGTCATCCGAAGGTGATGTTGCCGTTGTATGGTACCCTTGAAGGAAAAAGATAATGAGGTATTGGACCAGATTGGAGATAGGAAAAAGGAAGACTTTCCTATCGTCAACTTTTCTACGAAAAAGTCTTCCTATCGTCAACTTTTTTATGAAAAAGTCTTCCTATCGTCAACTTTTCTATGAAAAAGTCTTCCTATCGTCAACTTTTCTATGAAAAAGTCTTCCTTTCGTCAACTTTTCTATAGAAATGTCTTCCTTTCGCCAACTTTTCTATAGAAATGTCTTCCTATCGTCAACTTTTCTATACATATGTCTTCCTTTCGTCAACTTTTCTATAGAAATGTCTTCCTTTCGTTAACTTTTCTATAGAAATGTCTTCCTTTGGTCAACTTTTCTATAGAAATGTCTTCCTTTGGTCAACTTTTCTATAGAAATGTCTTCCTTTGGTCAACTTTTCTATAGAAATGTCTTCCTTTCGTCAATTTTTCTATAGAAATGTCTTCCTATCGTCAACTTTTCTATAGAAATGTCTTTCTTTCGTAAACTATAGAAATGTCTTCCTTTCTTCAACTTTTTTTTTATAGAAATGTCTTTCTTTTGTCAACTTTTCTATAGAAATGTCTTCCTTTCGTCAACTTTTTTATAGAAATGTCTTCCTTTCGTCAACTTTTCTATAGAAATGTCTTCCTTTCGTCAACTTTTCTATAGAAATGTCTTCCTTTCGTCAACTTTTTTATAGAAATGTCTTCCTTTCGTCAACTTTTCTATAGAAATGTCTTCCTTTCGTCAACTTTTCTATAGAAATGTTTTCCTTTCGTCAACTTTTCTATAGAAATGTCTTCCTTTGGTCAACTTTTCTATAGAAATGTCTTCCTTTGGTCAACTTTTCTATAGAAATGTCTTCCTTTGGTCAACTTTTCTATAGAAATCTCTTCCTTTGGTCAACTTTTCTATAGAAATGTCTTCCTTTCGTCAATTTTTCTATAGAAATGTCTTCCTATCGTCAACTTTTCTATAGAAATGTCTTTCTTTCGTAAACTATAGAAATGTCTTCCTTTCTTCAACTTTTTTTTATAGAAATGTCTTTCTTTTGTCAACTTTTCTATAGAAATGTCTTCCTTTCGTCAACTTTTTTATAGAAATGTCTTCCTTTCGTCAACTTTTTTATAGAAATGTCTTCCTTTCGTCAACTTTTCTATAGAAATGTTTTCCTTTCGTCAACTTTTCTATAGAAATGCCTTCCTTTGGTCAACTTTTCTATAGAAATGTCTTCCTTTGGTCAACTTTTCTATAGAAATGTCTTCCTTTCGTCAATTTTTCTATAGAAATGTCTTCCTATCGTCAACTTTTCTATAGAAATGTCTTTCTTTCGTAAACTATAGAAATGTCTTCCTTTCTTTAACTTTTTTTTATAGAAATGTCTTTCTTTTGTCAACTTTTCTATAGAAATGTCTTCCTTTCGTCAACTTTTTTATAGAAATGTCTTCCTTTCGTCAACTTTTCTATAGAAATGTCTTCCTTTCGTCAACTTTTCTATAGAAATGTTTTCCTTTCGTCAACTTTTCTATAGAAATGTCTTCCTTTCGTCAACTTTTCTATAGAAATGACTTCCTATCGTCAACTTTTCTATAGAAATGTCTTTCTATCGTCAACTTTTCTATAGAAAGTCTTCCTATCGTGAAGTTTTCTGTGGAAAAGTCTTGCTATCGTCAACTTTTCTATGGAAAAGTCTTCCTAACTCTTCTTTTCGTCTTCCTATTGTGGAAATGTAAGTTGTCGGATTTAAAGACTATGATCGGATTATAACAGAGTGTTAAGAGAATAACACAGTGTTCCAAAAAATAACTTACCATTAAAGGATTCGTAAACGAATTGTAAATAACTTCCCCCGCCCTAATCGGTACCCCAGCATATATTCTCATATTATACTCCTCATCAATTGAGGTGGCAGCATTGGGTACACAATGATGAGGCATCTTCGAAGCATGAACATAAAGACCCTTCAACGAATCACCCGATACTTTACTCGAGACCTCAAAGGCATTGGCATCTATTAATATACAAAGCTTATGCAAAAGATCTGAATCCAAACAGTTAGACGACTCCTTGACCCTAGACAATGTGTCCACAAAACCCGATTGTATTAAGGGCAGTACAATATTCTCCTCATGATCTTGCCACATATCGCTATCACGATATTGATTCAACTTAAAATTATGAGGCATTAGCTGACCACATTTTTCCCAAGTATCGGGATTCTCCATGAGCAGTAAAAGTTTTATCACAGAATTTATGGCATAATTGTTAATCAGAAGATTTTTAGAGATGCCTTTGGCTTTGGTTTGAAAGAAATTGCATTCAAAATGATCGTGTTCCGGACAATCCATGCAGAGCGGAAAGAATTGACATTGTCTGGGGGAGAAGAAAAAAAGTTATTAAGGTTAAGGAATTTTAGGGTTTTTTTAAGGTTTCCTTACTTGCACATGACAAAAGAATCTTCACAGCATTTGGCACATTTCATTTGCTCCGATTCCCAATGAGTAGTGATCAATATCGGCTGTTCCTCAATCAAAATATCACCGGGTTCTATATCCAAGGCAGCCACTAGGTGTCTAAAAAACACGTTTGATAATTTAAAAAACAAATTTTGCAAATCTTTTGTATTTTTTTTACAAACTTGTTTAACCTAACTTTTCACTTATCAACCTTGACCCCTCCGATCACTTTTTAACGATCAACCATGAAGATTTCTTTCATATTTACCTTCCCAATTTTTCATTGTTTTCAAATCTAACATTTTCACTGAAATTTTGCATATTTTTCTTCGTTTTGTTTTAAATCAATAAAATTTTCGTTTTCAATATTTTGAATATTGAAAAGAAAATTCTTCAACGTCTTGTTATTTCTCAGGTGTATATATAACAAAAAAAATGAATACGATCAATTAACCGATAATCTCCCGATAGCTGCTTTGCGTGTGTGTTGCTGCTGTTTTGAAGTTGGGCCAAGAAATACTAAATGATTTTATTGTTTCTATTTGTTCGTCGATCGTCGCATCGTCGATCGCCGCAACCTAAAAGTTAAGATGAAAAAAAAAGATTCGGAAAAAAGAAACAAATGAAATATTACAGACAACGGGCTACCAAGTAATTGTAGTAGATGTTGTAGTATGTTGTAGCTGCTATGTCTTCCATACAGTCAAGGGTGACAGAAATGAGAACAGTATGTTGCCGGGAATGCTGAATAAACTGCTTAATACTCCGAATATTTACCTGATCTCTGCCATATGTATGCTCTTACCACTTCTTTTGATACTCGAGACACCCCAACTACTATTATATACTTTAGATAACTTCATTATATTCCGATCATTGTCTTTTAGTTCTACCCTTGCTATCTTAAAGTTATACCCCTGCTATACTCTGATCAGTCACTCATTTTCAGACCAAGGCCTTATACTTCGACCATTGTCATACATATATTCTAACCACTGTCTTATACTCCAACATTTAGATCACTAAATAATACTTCAATCACTGTCATATACCCCAAACATTGGCTTGTATATATGTATGAACTGACCTCAAGCCCGATATGAACATAAGACCGATGTCTTATACTCAGATAACTGTATTATACTCCGACCATTGTCTTATATTCTGACAACTGGCCACAGGCGGCTTTCCGCAATAAATAGCCGTGTAAACATAGCTGCTCTCCGAAGTTTTCGAGATTTAAATAATTTTCTTATTTTATAGCCCTTATAGGCACAAAAGCTACTCATCGAAGTTTTCGTGATATAAATAATTTTCTTATGATCAATTTAAAACTAAATAAAGAGTGTTCTAAAAAAAATATGCATTTACTATTTCAGACAAAATTTATCTATAGTGCAAGAAATAATTTATTTTTTGATCAAGTTAGTTTCTATAGATATGTCAGATACTATTATTTTAGAAATTATTAATTTTCAATAGTTATTTCAATCAAAATGGACTGCGAAAAAAAAGTTCGTGAAAATATAATTAAAACTTTTCAAAAAAATTCGTCATGGACTTTTAAAAAAATAGCTAAAAATTTGAAAGTTGACCCTCGAACGGTTTTTAATGCCATCAGACGGTATAAGGAAAACCTGAGCATTGAAAGAAAACCTGGATCAGGGAGGAAAAAAGGTCCTACAGATATTGGTAAGGCAAAAGAAGTCGAGCGACTCTTTCGAAGAGCGCCTAACACTTCTTTAAGAAAAACAGCTCGTACGGTGAAATGTTCTACGAATTTTGCACATAGAGTCAAAGCTTATGCTGGACTGAAGACATACAAAGTCCAAAAGGTTCCAGATCGCAATGATATAAAGAACTTAGAAGCAAAAAAACGAGCGAAAAAATTGAAGTCTGATTTTATAAAAAAATACACCTGTTGTGTGATGGATGATGAAACATACGTACTGGCAGACTTTTCTCAACTTCCTGGTCAAGATTTTTATGTTGCTGATAAACGAGGCAATGTTCGGCAAGAGTTTCGCACAAAAAAACAAACAAAATTCCCTAAGAAGTTTCTCGTGTGGCAAGCTATTTGCAGTTGTGACAAAAGAAGTAAAGTATTTGTGGCATCTGGCACAATAAACACAGAAATTTATATAAAGGAGTGCCTACAAAAACGGTTGTTACCCTTTTTAAGAGAGCACAGAGTGACTACATTTTTTTGGCA
The DNA here is from genome assembly GCA_933228675.1 of Stomorhina lunata. Classification (NCBI taxonomy): domain Eukaryota; kingdom Metazoa; phylum Arthropoda; class Insecta; order Diptera; family Rhiniidae; genus Stomorhina; species Stomorhina lunata. Next base: position 107,769,520 of record OW121744.1, on the reverse strand, counting down.
CGATTTGGCATTATGCCATTATGGAAAAAAGGCACTTGAGTGGTACTCAAAGAATAATGTCATTTTTGTACCACGAGAGGCAAATCCACCTAACTGTCCAGAACTTCGGCCTGTGGAAAGGTATTGGGCTCTGGTAAAAAAGGAATTGAAGAACACAGGAAAGATTTCCAAGAACATGTCCGATTTTAAGCGCAGGTGGAACACATGCTCCAAAAAGGTATCAGAAGCAACTGTAAAATCTTTAATGGGAGGGTTTCCGAAAAAAGTCGATAATTTTGCAAAACCCGAGTACTAAGTAAACATTTTAATGCTAAATGATTTTGTATAATATGTCATTATATTTGCGTATTTTGTAGAGTTTTTATATTAAAAGGTTTGATTTTTATTTAAGAAAATCCAACTACAAATTTTATTTAGAGCACTCTTTATAGCCTCAAAATGTTTTATACACGCGCCTTTCCGCAATAAATGGTCGTGTAAGCATAGCCCAGGCATCATCGATGTCTTATACGTACAAAAGCTACTCACCGAAGTTTTCAAGATATAAATAATTTTCTTATGATCGATTTCTAACAAAATATAGCCTCAATTCCCAGGTCATACTAATGAATCCCTTGCTTAAACCGAGTAAAGTGATTCTCTACAGATGCCTTTCCTAAAAAAAGATCGTGCATCTTCGATGCTTTATAGGCTTAAAAGTTACTCATTAAAGTTTTCGAGATATACAAAATTTTTTTATGAACGATTTATAACTAAATATAGCCTCAATTCCCAGGGGCATACTAATGAATTCCATGTAAATATGTTCTCTACAGACGCAATAAATGGTCGTGTAAACATAGCCCAGGCATCATCGACGTCTTATAGGCAGAAAAGTTACTAACCGAAGTTTTCGAGACATAAATAATTTTCTTATGATCGATTTATAACTAAATATAGCCTCAATTCCCAGGGCCATACAAATGAATTCCATGTATAAACCGAGTAAAGAGGTTCTATACAGACGCCTTTCCGCAATAAATGGTCGTGTAAACATAGCCCAGGTATCATCGACGTCTTATAGGTACAAAAGCTACTCACCGAAGTTTTCAAGATATAAATAATTTTCTTATGATCGATTTCTAACAAAATATAGCCTCAATTCCCAGGACATACTAATGAATGCCTTGTTTAAACCGAGTAAAGGGATTCTCTACAGATGCCTTTCCTAAAAAAAGATCGTGCATCTTCGACGCTTTATAGGCTTAAAAGCTACTCATTAAAGTTTTCGAGATATACAAAATTTGTTTATAAACGATTTATAACTAAATATAGCCTCAATTCCCAGGGGTATACTAATGAATCCCATGTAAATAGGTTCTCAACAGACGCAATAAATGGTCGTGTAAACATAGCCCAGGCACCCTCGATGCCTTATAGGCACAAAAGCTACTCATCGAAGTTTTCGAGATATAAATAATTTTCTTATGATCAATCTAAAACTAAATATAGCCTTAAAAGGTTTTATACAGGAGCCTTTCCGCAATAAATGGTCATATAAGCATAGCCTAGGCATCATTGACGTCTTATACGTACAAAAGCTACTCACCGAAGTTTTCAAGATATAAATAATTTTCTTATGATCGATTTCTAACAAAATATAGCCTCAATTCCCAGGGCATACTAATGAATCCCTTGTTTAAACCGAGTAAAGGGATTCTCTACAGATGCCTTTCCTAAAAAAAGATCGTGCATCTTCGACGCTTTATAGGCTTAAAAGCTACTCATTAAAGTTTTCGAGATATACAAAATTTTTTTATAAACGATTTATAACTAAATATAGCCTCAATTTCCAGGGGTATACTAATGAATCCCATGTAAATAGGTTCTCAACAGACGCAATAAATGGTCGTGTAAACATAGCCCAGGCATCATCGATGTCTTATGGGCACAAAAGTTACTCACCGAAGTTTTCGAGACATAAATAATTTCCTTGTGATCGATTTATAACTAAATATAGCCTCAATTCCCAGGGCCATACTAATGAATTCCATGTATAAACCGAGTAAAGAGGTTCTATAAAGACGCCTTTCCGCAATAAATGGTCGTGTAAACATAGCCCAGGTATCATCGACGTCTTGTAAGCGCAAAAGCTACTCACCGAAGTTTTCGAGATATAAATGTATAAATATTAATTTGACCTACAACCAAATAATTGTCTTATGATCTATTTAAAACTAAATATAGCCTTAATTCCCAGGTTCATAATAATGAATCTCATGTAAAATTGTCGTGAAGGCAAGTGCCCAAAAGGCATCGCTGGTTGCGTGGAGACATATCAAGCATTTTAAACTATTTTTATCGTAAATGAGCCATGTTTTCTTTGAAAGTGAACTAGTTGCTCTGGGCTGACCCGTATATAGATTGCCTTGTTTGGTATCTTCTAGGGATATACTAGAAAGATAATGATTACTGGACTACCTCTAGTAAAGGCTTATTTAAGCCAGCCAACTTCGATTAATGTGTCTATTTTGCAAACATCTAAGTTCGTTAGATTGATCAAACATGCAGAAATGAATAGCCCTTAAATTGGCAAGAGCAGGGCAGTGACAGAGGAGGTGAGTGACTATCTCTTCCTCATCGATGTTATAACAACTGTGTTATTTCGAAGATTAAGTCTTTGTATGCCAGAACCCAAAAACGCAGTGCCCTGTAAGGATTGAGATCAAGTTCCGAAGTCGCTTGCGATGCAAAGTTACTAAGCATTTATAATGGTTGTTATCGTACAAGAGGCCATGTTTGCTTTGAAACCAAACAAGTGGTTTCAGTGGACCAAGTTTTCTGGAAGGCTCGTATTGAGGTTGCCTTATTAGCGATTTGCAGGCGGATAGCGGTAAGCTATCCGCAAGCCCGTAAATGCGTGAACATCTGCCTGACTAAGGAGTGCAACAGATTTAGCAAGTTTCTCGGCAATAATGTTAACAGGTACCCAGAAGAGTTCAATATAGCAATGTCTCATCAGCTTATTGAGTGATGCCCGGCATACGCTAGTGGGAACAGATGTCGTATAAACATTAGATAGGGATTTTATGGCGGCCTGACTAACGAATATCTCTGTCGTAGAATCTGTAGTATCTTAGCCACTTGACTAACTTGTATTTAGCCGATATCTCGAACTGAAGAGCACTACAGAGATCAGGAAGCTTAAAACAGAGATTTTATGGCGGCCTAACTAACCGTCGTAGACTCTGTGGTATCTTAGCCACTTGTCTAACTTTTATATAGCCGATATCTCGATCTGAAGAGAACTTCAGAGATCAGGGAGCTTGAAACAGAGATTTTATGGCGGCCTGACTAAAGAATATCACTGTCGTAGACTTTGTGGTATCTTATCCCCTTGACTAACTTCTATATAGCCGATATCTCGACCTGAAGAGCACTACAGAGATCAGGGAGCTTAGAACTGATTTCCTTCCCTAATGGAAGCAGGAAGAAGCCTCCCCCACCCCCTACTTTGACTTGGATTCTTCCGTGTATAACTCCAGATATCAGAGGAAGTAAGATCTCCGGAGAAAGGATCTCATATAAACATTAGTTAGAGATTTTATGGCGGCCTGAGCAACGAATATCTCTATCGTAGACTCTGTAGTATCTTTGCCACTTGACTAACTTGTATATAGCCGATATCTCGACCTGAAGAGCACTACAGAGATCAGGGAGCTTAAAACAGAGATTTTATGGCGGCCTGACTAAAAAATATCCCTGTCGTAGACTCTGTGTTATCATAGCCACTTGACTAACTTGTATTTAGCCGATATCTCGACCTGAAGAATACTAATCAGGAAGCTTAGAATTGATTTCCTTCCCTAATGGAAGCAGGAAGAAGCCTCCCCCACCCCCTACATTGACTTGGATTCTTCCGTGTATAACTCCAGACATCAGAGAAAGTAAGATCTCCGGAGAAAGGATCTCATATAAACATTAGTTAGAGATTTTATGGCGGTCTGAGTAACGAATATCTCTGTCGTAAACTCTTTAGTATCTTAGCCACTTGACTAACTTGTATATAGCCGATATCTCGACCTGGAAAGTACCGCAGAGATTAGGAAGCTTAAAGCTGATTTCCTTTCCTAATAGAGGGAGGAAGAAGCCTTCCCCACCCCCTACTTCGACTTGGATCCACCCGTGTCTACCTCCAGACATCAGAGGAAGTAGGATTTGTCAAAGAGAGTAGTGGATATGCAGTAGCCCACATTGTTAGGGATATATGAAACTTTATCCGGAATGTCGATATGGCCTATGTACCGCAGTATCTAATAGTAATTCTATTTTTCTTCTGTTATCCTTAACTCCCAGTGGAGCATAGGGCCTCTATCTTTTACATTACTAAATAATATTTTTTTTTTTTAATTTTTATTTTCAGATGTCTCTAATTAGCTGGCCGAATACTGTATTACTTTCGCGTCGGAGGTACACACCATCAACAACACACAAATATTTTTATGTATATTAAAGTGTTTTTTTGGGAGACTTTATTTTTGAGTTCTTTTACGAAAATACAGGGGCCAGATTTAGGCAAGCGATTCGAATCGAAATGAATGAAATTTTATAGAAAATTGTATTGTATACTTTAAGGAGCGAAATACTACATATGTATACACTGGAATAAAAAACGTTTAACGCTAGATGTCGAAGACAATTTTGTTGTATAATTTCAGAGATAAGTCTACTTTTACATTAGTCAGGTTTGGCTTATCAAGTCTTGAATTTGTATGAGAAAAAACTGACAGAATTAAAATTGAGCAAACCTGACCGTACTATCAAGTTTACGAAAATTTTGAAAATTTGTATGAAATTTAAGGAAAATAAAATGAAAACAGATGAAGAAAATGTTCGTGTGTGAACGTGAATGCAGGTTGAAAAGAAATTTAAAGAAAAAACCTGATTCCTGTAAAAAGGGACTAATGGATATTGGAATCAAATATTTAACCTTATTTGATTCGAATATTCACTTCCTCGCTTCTTAAAGTATACAACAAAATTGTCTTCAATATCTCGCGTTAAACGTTCTGGATTTTAGAGGCTAGTTTTTGGTGATTAAAAGACTTGTTTTCAGGAAATTGAACTCTCTCTTGGATAACTTTTAAAAACAAACTTTAATATATTTCGAACCTCCTAAAAGTATACTACACAATTTCTCAATAATTTATATGCGAATCAAGGGGCTCTATGTTGGTTCCAGCTTTAAAGATCTTAAATTACATTGGATTTTACATTAAAAAGTTTAATTTTTTAAAAAGTCTAATGTTACAAAAATTCTAAATGAATTTTAAAAACTGAAGAGTAGTTTATAAATTAGAATAAATTTTAAAATAAGTATAAGTTTAAAAATTAGAATAAGTTAAAAATAAGAATAAGAAGAAATGTCTATAAATTAAAATAAGTTCAAAGAAAGTAAAATCTTTTTAATTAAAATTTTTTTTAATTTATTTTTTCCCTCATGATTTCCCAAATTATTTTGCAAGAACCCTGACATGGCAATCTTATGCAAATTTTCTGTTGAAAGTATCTTTTCATGCCTCACTGCCAAAAACCGAAACGAAAAGAAACAATAAGAAAGTACTATAGTCGGTCAAGCCCGACTTAACGATACTCTTCACCACTAAGGTCAAAGGTGTTCTTTTTCTTGTATAAAGACAAATATTTGCTAAATTTTGCCATCCTACAAACATTTTTTCAATACTTATATATTTAAGCTGTTTGTCATTTGGACTTATATGAGAGCTAGGGTCAAATGTGGACCGATTAGTAATTTTAGCTTATTTCTTTTAGATTCCATGAAAAAATATTGATATTTGTGGCCAAAATATCAATTCCGAAAGTGCTACCTATGGAAGGTACCATAAATAGAGTACCGATGTTAACGAATTTCAATAGCCATGATCCCTTCAAAAAAATTATCAGAGCCAAATTTTTTTAAATTATCTTTAGAATTGCCACCGAATTGCCAGACGGACGGACTGACATCGCTAAATCTACTCAAAAAGTGATTAAATGCCTGTTAAAGCTGGGTCTAAGACAATGTTGGGCAAAGACTCTCTGATTTTAAATTTGGCTAACCCTAGGGGTAGGAAAATACAAAATCAAAGAGAATCAGAGAGACTTTGACCAACATTGGTCTAAGACCAATATTTCTATGTGTTACATACATCAGCACAAACTTATAATACCCTTTCCACCTATGGTGGTGGTATAGGGTATAAATATTAAAATTAAAACATTTTCTTTCTGTAACTTATGTCAGAATTATTGGGGAATATTTTCCTATATACTTAGTCGTCGGTAGGGAAGACTAATGGGTAAAGTAGCAAAAGATTTGAAAAACAAACAATTTAATTATTATTTTTGGCATTATAATACAACACACGACAAACAGTAAAGAATAAAATTCTAGCATTTTCAGAACAAAATTTTTAAATATGGAAAAACTAAAAGGTAATTGGCCATTTTTTGTCAATTGATGGTATTAAGGGAGGCCCCACATCTGTACAATTTAGTACTTAAGTGATCTGTGACACTATATGGATTGTTTAGTTTAAAAGTTATAAACTTTATAGCAATACATCAAAAAACATGCCAAGAAGTATATGTAATTTACCTATTCCTAGTTTTTTTGCCACAACTGTTGTTACTAACACAATCCTCAGCCGCCCCTTATTTTTAAAGTTTTCATAAATATTCTGTATGTGACAGCTAGATTAATTTCATTTCATTTTTCTTGTTTAAATCTTGTAATTCCCATTATAGACATTGACATTTTTGTAAGAAATTTAATTTTAAAACTTTTAAGCAGTTTAGAAAAAAACTATAAATTCATTCATTTAAGGGGCTAATGCACCTAAATATGTACATTAGACAGGCTCGAAAAAATATCATTTTATTAAGTTAATCTGGAAAAATATTCATTGCAATGAAATTTTCTGTTGGATTGGGAATTAATGTACCGAATGAAATTTATGTTTTGTTATTGTAACACTAATAAAACGCATTTAAATTTCAAGATTTTTCGACATTTTAAAGTTAAATGCTTATATTTTTGCCAAAAGCTCTTATTAAAATTGAAAGGGATTTTCGTTACTGAATCCACATAGGTAACCAAAATTTCATGATCTTTAAAGATCAAGATTTAGTTAATTTTATTCTTTTTATTTAATCCCTAAAGTATGCTACATACCAAATCGTTAAAGTCAATGAATTTACAGTAAAAATAACAATGCTGTTACATACTTTTAAATAAACACTCAAAATTCATAGCATACCCTAAGGCTTTGATTTATTAGAGCTCTTAATCAGTGTTGCCAAATTTGTAGGCATTTATTTCATGGTTATAAGAGTATAAAAACATAAAAATATTTTTATCGAAAAATTTTCTATAGAAAAATATTTTTAACGAAAACTTTTCTATAGAAAAATATTTTTATTGAAAATGTTTCTTTAGAAAAATATTTTTATCAAAAATGTTTCTATAGATAATTTTTCAATAGAAAAATATTTTTATCAAAAATTTTACTTCTAGAAAAATATTTTTATCAAAAATGTTTCTATAGAAATATATTTTATCGAACATTTTTCTATTGAAATATTTTTATCAAAATTTTTTCTATAAAAAAATACTTTTATAGAAAATTTCTCTATAGAAAAATATTTTTGTAGAAAATTTTTCCTTAGAAAAATATTTCTATCGAAGATTTTTTTTAAAGATTTTTTTTTTTTTTCAAAAATTTTTCTATAGAAAAATATTTTTATCGAAGATTTGTCTAAAGAAAAATATTTTTATCGAAAAATTTTCTGTAGAAAAATATTTTTATCGAAAATTTTTCTGTAGAAAAATATGTTTATCAAAAATTTTTCTATAGAAAAGTATTTTTATCGAAAATTTTTCTATATAAAAATATTTTTATCAAAAACTTTTCTATAGAAAAATATTTTTATCAAAAACTTTTCGATAGAAAAATATTTTTATCGAAAGTTTTTCTATAGAAAAATATTTTTATAGAAAAATTTTTTATAAAAAAAATATTTTTATCGAAAATTTTTCTATGGAAAAATAATTTTATCGAAAATTTTTCTATTGAAAAATATTTTCAACGAAATATTTTTCTATAGAAAAATTTTCAATAAAAATATTTTTTTATATTGAAAAATATTTCATCAATAATTTTTCTATAGAAAAATATTTTTATCGAAAATTTTTCTTAGAAAAGAATATTTTTATCGAAAATTTTTCTATAGAAATGAATATTTTTATCGACAATTTTTCTATAGAAAAGAATATTTATCGAAAATTTTTCTAGATAATTTTTCTATAGCTAATATTTTTATCGAAAATTTTTCTATAGAAAAATATTTTTATCAAAAATTTTTTTATAGAAAATTTTTCTATAGAAAAATATTTTTATCGAAAATTTTTTTATAGAAAATTTTTCTATAGAAAAATTTTTATCGAAAATTTTTCGATAGAAAAATTTTTATCGAAAATTTTTCTACAGAAAAATTTTTTTATAGAAAATTTTTCTATAGAAAAATATTTTTATCGAAAATTTTTTTATAGAAAATTTTTCTATAGAAAAATTTTTATCGAAAATTTTTCGATAGAAAAATTTTTATCGAAAATTTTTCTACAGAAAAATTTTTATCGAAAATTTTTCTATAGAAAAATTTTTATCGAAAATTTTTCTATAGAAAAATTTTTATCGAAAATTTTTCTATAGAAAAATTTTTATCGAAAATTTTTCTATAGAAAAATTTTTGTCGAAAATTTTTCTATAGAAAAATTTTTATCGAAAATTTTTCTATAGAAATTTTTCTATATAAAAATATTTGTGTCGAAAAATTGTATATAGAAAATAATTTTTATTGAAAAATTTTCCATAGAAAAATATTTTTATCAAACATTTCTTTAATTTCTTTATAAAAAAAATGTTTTTATCGAAAACTTTTCTGTAGAACAATATTTTTATCTAAAAAAGCTCTTTTAAAAGCTTTTAAGTGACCCAATTTATACATATTAATACAAACTAATCGCCTAGGCATTCATAGAAAAATAAACTTCTTTTGAATGCTACGCCATTACAGAAAAACCGCATAGCTTCGAAAACAAACGTATTAATCCAAACAATCCATGTTTATATATTTTTTTGTTCTTTATTTGTTTTTGTTGCATTTTTTTGCAGTTTTATTTTAGTATCTATCTCTCAAATATATTTATCATTATAATTAAGTATTAGAAATTTATTATTACTAATTTTATATTAATATATATATATTTGTATATATATATGTATGTATATATTGTTGTGGTCTAAAATTAGCTGGGACAAAAGGCAGGGAAAACGGGTTAAGGGACATTTGGGAAAAATCTTAAAACTTTAGTGATTTTTTTTTTATATTTTGTTTTTGAAAATTGAAAAAATTGTTATTTGTTGTTTTATTTATTTTTTTGTTTGTTGATTGGTTTTTTTTTTAATATTAAATTTAATTGTTTCTTTTATTATTTACGTTTATTACTAGAGTTTGTTAGACATCTAGTAGTTTTTTGTACTCTACGTGCTTTCTTGGTTTCATGCGATGAAATGGCCTGTAGACTGTTAACTTCCTCAACTAAAGGAGCGGAGGATGCTGATGTGGCAACACTGCTGCCACCGCCACTACTAACCAATAGCTCTGCAGGGTTAGAGGCACTGGCGGCATCCAGCAGATGATTATTGACATTTTGACCATTAGCTAATGGTGTTGTTTGATTATCTCCACTATTCTTTAGATTTCCATTATTATTTACAAAGCGCTTTTGCTGCTGTTGTTGTTGTTGAGATGATTGTGGTGAAACAATAACACTTTTATGTGTTGGAGTCTCCTCCATTGTGCTGACGCCATTCGTGGTGGTTGTACCATAAAATAAACGTGTCGAATAGCCAGCAGCTGTAGCTATAAAAGCACTTGAACTGGTTGAAGCCGCCTCATTCATAGCGTATATTTCTGTTAACTCTGTTTCGTTGTTTTGTAGCGATTTTGCTGTTGTATTGTTGTGTAAATTGGACGTTGCTGCTGTTGACGTCGGGTATTGACGTTTTAAGTTCTTGGTAGCTGTATTGACAGCCAACAATTTGGCGGTTGTTGCCTCATCGGGAAATACAAATTCATTGCTTAAATTATTACAGCCACTATCGTTCATGCTGACATCACTCTCAGCATCGGTATCGTCATTTAAATTAAGTATAATGTCTTCGGGTTTAACGCCCTGATTTATGAGTGCCTGATAGTCTTCGGGCGGCAAAATGGGTGTAACTTTGTGACCGCACGAGGTACAGGTCGGTATGGCGGGACTTTTAGAGCGCCAATATTGTAGTTCGGTTTTGCACTTGTTAAGTTCCTAAAATGAATATAATTATTAAAATATATCTTGGAAGAATTTTTATATAGAAAATAGTTTCTTCAGCATTTCAATTGTAACAAGGAGTACTTTTCTCAGACAGTGAACTCCAACCGATTCTTATTTTTAGACTCATTGAAAGGGACCTACGTTTTAACTCCGGCTCCAAACGGCAAATGTATTAGTTGGGGAAGTTTTACATAGTATAATACTCAATAACCAGCTGATTTATGAGGTGAACCGCTTTTTTTTAAATTTATTATTTCAAGTGGGTCTGGCCGGGGATCGAACTTGGGACTTTTGGTATGCTAGGAGGATGACTAACCTGTTATACCACGGAGGTTCCTCTATTAAACCGCCTTTTATCTCCACTATGTCCGTCAGTAAAACTCAACTCCTAATGTCATTGAGGATCGGTTCGTCTAAATCGCCGTTCCTTCCTTTTATTTGCCGTTTGTCCCTGAAACTATCCCACGGGAGTATAGGAGAAAATACGTTGCCCAATTCATAGCCCCTAGTAACGCAAGAAAAAACAGACACTGGCGAAGACGTCAAGGTATACAGAATATAAAAATAGTTTTAACCTTGTTTAAACGCTAGTAAAACACGACAGAATATAAAAATAGTTTTAACCTTGTTTAATCGCTAGTCAAACACGACTAGGTCCAAATCTGGCCATAACTCATTTAAATGCGAGTGTCTCGTTAAAATTCGATTTCGTAGTTATTTTTCTTCTTATTCTTACCTGCAATAATGTTGAAAATTTACGTGACATTTCCTCATTCTTCTTGTCATTTTCATCTAAACGATTGGCATACTCCAATGTCTGTTTTCGCTGTTCCGCCAATAGTTTTTGCTGTTCTGCAATTTGTTTGCCCTGTTCCACAGATTTACGCTTGCATGTGCGTAACTCGTTGCGCAAAACAGATAATTGATTATTGTAGATTTTCATGCCTTGTTTGATTTTTCGTATGCCCTTGCGTAAGACCATATTACTTTGTGGTGGTGAAGGCAAACTAGCTGGGCTATCCGATAAATCAGAAGCAATAACTAAAGCTAATAAAAAATATAACAAAATTTTATTTTTATTATTTATAAACACAAGTCAAATTCAATGAAACTTACGTCTTTTCGTTGTAGTGGGCAATTTAAAGAAATCCTTATTGAAATAAGCAATACCAGGCAATGTTGACTCAATACGATCGCGAAAATACTCCATAGCCATTGTGGACAAATCGAAAAGTTCATCGGTAACACGATATGGTCTCTCCAAACAGGGGGTCTTCTTAATATAATTCAATATAGTATAAACCTCGTCCAATATCTAGTATTAAAAGATATATAACATAAAGTTTTGATTTCATCTGTTATATCTCATATATTAAAACTTACTGCTCCTGGAAAGAAACAACAATGGCCTCTTTCGATATGTTTTCCAAAGGTCATTTGTAATAGCGATAAACGCATATAACATGTTTCAATAATATCACACTCGCAAGCAAGTGGATGATTGCGTCTAGCCGATTCACGTCTCGGCATATTGGCCTTAATGGCTTGAAAGCGATTGTAAGTTTTGGTTATCAACTTCGAAAAGGTGGAATTCAAAATATGCATACAAACATCATTCATTTTGTGGGAGACCTAAAAAGTTTAGAAAGGAAAAATAGGGGAAAAGATATGTTAATAGATATTCCTAACAAATATGCATGGAATAATATTTTTTAAAGAACTTTTAGCGAAATGACCAGGAATTCTAAAAATTACTGATCAAGACCTTTTTTAAAAAAACTATCTATCGCTGTAAAAGAAATAAAATAAAGTAAAATTATTGATCTATTGACATAAATGTTCTAGAACTGTACAAGAGCTGAAATAGGTTTTTTAACAAATGATCTAAAACTATACAAGTACTGAAACACATACGATTATGAATTAGTTAAAAAAAGAACTGAACTAGAACTGAACTAGAACTGAACTAGAACTGAACTAGAACTGAACTAGAACTGAACTAGAACTGAACTAGAACTGAACTAGAACTGAACTAGAACTGAACTAGAACTGAACTAGAACTGAACTAGAACTGAACTAGAACTGAACTAGAACTGAACTGAAGTAGAACTGAACTAGAACTGAACTAGAACTGAACTAGAACTGAACTAGAACTGAACTAGAACTGAACTAGAACTGAACTAGAACTGAACTAGAACTGAACTAGAACTGAACTAGAACTGAACTAGAACTGAACTAGAACTGAACTAGAACTGAACTAGAACTGAACTAGAACTGAACTAGAACTGAACTAGAACTGAACTAGAACTGAACTAGAACTGAACTAGAACTGAACTAGAACTGAACTAGAACTGAACTAGAACTGAACTAGAACTGAACTAGAACTGAACTAGAACTGAACTAGAACTGAACTAGAACTGAACTAGAACTGAACTAGAACTGAACTAGAACTGAACTAGAACAGAACTAGAACTGAACTAGAACTCAACTAGAATTGAACTGAACTAGAACTAAACTAGAACTCAACTAGAACTGAATCGAAACCACAAAATTCCTTAATGTTGAAAAAAAAACATTAAATTACGTTTTAAAACATACGTGCATATTAATAATTCATACCTAAATCTTATCATATAGAATTGTTGCTAACTGAAGATGTGAGGTTTTTGGAGACAAAACACATACTTTGTATTTATATCATATTACCAACAACAACTATATTTTCAATTTCATATACATACATACTTTCATTTTGTAATATTTCCAGTAATTATTGTTACTTCAAAGAAGGACTTTATAAAATAAAAAAAGCAATCCCCAGCAAAATCTTTTGTTACTTATATAATTTATACCACAATGTGTTAGATTAGGGCAGAGTTGGTTAATTGCCGCCTATGACAACTATAAAGCTGTATGGACATGAAATGACAACAAATTATTTAAAGAAAACATAAAATTTAAATTTTTTTAAACCCTGAAGTATGCAAAAAAGAATCAAGCCAAATAAAAAGGGATTTACGAAAATAAATCATGTACAACATATAGTAATCATTGGTTAAATCAAGTGGAAACTAAAATCATGTAAAATACTCAGACATACAGGAGAAAAATAATAATAAAAAAAATATTATACATTATTTGCATACACACGTAAAAGGATAAAAATGTATGCCACAACAGACATAATTAAAAGGGTTATTCACTGACATATGTGCAAGGAAAAAAGCAAAAAATAAAAATGCATTTTAAAATTTAAGTTTCAAAAAGCAAGATGATAAAATGCTTAAAATGTATACAAGTTTTGTGGGTCAAGACATAGCGAAAGCATATTATTTAAAATGTTTTCATTAGATATAACATTTTTAAAGTATTTATTATGGAAATACAGAATATTTTGGTATAAAAATAGAAACTTTTTTAGAAGATATACAAATTTCAGTTGTTGAAATGTATGTATGTATAAAAAAAAGACTTTAGAGATATGAATATTGCAGATTTTGTTCATTTATACTGGTTTATTGGTATGCATAAGTAAAAATGGATCAGATTACCTAAATACAAATATGAAATCAAGATGTTTTAACGCCTTTTTAGTAGTGCAAAGTGTGCACATATACACATACTTTATGAATTATACAGATCTGCCCTGCTAAGACTTTTTCCTGCTCTCACCTCAGACGGAAAAACTCGCAAAAAAAGTAATTGTCGAGAATAAAGACTATACTGAGACAAATCAAGAATGTGTCTTTGTGTCCTGACCTGCCCTCCTGCCCCTCCATTTTACTTTTCTCAGACCTGATGGAAAGCTCACAGGAAATGAAATACTGGTCCACACCCGAACATTTTTTTGTGGAGTGGTACACCTTATTACACACTCCCTGGCATCTAACACCGGATTCACCCCTAATTACTGACTTGCATGCACTGCATTCAGTCATTGTTGGGTGTTTTATTTATTTCTATATTATTTGTTTAAATATGTGCAAGATTAAATAAACTTCAATATCCTCTTATAGAACAAAGTCCGATTTGTACGATCAGATGATTTTTTTTATTTTTTAAATCCAAATTATATTTTTTTATTAATATTTTTGTTAGAGCTTATTTTTTGTGCTTCTTATTTTTAAAAATGGCCGCTTGGTCCATGTCTTAGCTTATGCTTTGGTTTATGTCTTTATTTTCCTAGGTCTGTTCTGAAAATCAATTTCAGAAAAATACTGCCTACGCAATTGTACATATACATATATAGAGCATATACGAAATGGATTACTTTCTTTGGAAAGGGGATAGTAGAGTGGCGAAAGATGGTGAAAAGGAGAGAAAAGGCATTAAATTATCAAAAATTGTAATTGCACGTCATAATTATTTTTTAGAACAGTGAAGTTGCGCTATTAGTTGTTAATTAGATGCATTGTTTAAGCTTTTGTTCTACAGCCAATTTTATTTATTTTTCAACGACGGCGTGTTATTGCTGTAGGCTTTCCGCCGATGAAGGATGTTGTGGTAATTTATAGTCTTAATAGAAATAAATAACTATATAATTCCCCGACAACATTCCAATTGGAAGAAGGGGTACTTCTCTCAGACAATGAGCTGCATCCGATTCTATTTTTAGACTCATTGAAAGGGACCTATGCTTTAACTCCGGCTCCGAACGGCAAATGCATTAGTTAGAGAAGTTTTACAAAGCCTAATACTCAATAACCAGTGGCTAGGTAAGTTATGAGGTGAACCGCCGCTTTTTTGAAAATTTATTTTTTCAAGTGAGTCTGACCGGGTATGCAAGGCGGATGACTTACCTGCTATACCACGACAGTTCACAAATAAATAACTACAGAAATTGATATTGTCGAGACCAGGGATCGAACCCAGACTGAATATGATGTGTTATGCTTAATAGTCGACGTACTAACCAACTAAGCCACAGCATCCAATTAGTGTATGTCTAAGTCTATACCTTGGTCTATGCCATAGTTTATGTCTTAGTCTACATCTTAGTTTAAGTATTGTAGAACATGTCTTAACATTTGGCTAAGCTTATATTTAAGTATATGTCTCAGTCTATATCTTAGCCTATTGTTCAATTTTTAGTGACTACTTTTTTTTACTCACCACACGCAATTGACCAATTTTCTTAAAACCAACATACGACAATATATTGGCCAATATCTCCTCAGGCAAATCTAATAAATTAATATTAGATATTAGCTCTTGCTGCTGCTGCTTTTGATTACAATCAGTTGTTAAAGAATTAGTAACAATCCCATAAGTTTTAAACGCCTGCGTTTGTCTTACACAACCAGTTGTAAAAGCTGCTGAGGCGGCTGATGCTGTTGTTGCTAAAGCAGTTGAAGATGATGAAGGCATATTGTTGTTGCCGTTGTTGACAACACTTGTTGTATTGGATTGTCTGGTTACCACCGAGGGACGTAAAGTGTTTGTATCCTCTAATGAAGAGGAGTTTTGTAAGATGGAATTTGTTACACCGCCACCGGCAACACCAACAACTCCACTACCATTGCTGGTGGCCATTTGACGTGTAGAGACCATAGTTGGACGTATTCAAAGATCTAGGCTTTAAAATCTTTATTAAACTTTGTAAGTGTTAAAAAAAAATAAGACAAATTAAAGTAAAAAAATTACTATCGCCAACTGAATAGAATTTTCCTGTAAATAAAGGGAGAGATAGAGAAAAAGCGGGAATTATTTTTGTGCGACAAAACGTCTGGTAATATTGTAATTTTATTAAAAAGATAATAAAGAGTTGCCAAATATACATAATTTTATTAAAAGCGTCAGTTTCGGGGAAAATAAGAAAATTTGTTTTTAAGGTTTTCAAGTAAAAATTTATTCTGATGTATGTTATTTCAAGAATTATTCAATACTCTTTTTTATTGGAACATAAATGTGTTTGATTATTGTGGAAGATTATCTAATTGATATTAACAATTTTTAAAATGTCAAGAACCTATTGTTTGTGAAAGTGGTCCAAAATATATTTTAAATGGGGTATTACGACTTCCTCAACTTAAGTCCATTTCTAAAATAAGAAGACATTACCGTAAGAAACTTAACAAAAGGAAGGCATTTTTATAGAAAAGTTGATAGTAAAACTTTTCTATAGAAAAGTTGACCTTAGAATGAGATTTCTATAGAAAAGTTTATGCTGCTTTTTAGTATCAATACACTGATCTTTTGTACAAAGGCGTATTTTTTTAATTATGTATGAAAAATATGATTTATAAATTTGTTATAACATCCAGTCTCATAACATGTCGAAGTCGTATCATCGACTATGACAGTTAGTAATAGATTAAAGAAAACATCAACACAATCTAGTACTAACTTTTTTAGTCGAAGATACGAGTTTGACAAACGTAATAAGGCTGATTATTTGTCATTTATTAATCTCTCTTTAACAAATGGAGCTTAGTGACATTATTCAAACCCACGATTATCTGTTATATCTATGAAACTTCAATATCGTTGGAAACCCTTACATCTATTAGTTTTCGAGATATGGATTTTTTTATGAAATACCCAGCATAAAATTTACTTTTTTCGAAATACCTATGTAGGTTCTTATTAGTTTAATGTTGAGGAAATAAAATATCTCATTTCAAATTTAGAAAACCTAAGATTGTACTTGATCTTGACAAGTTCTACATTAGACAGAGAACAGTTTGGTATCTTAAAATTTCTGAAGACATAGTGACATTTTTATATCAAAATTACTATACAAGATGTGCTTCAAAAATAATATGGAAAACTTAAGAAACTCATAAAAAGTGACGAGAAATGGCCAGGAAGAAGCATAAAACATATTGCAAATATGTTAAAAATATTAGTTTTCTTCTAAAAAAAACCCAATTAATTATTTAATACATCGTCATTTAGCACTTCCTGTATAATATACACCAAAAAAATTAGTTGTATCTTTCCTTTTAATACCATATACAATTTACCTTCTATCCTTTTTGATTGTTATTTTCGTTTACTTTTTCCTCTTCTTCTCTCCTACTTATTTTTTTATTGAGGAATTTCTAATACAATATTTTATTGCTGTCGCTGCTGCTACTTCTGCTACAACGACGGCTGCCTTTAATGGCTGCTGCTAAACGTTGGCTTGTAATTTTGCTTCGCATTTTTAATATTAATTTGCATTTCTTTACTATTTATACACTTTTTGTTATCACATTTCATTGCATTTTATTGATAGATTAATTTGTTGTTTTGTTAATTTATTTATTGTTAAAAAAATACATAAAATTAAACACTAAAAACTTTTCTTCTATACAACTAATTTTTTCTTTCTGCAGAAAAATGTATAATGATGGCCGACTGCCAGAGAACCAGGCCGATTTTAAATTTATGGCGGCGTTGTTTTTACTTTAGCTTGGCGGCGGCGAAACATGTAAGTTTATGTTGCGGCGACTAAGTCAATGCTAAAAGAAAATTTTTCCATAGAATCTTTTTTTTTTTTGTTATAACGCAAAATTTTCTATAGACAAATTTTTATAACGAAAAATTTTCTATAGAAAAATATTTATAACGAAAAATTTTCTATAAAAAATTTTTTATAACCAAATTTTGATAACTAAAATTTCCTATAGGAAAATTTTTATAACGAAAAATTTTCTATACAAAAATTTTTATAATAAAAAAAATTTATAACGAAAAATTTTCTATACAAAAATTTGTTAATGAAAAATTTGCTCTAGAAAAATTTTTATAACAAACAATTTTCTATAGGAATTTTTGTAACGAAAAAAATTTAAAAAAATGCCGAAAAATATTTATAACGAAAAATTTTCTATAGAAAATTTTTTATAACCAAATTTTGATAACTAAAAATTTCCTATAGGAAAATTTTTATAACGAAAAATTTTCTATACACAAATTTTTATAATAAAAAAAATTTATAACGAAAAATTTTATAACTAAAAATTTTCTATAGAAAAATTTTTTAATGAAAAATTTGCTATAGAAAAATTTTTATAACAAAAAATTTTTTGTAGAAAATTTTTATAACGAAAAATTTTCAATAGAAAATTTTTATAACGAAAAATTTTATTTTATAGAAAATTTTTCTATAAAATATTTTTACAACGAAGAATTTTCTATAGAATAATTTTAATAACGAAAAACTTTTATGACGTAAAATTTTCTATTGAAAATTTTTATAACTAAAAATTTCTATAGGAAAATTTTTATAACGAAAAATTTTCTATAGAAAAATTTTTATAATGAAAAAAAAAATTATAACGAAAAATTGTCTATAGGAATTTTTACGACAAAATTTTTTTATAAAAAAATGTTTATACCAAAAAGTTTCCTA
Organism: Stomorhina lunata; assembly: GCA_933228675.1. Lineage (NCBI taxonomy): Eukaryota > Metazoa > Arthropoda > Insecta > Diptera > Rhiniidae > Stomorhina > Stomorhina lunata. The sequence goes on along the minus strand of OW121744.1, from coordinate 107,750,765 downwards.
TAGAAAAATTTTTATAACAAAAAATTTTCTATAAAAAATTTTTTTAAAGAAAAATTTTTATAACGAAATATTTTCTGTATAAATGTTTTATAATGAAAAGTTATTTATAAACAAATTTGTAAAGATTTTTTTTTACTAAAATTTTCTATGGAACAATTTTTATAACTAAAAAATTTCTATAGAAAAATTTTCATAACGAACAATTTTCTATAGAAAAAAATTTATAACGAATAATTTTCTATAGAAAAATTGTTATAACGAAAAATTTTCTATAGAAAAATTTTTATAACGAAAAATTTTTTATAGAAAAATTTTTATAACGAAAAATTGTCTATAGAAAAATTTTAATAACGAAAAATTTTTTATAAAAATTTTTAAAACAAAAATTTTCTATAGATAAAATTTTATAAGGAAAAATTTTCAATAGAAAAATGCTTACCCAAAAATTTTCTTTAGAAAATTTTTATTTTCTATACAAAAGTTTTTGTAACGAAAAATTTTCTTATGAATTTTTTGTAACGAATAAATTTTCTATAGAAAAAATTTTATAACGAACAATTTTTAAAACGAAAAATTTTCTATAAAAAGTTTTGGCACCAAAAAATTTTCTATAGAAAAATTTTGGTAATAAAAAATTTTCTATTGAAAACTTTTTATAATAAAAAAAATTTTTTTTACGAAAATTTTTTTGTAAAATCATTAATTAGAAAAATATTTTCTGCAAAAAAATATTTAACCAAATTTAATTTTAATTTGGTTGAATTATAAAAATTTTATACCAAAAAATTTTTGCTTAAAAAATATTGACTAAGTATGAACGGCTTTCATCTTAATGGCTCAGCTAATGAAAAACAAGACGGCTTAAAAAAAATGTCGGCGTCAGCATGAGCACTTCGGCTAAGTTCTCTGCCGACTGTGTCCGTTGCGATTCAACTAAATCAGAAATAAAGTGTCTCACATAGTGTTGTCGCAGTTTCGATTACTTTGTGTTAGTGGCAAAAATAATCGAATAAAAATTAGGTCTATTAAAACTAGGCTTAGGGGCTGTTCATATTACGTAAGGCTATTTCGCAGATTTACGGTGTAACACATTTTAATAGAAATACTTATACAAAATTCCTCCACCATAACAAAAGTCATACCCCCTCCCCCTCTAAGAGCGTTACGTAACAAGTGAACAGCCCCTTATTAACTACTGAGATACATATTTTGGTTTTCATTTCAGCTAAATCTTAAAATTAAAAGTTTTTTATGGGCTATTCAAATTTGTAAAATCGCCTTATACGATTGTACTAGACTTATGCCAAATATGGACTTTCTATTAAAGGTTTTTTTTATAAAAATATTTTATTTTACAAAAAACAGATTTTGAATTTTTTTATTTTAATTTCGAAATCATGTAATGAGTGACTTCCGTATTATTTTAAATCTTTATTTAAATTTAAATAATTGCGATAAAAAAAATATTTCTTAAAAGAAAAAACTTAAAAAATAAAACGAATATTAATAGAAATCGTCTTAATTTCTTCTACGACGTACTCTGGATATACGCCAGGCATTAGGCTCTTCATATTTATTATACAATGGTTCCAAACGTTGATTTTTCTTGAACTTACTTAATTTCGTAGGATCTGAGAATCTAAAGAAGGAAGGAGCAAATTCTACCAACCATTTAGGATCACATGTGGTCACTTCGCGCATATACTCTTTGGTAGTTTGAACCAACTCATGATAGATCACCCATTCCGGTTGACGATTGAAGAGAGCACTAGATGGATGAATGTAAACCACTTGGGAGTCGACTAATGTACGATAACCCTCTTGTGGGTCCTTTTTGGCAGCATTACGAAAGAAGCCCGAGCAAATAGCTTTTTGTATCCGTACTGAGTTTTTACCAGCCGATACCACATCCAATTTATGCCTATCCATAATGCCCAGCAATTGTTTACGCACATCCTGTGAACGTTTGAGTGTTCTTATTTGTACAAAGTTCTCATAACACCAGGCATTGGAGAATTTATTATTTTTCCAACTGTTATATACGGCCAGGAGTGTTAAATGATCACCCTCGATTTGATTGAATTTGGCTTTTTTCTGATCTGCCAAGGCCTGCTTGTCTTTCGGACGATAGAATACATTTTGAACACTCAACATGGAGACAATGGTAAGAATTTCATCTGAACACTGTAAAGCCACAGACATAATGAGCATTTTTGAAAGATTAGGTTCTAAGGGGAACTCGGCCATTCGGCGACCCAAGCGAGTAAGAAGTCCCTCGTCATCCAAAGCCGAAAGGGAATGCAATTGTTCCAAAGCCATTACCAAAGATTCTACTGGTGGGGCATCCATGAAGTCGAAATGCAACAAATCGTTAATACCCATTGTTTTCAATTGCAAGACTGTAGTTGCCAAATTTGTTCGTTGAATTTCTGGAACTGGTGTGGGCAGCATTTCATCTCGATAAGCACGTTCGGTATAAAGTCGGTAACATTTGCCAGGACCAGTACGACCAGCGCGGCCAGCACGTTGTTTAGCAGCAGCCTAGAATTATGCAAAAAGAAAAACAATTTCAGCATTTCTTCCAAATATAAAAAATAATAAATTTGTCTTACCTGTGATATGGGTGTTACAACTAAAGAATCCATTCCAGTCTTGGAGTTATATACCTTTTGTTTGACAAATCCTGGATCAACTACATAGAATATGCCATCTATGGTTAACGAAGTTTCAGCTATATTGGTAGCTATTACAACTTTTCGACTGCCTGGTGGTGCCGGGTCAAAAATTCTTGTTTGCATTTCCGAGGGCAAAGCCGAATAAACGGGCAAAATGATTAATTCTGGAACATCAGGCCCCAAACTTTTCATACGTTCATATAAGATCTCACAAGCCGTATCGATTTCTTCCTGACCCGTTAAAAATAACAAGATATCGCCCGGTGGTTCCCTCAAATGTATCTGCATGACCGTTATTAAAGAAGCATCTAGATAATCTGTCTCAGGTTCTTTAGTATATAAAACCTCCACAGGAAATGTGCGACCGGGTATGGTGAAAATGGGTGCTTCAAAGAAATATTGTGAAAACTTGACAGCATCTAAGGTAGCCGAAGTGACAATAAGCTTTAACTCGGGACGTTTTTGAACGGCAGTTTTAAGCAAACCAAATAATACATCCGTGTGTATGGTACGTTCATGAGCCTCATCCAACATGATAACAGAATAGCCTTTTAATTCGGCCTCTATAAGACATTCTCTTAATAACATACCATCTGTCATATATTTAATGGCCGTCTCGGGACTAGTACAATCTTCAAAACGTATAGTATAACCTACTTCTTGTCCCAAACGACAACCAAATTCTTCAGCCACTCTCTTGGCCACAGACATGGCAGCCACACGTCTAGGTTGGGTACAACCAATTTTTCCACGAGCCGTAAAACCACATTCTGCTAAGTATTGAGTTATTTGTGTAGTTTTTCCCGAACCCGTCTCACCAATAACAATCAAAATTTGATTATCTGTCACGGCTTTGATTAAATCATCTCTGAGCTTATAGATGGGCAAAGATTGACGTTGCTCCACCAAAGACATGTCAGTTTTCTTGCCAAATGATGATTTTTTCCCACCAATAACATGTTTCTTCCATTCTGGCACTTCCATTGGCGCTGAACCCATGCCTCTAACATTGGCTGCCAAAGTGCGACCAGAATCTTCATCCGGTAAAGGATCTATCCAGTTTTTACTTAAACCTGTGGGCACAGCATCCATATCCTGTTCACGTTGCAACATTTTCTGCTCTCGGCGTTCTTTGGAAAGAGCAGATTGCATCATAGCTGCTTGTGCCAATGAACCATCAGGATTTTTTACTATGCGTACGGGAGACAAATCATGTAGAGCTCTTCCATGACCTGCCAAGAAAGGAGGTTCTTCTTCAACAATTTCTATTTCAATATCCTCTTCATCATCTTCATCCTTGGCAATGAGTCCCGATTCTTCATCAAAATCGGGCATTTCACTTCGATCTAAAACTCCTGAACTTATCATTTGTTTTATTTCCCATCTCTCAGGACTGGAAATACGCGTTACACGTTTACGAGAGTCATCCTCATCATTGTCTGCACCACCCTGCAAGTTTAGCAAAGAAGTGCCACCCCCGAATGGACGATCAGGATTACGATCTCTTAGTTCACTGTCGGGAGGAGGAGCATGACTAAGAGGATTTAAATCCTGGCCTGTATCCTGATCTACCTCTTTCATGGATAGCGACACCTTTTGTCCCGTCACTGACATGACTTTAACCTTGACATTAGAGTTTCTGTTTACCACTTCGGTAACATCAGTAACACGACCTTCAGAACGCAACTGAGATATATGTACCAAACCCTCCCAACGTTTGCGTAAACCAAAAAGTTGAATAAAACAGCCAAATGGTACGATATTTGCTACTTTTCCCGAATATATCTTGCCGGGCTCAGGGTCATCTGCCATGGGAGCTGGAGGAGGCATTTTTTCACGCATTTTTGTTTCGTGGGAGCCAGAACGACGCTTGCGACTGGAACGATCTTTGGATCTAGAACGTTTAGAGCGATCTCTGGACCGGGAACGTCTTGAACGATCTCTGGATCTAGAACGAGAGCGTCTTGATCTCTCTTTGGATCTAGAGCGTTTTCGTCGTTCACTTTGTCGTTCTCTAGAACGAGTTCTAGAGCGTCGGTGTCTTCTTGATGTTTCTCTTGATCTAGAACGTCGGTGCCTGTCACGAGATCTTGATCTTGAGCGCCTATCACGTTCTCTCTCCCTGTGACGATCTTTGCCACTACTACGGGCAGAATCTTTATCTCTGTGACGATCACGACTTTTATCTCTTCTACGTTCTCTATCATCCATCTTATAACGATCCCGGGACTTGGATCTAGATCTTGATCTTCTTTCGTTCTTTCTTTTAATACCTTGTTGATTCTTTGAGGTTTTCGTTTCGAAACCAGGAGCCAAAGACTCCAGCTCTAACATGGCCGCATCTACAGCCTCTAATTCTGCGGCTTGAATTTGATTTTTAACTTCCTTTTTCTCTAGTTTTTTATCTTCTTCCTCTTCCGATTCTGAACTGGACGAGGGAGCATCTTTCTTACTGAATTTATCATTAGCCAAAGCCAAGCCCGGAAACATCATGGCCAATTGTTCAGTTTTTCCATTCGATTTACTTGAATCAACAACTGCCCCATCGTCTGCCGTTTTGGAACCCTTACCACCTGACGATGGTCTCATTAACTTAATTATACGTTGAAGATTAGATATTAGCGAGTCGGGAAATTCAGCACCATTTTCTATGAGGGCCTTTCGAAACTCCTCAAACGTAGGATTCTTTCCCTCCAGTTCCACAATAAATTCGGCCAAATCTTTGTCATTGATACCCAAGTGATTGTCCAGTTCGGTGCACAACTTGGAAACCAGGGATAAATGTTCTAATTTTTGTAGTTCATCCATTTTTTATTACTTTTTTTATTATTAAATCATTATTTCAAAATATTTTTCAACAAAATTATATTTTTTCCACACAACGTTTACAAGAAAGAAATAAAACTAAAAGGAATTAGAGAAAAACAAAAAATGCTTTCTCTTCACACCAACAGCTGGTTGTCAAAAAGTATGAGCGAGGTAAGGTTGCCATACTTTAAGTTGCCAGACCTGGGAAACATGGAGGGATTTTTTAATTTGAAATTAAAACGGAATGAATGTGCTATAAACGGCCAAGCCCGGTTATTAAATACCCTTCTCCACTAAGGTCATATATTAACAAGTTTTTTTTTATATATCATGGATTAATTGTAGACTCCAGCTATAGTGATAACTAAGGAGATCATATTGTCAGACCTGCAAACCCAGAACAAGCTCCAGACGTATGCTTGAAAATTCATTTCATCCACGTATTGTAAGGAAAACACAATAAGGGACTTCAAATTCTCGGTGAATTTAACAAATAGGAATAGGCAAGGCGCATTGCCAACTTTGTACTTCAAATCCTTAAGTTTAGGTGTTCTAAACAAGGGTCTTGCAAGTGCTACACACCATAAATAATTCGAATAGCCTACATATAGGGCATTATGGCCTAAACTGGATATAAGCTGAACCAAGATTTGTTAAATTTAAAAAGATGTATATACACTGTGTCCTACTCTTAAAGCTTAACAGGTTGGATGGTAGCATTCCGGTCTTGCAGACTGTGTTTAGATGAGGACTTATCCGAATTGGTAGAACACATTCTCTGTCAAAGTCCAATGCTCCAGAATCAGAGACATCTAGGTAATAAATGTCATGATGAGCTTCAGGACATAAGCAGTGCAAACAGTGATCTTGTAGGTTTTATAACTGGATTCAAATGGCTTAGATAAGCCTGTACTTTCTCTAGTCTTCTTCTTTCCTTCCTTCTTACCTTTCATTGATCACAAAAGACCCCTAGGGTCTTCGAGTGAAAATATCATTTGACACCACATTTCTAACCTTACCTGACTGGTACACAAGGTGCAATTAAACACAGTCTTGTTTTTGAATGCTGTGTGGTGTAACTTTGGTCTAAGATCCTTGGAAAAAATTAAGATTAAGAAACTTTTTTATTATTTTTCATAAAACTATGGATTTATTATAGCCCCTAAAAAATATTATTAAACAATTGTTTATTTCATAAAACTAAAATTTTAACATTCATTTCCAATACATATTTTCAATAAATAAAAACCTAAACTAAAGGCACTTCTTACTATTGCACAGCCACAGGACGACATGCTATCATATAGACAGGAAACAGATCTTTCGGAAAGCTTTTCTGTTGCGACATCTTAACTATACGATAATCAGCTTTTTTGAGCAAGACTTCATAAGTTTTCAGGGGCCGTGTCACCGAAGAATCCGTTTCATCTTCTACAACTTCTTTTGTTTTGGTAACATTTTCTTTTATTACAAAAAATCCTCCTGGTTTAAGACTCCGACTGATGCGTTTGAAAAAGGACAATAAATCGTCATCGGTGAGATGACCCAAAACCCATTGGGACCATACCAAATCGTATTTTTGTACAGTGGGCTGAAATTGTTGCAAGCCTACATTGAATATCTCGCCAAGACGTTTGGGATAGCTAAGAGTTGAGCCCGCATCAGAGGAGCAGTAATCTTTAGCCTTGGCAGCAAATGTAGGATCCTGTTCTACCATATCGACCTTTCCAAACATGGGCATAAGGAGATTTTTGGAGACACGACCAATACCAGCACCACAATCAAGAGCATACTTATTACCGGCATCCTTGATATTGAGTTCGCGCAAAAATGCGTTTGATCCCTGTACATCGATGGCATTTATATAGCCCAATCCTCCAAGCATGCCATTAACGGTGGCCGGAACTTCTGACCAATATTGTTGGGCTTTTGTATAAAACTCCCCTTCTAATGGCTTTTCTATTTGTTCATCTTCCGCTGCTGTCGTAGTATTAGATGAATTATTTTCACTTTTTTCCTGCATGGCGGACGACTAATTTAAAGTAATTTTTAGTTTTAAGCCTCAAAATTATATACTGATGTTTACATTACCATTTTTATTTGAAAATTTACACATCTGTCATTTGAAAATGCTGTCAGTGTTGATCAGCTAAAAATGCCGACAGGGTTGGGTATGAATAGCAATAGGGATGAAATTCGAAGGTACTAATTTAATAGTTTGTATATATGCAAATACATCTTATTATGTAAAAGTAACTAAATAGGATCCAAATTTAATGTTATTTAATTAAGAGACCGTAATTGCTATGAGTTTTAAAATATAAATGAACTTTAAATAAATATTTTTAATTTTAAAAATATTAGGCGGATTTTACACCATGAATTTTTGAACGACTTTTTCAATGAGTTTTTTTCATGACTATATTAGCTAAGTAGCTAAAATGTTCTTTCGACTTATTTATACATACATCGGAACTGTATATTGTTAATAATATACACCTCTTACCCACTTCCCCATTTAAATATAAATATACTATTGTACCATCTCTAACAATCTAACAGATGTCATTCACCACGAACGGTTAACATGAAATGTCAATTATTTGACAACCCTTTTAATTGTCGAGTTTACAAAGAAGCGACGTGTGTTGGGCGAATAATAGAAAATATTTTATAAACTATTGAAAAAATTAACAAATTAATTGAAGAAAACATGAATTCACCTCCAGTTTTTATAGACTTGTCCATGGATGAGCAGGTAATGTAACTTAAACAACAGGAAAGTGAAGAAAAATGTAAATAAAACCTGTGGTAGTAAAAAATATTGAGGTTATGTTATTTGGCCAAATGGCAAATAAACAATAGTTCGCAAAAGTTTCTTGTCGGCTACAAGTTAATAATTTTGTATTTATTCTATTTCAGGTCCAAGAATTGAGAAAATATTTCAAAAACTTGGGTGCCGAAATCTCTTCAGAAAAATCCAGCAAGGGTGTGGAAGATGATTTACACAAAATCATTGGCGTGTGCGATGTTTGCTTTAAGGATGGTGAGCCCCAACAGATCGATTGCATACTCAACAGTATTGTATCCATTATGATAACGGTATTTTGTGGAACCTTATTTGCTAATCCTAGAAATTTGTAGTGACCTATAGATTTTAATTTTAGATTCCTTTGGATCGCGGAGAAAATATTATTCTGGCTTATTGTGAAAAAATGACCAAGGCTCCAAATGTACCCTTAACAAAAGTTTGCTTACAATCATTGTGGCGTTTGTTCAATAACTTAGACACTGCCTCTCCCTTGCGTTATCATGTCTACTACCATTTGGTGCAGGTGGCCAAGCAATGCGATCAAGTTTTGGAGGTCTTTACGGGTGTAGATCAATTGAAATCACAATTTGCCAATTGCCCACCATCGGCCGAACAAATGCAAAAACTTTATCGTTTGTTGCATGATGTCACCAAGGATACAAATCTCGAGTTGTCCGCCAAAGTAATGATTGAACTTTTGGGTACCTATACCGCTGACAATGCCTGTGTGGCCCGTGAAGATGCCATGAAATGTATTGTCACAGCCTTGGCTGATCCCAACACATTCCTCTTAGATCCCTTGTTGGCTTTGAAACCCGTACGCTTTTTGGAGGGTGACTTGATACACGATTTATTGTCGATTTTTGTCTCCGACAAACTTCCTTCCTACATCCAGTTCTATGAAGATCACAAGGAATTTGTCAACTCCCAAGGTTTAAATCACGAACAAAACATGAAGAAAATGCGTTTGCTAACCTTTATGCAATTGGCCGAAAGCAATCCCGAAATGAGTTTTGAAACTCTTACCAAAGAATTGCAAATCGCCGAGGATGAAGTTGAGTCGTTTGTCATTGAGGTTTTGAAGACAAAATTGGTACGTGCTCGTTTGGATCAAGCTAACCGCAAGGTTCATATCTCTTCGACTATGCATCGTACATTTGGCACTCCTCAATGGGAACAATTGAGAGATTTGTTGCATGCCTGGAAGGATAACTTAAGTTCGGTACGTGAAGGTCTTACTCAAGTGTCAACAGTTCAATTGGATTTGGCTCGCAGTCAAAAATTGGTACATTAGAAACAAAAGTTGGGGGTTTTCTTCATGCTAATATTTAACAGAAAAAATAACACAAAGTTTTATATAACGTCTTCAAATAAAATTTTAATATAAAACAAATAAAAAGGAATTTCTTGTAATGGACTTTCTTGATAAAAAAAAAATACTTTTTTTAATAAATATTTTATTAGGAGCTCTAAGGAGTTATGGGAATTTATAAATAAATTGATTCAGTAAGTCCCATTTAATAAGTTCCGATGTTCATACGTAATAAAATGTCTTTATTGCAAACATTATCATAGGTAATTTTATTAGTTCAATACCTTCGGGTTTTAAATACTTAAAATAAATATTCTTCGTTTATAAATTATGTTCTTATAAAAATTAAGTTTTGCTTAATAACTAATCTAGTTCTACTTGCTTAGTAGATCTGCATAAGATTTCACACTAAATGCCATTGGAGATTCAAATTAATTCGCTGCCTTTTCTTCAAGTTCAGTAATATAAAAACCAAAGCTACTTAAAGTTCCTCATGTACTTTAGCATGTTGGCGTTCTTTTTCATTAGGATAGGCCCAAAAATATGAAGGAAATCCATTAACATCCCTTTCTCGTTTAACAAAAGCCGAATAGGATGATATGCAATTGCCGATAAAATGATTTGACTGACCCAGAATGGCTAAATCTAAATGAGGATTATCATCCGGGAGACGATGAACTGTGATATTCATGCGCTGCAAGGCATTATTCAGTTCCAGCAACATATGATTATTGTCAGAGGCCACAAAGACAGAACGCACTTCATTTTTAGGCTGATCTTGTTTAACATTTTTAATTAATCTCTTTAACTGACGCACTATCAGCTCTTTGGAAGGCATACATAATTCGGGGTATAAATTGCCCTTTTCATTGTTATAACCTAAACACTGGGGAGAGGCAAACAACTGCTGGCTATCCTTAACATGTTCACAAGCTCTTACCCAATCAATGCCGTTGCGCAAGTGTATGCCTATGAAGGATCCTTTGGGTAAGTTATGTTTAATGAAATCTGCCGCCAAAGTGCGATATTTATGATTCCATTTCATATATTGCTGCAAGTGACGGTTTTCATTTTGTACTGGAAAACTAGCTGGGGCGCCAGTGATAGCCAGTACAGGCCATTTATCAGCAGTATAACGTTCCTGCCATCTTTCGGCCATATTACTGTGATGAACATCAAAGTGCAAAGGGCCATAGAATTCGGATCCTGTAAAATCTATGTTAAAAGTATCCCAAAAAGGTCCGAAAGGATTGCCTTCCTTCGCATGACAACCCTTTATCGAATGATCTTTATTTTGTAGACTCTTACGTTCCATATAACAAAACGATATACGTTCATTTTTAGGCCAAGTCTGAGGGGCCAATTCATCCATAAAATCATGCATTAATATAACCCGATGATAATTTCTTAAGGGTTCTACAGCAAAGTAGTTATTGAACGGCACTTGCAAAGAACGTAATTCGCCACGGCGATACTCTACCCAGGGTGGTAGAATGAGAGTACGGTTAAGAGCTTTGGAAAAGGCCAATGCTCCAAGAAAATGGTCAGCCTGATTGCCGAAACGTCCTTTAATAAAAAGAGAAAAAGTATGGAACCTTAAAGTTGAAACAATATTTTAAATTCTTAACAAACTTACCCATACAGGGACAATAGGCCACATATCCATTTTCATCCGCCTGCAACTCACATTTTGCTGCTCCGGTTATAAATATTAAAATCACTAAATACTTTAGCATTTTCTTGGCTTCATTAATTTTTTTTACTTAAGAAGAATTTTGAGTATTTATTTAAATATATCTTAAATTTTCTAAACACCAAAGGAAATAGAGTATCGTCTTTCTAATATTTTCCTAAATTTAAGTTAAACAAATAAATTTTTCAATAATTATACCGGTCGATTTGCAATTATTTATTTTTTTTTTGTTGAAGAAAAATTAAAAACAAAGCAACCAGAGTTGCATACTTTTGTTTTTGTTCTATTAACAGACAGACATGCGAAAAAAATCAACTCTGCATAACCTTTTGTTGGCATCACTGAGACCGGCAAAATACTGTTTTTATAATAAAGATGCCATACTAAAAATATTATTTTGGGATATATTCATATACATTTATTTTAATTTTGCATACCGATAGCTTAACATATAAAAAAGGCCTAACTCAATTTTTTGTAATTTTAAAGGAAAAGGAAACTACTTTATTAAACCCAAAAAATTGTAGATACAACAAAAATTTTGTAAATGATAGATAAAATTTGTTGCTTTTTTTCATTAAACGTTGTATTAAAATTTTTGTTGTATCTAAAATTTTACGAGTTTTATTAATTTCTTCTCTCTTTAAGTAAAAAAAATATCAAGTTAGGCCTTTTTTATATGAAACCATCGATATAACACACTAGTAGCAACTTCAAATTAAACTTTTTATTTAATTATGCAATTATGGGCGAATTCAAATGTGCATCCGGAATGACGAATATTTCATGACACTGGTGCTTATATTAAAGTAAACTTGACTCTACTGCTGTATTCTCATAGTTCTAATAGCTAATTTTATCATAAAGTAGTGACAAATCAAGAAATTTAACATGTATATTAGGTCTAAAATGACTTTAAGTCGACTACTTAGCATAACATATATTCAGACTGAGTTCGAGCCCCGGTCACGGATACATCAACTTATGTAATTATTAATTTCTATTAAAATTATTATCACAGCATCCTCCATAGACGGTAACCCTAAATTATAACACTTCGTCGATATAAATGAAATAAAATTGGCTGTAGAATGAAAAGATTTAACAATGCGTCTAAATAACAACAAAAGGAGAAACGTCGATGTTCTGTTGAGTATTATAAAGTTCTTTCTTTCCTTTTCACTACCTTTAACCTCTCTACTATCTCTTTTCAAAGAAGCCAATCCAAATTTTACATACACTACATGCAATTGTATAGGTATTTGACTGAGTGTTACTTCTCTTTATTAAAAGAAATAACATTTTACAAAAAATTCCCAATTGCAATAAAAAACCCCATTTCATACATTCCCAATTACCAATTATTTATTAATTTCTTATCGGCATATTTTTCAAAAAAATCGGAATTATAAAAAAATTGTCAAATATTAAAAAAATGTTCATTGAAAACGTTTTATTGAAAATTTTTCTATAGATTAAATTTCATATTGAAAATTTTTCTAAAAGAAAAAAAATTATATTGAAATTTTTTTTATGTTGAAAATTTTTCTATACAAAACAAAAATTATGTTAAAAATTTTTCAATACAAAAAAATTTTATATGGAAAATTTTGCTATTCAAAAAATTATATATAGGGAAATTGTCACTAAAAAATTTTTATTAATAGTTTTTCGGCGGAAACAATTTTAAATTGAAAGTTTTTCTACAGAAACAATTTTGAATGGAAAATTTTTGCATGGAAAAAAATTATATTGAAAATGTTTCAGTAGAAAAAAATGTATATAGCACAATTTTTTATTAAAAAAATGTATATAGCACAATTTCTCATTACAAATTTTGAATTCGTTCCCAAATTTATGTAAAAACTCTGTAAATTCTAATGTAACGGAATAATTAAAAACTTATATTATTATTGAATATTTTCGATGTCTTAAAAAATCTAGCCAAAATCTGCATATCGGCACTTTACTATTTTTCAGGCCAAAAATCGCCAAAATGCCGATAAATCGGCAAATCTGGCAGGCCTGTGTCAAAATATTGTTGTGACTTTTCCTCCTCCGCTCAGTGTGTCATTCATACTCTTCGGCAATCACATTCTGTGGAGTAGTTGTTGCAACGTGGAAATTATTAGCAATATTTCCTAAAATTACAGCATTTAATTTGGATTTATCTTTTAAGAAAGATAGAAAACAAAGTTAGAAATGGCCAAACGTCAACAGCCTTTGTGGCAAGTACCAGCCGCCGCAGATAAGCCCAAATTACGTTTATTCAATAGTTTAACAAGACAAAAGGAAGAGTTCGTGCCACTGGAGGGCAATAATGTTACCTGGTATAGTTGTGGACCTACGGTGTATGATGCCTCCCACATGGGTCATGCCAGGTATGCAAATTTTCTATACAAGAAATACATTATGATGGAAATCTAAATTGTTTTAATTTCTTGTAGATCCTATATATCTTTTGATATTTTGAGACGCGTCTTGTCCGACTATTTTGGTTATAATATTTTATATGTGATGAACATTACCGACATCGATGACAAGATTATTAAAAGGGCCCGTCAAAACTACTTGTTCGATCGTTATGCTGATATCTCAAAATCATCTCCTTTGGCGGAACTTTTGGAAGATCAACGTGCGGTTTTGGTGCAATTCCAGGATACTTGTGCCAAAAATACAGATCCCGACAAGAAAATCATGTTGGACAAATTGTTTGTGCGCATGAATGATGCTGTGGAGTCTTTGACAAAAGCCGTAGCTGGTGGTAATGCGGATGATATTGCAAAAGCTCGTGATGTATATCTGCAGGAGGCTAAGGATCCCATTTCAAATTGGTTGGATTCAAAAGAGGGTGCTTCTGTTAATAATAATGCCATATTTGAAGCATTGCCTCGCTATTGGGAAGATCAATTTCATAATGATATGAAATCGTTAAATGTAAGCTCATTTAAAATAGCAGAATTCTGCCTTTATTTTTCATTAGAAATGCTAATTTTATTATTTTTTCCTTAGATTCTACCACCTGATGTGCTGACACGAGTATCCGAATATGTGCCCCAAATTGTCGAATTCATCCAGCGTATTATAGGCAATGGTTTAGCTTATGCTGCCAACGGTTCAGTTTATTTTGATGTAAATGGTTTCGATAGGAAAGACAAACATTTCTATGCCAAACTGGTGCCCGAAGCTTATGGTGACACTAAGTCTCTACAAGAGGGTGAAGGTGATTTGTCTGTGGGTGAAGAACGTTTAACAGAGAAACGTTCTCCCAATGATTTTGCTTTGTGGAAAGCCAGTAAGGCCGGAGAACCCTGGTGGGACAGTCCCTGGGGTAAAGGACGTCCTGGCTGGCATATTGAATGTTCTGCCATGGCTTCAGATGTCTTCGGTTCTACTTTTGATATACACACGGGAGGTGTTGATCTTAAGTTTCCACATCACGACAATGAATTGGCTCAGTCGGAGGCGGCATTTGATGAGGCCGATTGGGTTAAGTATTTCTTGCATACAGGACATTTGACAATTGCGGGCTGCAAAATGTCCAAGTCTTTGAAGAATTTTGTAACCATACAACAGGCTTTGCAAAAGCATACACCCTGTCAATTACGTTTGGCATTTTTATTACATTCCTGGAAGGATACTCTGGACTATTCGGAAAACACCATGGAAATGGCTATACAGTATGAAAAAATGTTGAATGTGAGTTGTTACAATCAAAGAACTTTTAAATTATTAAAAACATTTAAAATTTTAGGAATTCTTCCTTAATGTTAAAGACTTAACGCGTCACGTTACTTCCGAAGAACCACGTAGACAATTTGATGCTTGGTCACAAGTGGAGGCAGGTTTACAAAAAAAATACAATGAAATTCAAGCAAATGTGCATAGTGCCTTATGTGGTATGTTAAGAAACAAAAGCAGTAATTTAGTTCCTTTTTATATTCTTCTAAATCCTTTTAGATAATGTTGATACTCGCAGTGCTTTAGATGCTGTAAGAGACTTAGTCTCAGCAGCCAATATTTATATTCGTGACAATAAAGGAAGACTTAATAGTTTGCTATTGCGTAAAATTGCCACCTACATCACAGATTTACTGCACATTTTTGGCGCAATTGTTGGTCCCCGAGGCGGTATTGGTTTCCCGGTTGGTTCATCTAGTGGCAATGCTAACATAGATCTTGAATCTACAGTTTTGCCTTATGTAGAAGCAGCAGCCGTTTTTAGAAATCAAGTACGAGAATTGGCTAAAACTTTGAAGGCAAATGAAATTTTAAATTTGTGTGATCAATTGCGCGATGATATATTACCCCAGTTGGGTGTAAGATTGGAAGATAAAGATGGTGGCAAGTTTGCCGTAAAATTAGTGGATCGTGAAACTTTGCTTAAGGAAAGGGAAAGTAAAAAGGCTGCTGAGGCAGAACGTTTGGCGGAGAAGGAAAGAAAGAAGCAGGCAGCTGCAGACGCAGCAGCGGCCAAAGAAGCGCAACGTAAAGTGAATCCAAAGGAAATGTTTTTGAATGAAACCGACAAGTACTCACAATTTGATGAAAATGTAAGTATTAGTAAACAAAATACTTCAACTTAAGAAAGGAGTAAGTGAACCTCATGACTACCAAGTCAACAAGATCTTGTTAGATCTAGATAGATGCTACGTTAATTTTCAATTGCTTAGGTTCTATAATCCATAACTAAAACAAAATATTTCCATTTTAGGGTCTACCCACTCATGACAAAGAAGGCAAGGAAGTTAGTAAAGGTCAATTGAAAAAGTTACAAAAACTGCAGACCCAACAGGAGCAGCGTTATAAGGAATATCTAGCCTCAGTAAATGGAGCCTAATTAATTTTAAAGTTACAAAATAAAAAACACCAATGCAAAGAAAACATTAAATGTAAATTCTTTTATAAAAAAACAATTTTTTAATAAAATCTATTTAAATAAAATCTTCCAAAAACATAACTTACGATCGTAGGCAGCGGCCACATAAGGTAGGCGATGATGCCAACACAAACCAGCGTACAACTTTAAAGGAGCCTCCAATAAAGGTACTGAAGTCTTTGTGGAATATACTTTTAATGTTATGTCCGGACGACCCACACTGGCCACCACATATTCTGACGAAGGTGAGACACGAACACAACGTCCACCGTCTTCATGGATCTGTCTAACATCAGAAGGCGAAGTGGGGCGACGTGATAGATCCCAGGTTATAACTTCCCCTGCCGCTAAAGCTGTTATAAAATGACAATTATTCAGAGACCAGTCAGCAGACATTAAAGGTGACTTGGGAGTCTCCAAGGATATAATAGCCTGCTGGGATTTAACATTGTACATGTGTACGACGCCCTTCTTTTCTGCCACCAAGACCTTATGAGGCTCATCCGGATGCCATTTAACGGACATGCCAGCCGACGACAGACAAAATGTTACCACATTTTCATAGTGAGACTCAAGACTCCAAATTTTACAGCTATGATCATCACCGACGGAGGCTAAGAACTCACCTTCATGATCCCAGGCAATGTCATTGACATAGTTGGTGTGAGCCTTTAAAATTTGTACAGTATCGGTATTTTGCAAGTCTGTGCGATAGACACGCAATTGAAAATCAGCTCCGGCTGAACAAAAGGTAACTGTTTTTGGTATGGCCACCAAGGAAGTTTCGGGTGCAAAGCAAATGGCATGACAGCGAGTTTCGTGGTAAATATCTTTCATACGCTCCCACTCAAATTGTTCGCTTTCGGATTCTTCCTATAATAAATTTCCTCATTATATATTCCCTGATTTTCAAATCCATTTTACTTACCGGGAATCTCACCAAACCCAAAATTAGTTTTTTATCGGCAGCTATACAAATGAGGTTAGAGGCGAAATCCGTTTTACAAATATCAAAACAAGTGATTTGTTCGGTGAAATTAAGCATTTGTGATGGGGGTGTGGTGGCTCGCATTTTCTTTTAATTTAATTTTTACTTTAAATCGCATAAAATTATTTACGTTTCACAAATAAAATGCTTCAAAACAAAATTGTGCAAAACCGGCTAATTCTTGGAGATGACAATTAATGCTAAACAATGAAATATAGCGATAACTGCTTTTGCATATATTTGTCATCTCTAGAAAGAAAATAATGAAGTTATTAATTTGAAATGCTCACGACAAGATGCAAGGCGACAAACTATTAGTTTCCATAAATTTATTATGATTCTATATTAAAAATCTGTTCCTTTATATAGAAAAATGTTTAAATCAAAAAAATTTCTATGGACAAATTTTTATATAAAAAAATTTCTATAGACAAATTTTTATATTAAAAAATTTTCTATAAAAAGTTTTTATATTGAAAAATTTTTTACAGAAACATTTTTATATTGAAAAATTTTTTACAGAAACATTTTTATATCGAAAAATTTTGTATCGAAAAATTTTTATATCGAAAAATTTTGTATAGAAAAATTTTTATATCGAAAAATTTTCTATAGAAAAATTTTTATATCGAAAAATTTTCTATAGAAAAATTTTTATATCGAAAAATTTTCTATAGAAAAAATTTTATATCGAAAAATTTTCCATAGAAAAATTTTTATATCGAAAAATTTACTACAGAAAAATTTTTATATCGAAAAATTTTCTATAGAAAAATTTATATATCGAAAAGTTATCAATAGAAAAATTTTTGTATCGAAAACAGTATAATTTCCTATAAACACTAAATTTTCAAAAAATTCCTATAAATAGTAAATTTTTGAAAATTTTCCTATAAATAGCAAATTTTTTAAAAATTTCCTATAAATAGTAAATTTTCGAAAAATTTCCAATAAATAGTAAATTTTCGAAAAATTTCCTATAAATAGTAAATTTCGATAAATTTTCTATTAATGGTATATTTCCGAAAATTTTCCTATAAATAGTAAATTTCCGAAATTTTTCTATAAATAGTAAATTTTTGAAAAATTTCCTATAAATAGTATATTTTCAAAGAATTTCCTATAAACAGTCAATTTTCGAAAAAATTGCTATAAGTTGTAAATTTTCGAAAAATTTTATATAAATAGTAAATTTTTGAAAAATTTCCTATAAATAGTCAATTTTCGAAAAATTTCATATTAATGGTCAATTGTCGAAAAATTTACAAAAATTTCCTAAATAGAAAATTTTAGAAAAACTTCCTATAAATAGTAAATTTTCGAAAAATTTCCTATAAATAGAAAATTTTCGAAAAATTTCTTATAAATAGTAAATTTTTAAAAAATTCCTATAAATAGTAAATTTTCGAAAAACTTCCTATAAACAAAATTTTAAAATTTTTAGTTTAAAAAATTTTCCGTAAAAAAATTATATCGAACATTTTCTATGAAAACATTTACTGCAATTAATTTTTTGCGGAGGCCAATTTTTTATAAATTGTTTTATAAAAAATTAACAAAGGTTAGATAAAAAACAGAACCTTTTTGAAAAAATATTGAAATAATAAAATCTAAGAAAACATTTTTCGTTTCAATCCGTTTATTCCCATTTTATAAACAAAATAATCATCTGGCAACTTTTTTTGTTACTTTAGTTTGGCAGCTCTCTGAAGTAGCTGCACGTGTATTTTCTTTTTTTTACTTTGTTTATATTTTTGGTACAAGTGCAAGTTTTATTTGTAAGCTCTGAGATTTTTGTTAAAAAAATATAATAAATTGAATAATATAAAATGAAATTTTCTTATAAAGTAAGACAGTAATATATTATTGTCGTATTTCTCAATAATTATTCTCAAAATTTCTTATAGTTTTCGAATTTATTGGGTACCATTTATCGCAACGGCAATTTGCTCTTCACACCAGATGGAAATTCCATAATAAGTCCCGTGGGCAATCGTTTGACATTGTACGATCTGAAAAAGTGAGTCGAGTTAGGAAATGTGTTAAATTTCTTTTAATTAATCTTTAAATGATTCCAGTAATAAAGCCAGTACTTTGTCTTTGGAGTCACGCTACAATTATCAGAGCTTGGCCTTGTCACCCGATGGCAGTTTACTATTGGCCGTAAATGACCATGGCCAGGCCCAGCTTATTAGTATGGTTTCGTGTACTGTGATACATCAGCATAAATTTCAACATGCCGTACAGTGTGTGACTTTCAGTCCGGATGGTGCCCACTTTGCTGTGGCCATGCACAATTTAGTGTTTGTTTTTAAGGCTCCTGGGGAAATAACGGGAGAGTATAATCCTTTTGTTTTGGAACGTCATTATTTGGGTGGTTTTGACGATGTCACTTGCTTGGATTGGTCTTCCGATTCACGCTTCCTGATCATTGGTTGCCGCGATAACTCTTGCAAGGTTATTGCCATAAAATATATGAAAAACTTTCGTACCTATGTTTTGGGCGGTCATACAGATTCCATGGTAGCTTGTTTCTTTGAAAATAACCGACTCCATGCCAACACCATTAGTCGTAATGGTCAATTGTGTTTGTGGGAGTGTAGTTTAGAACTTTCAGAAATTGAAACTGTTACAGCAGAGCATTTCAAGGAAAGACAACAAACAAGCTTCCAAGCTAAGAGAAATAAGATTTCTAACACGGAATCAGCTGAAGAATCGGAAGATGATATAGAAAATACTTTGGAAAAGCGTAATACTAATACTACGACCGAGGAAGATACACCCGAAAATATGGTGGATGAAAATGATATTAAAGATGAGGATGTAAAAAAGTCGCATCCCTTTTTCTACAAGAAATTAGCAAGACACTATCTGGCTGATGAGCCGCGTAAAGAGCATCGCGATGCTGTCCTGACTACAGCCCATTATAATAGACAAACCAAAATTTTAGTGGTGGGCTTTAGTACAGGCTCTTTTTATCTTTACGAATTGCCTGAAGTTAATATGATACATTCTCTCAGCATTTCGGATTATGCCATTTCAACGGCCTTGTTTAACAATACCGGGGATTGGGTGGCTTTGGCCTCTAAGGAAATGGGTCAATTGTTGGTATGGGAATGGCAGTCCGAGCAGTATATAATGAAACAACAGGGTCATAGCAGTGAAATGACTTGTGTGGCATACTCGCCAGATGGTCAGTATATTGCCACGGGTGGTGAAGATTCTAAAGTGAAATTGTGGAATACCCAGAGTGGTTTTTGTTTTGTAACATTTTCGGAGCATACCAGCGGTGTTACAGATGTTCAGTTTAGTCGTGGCAAAAAGTTCTTGGTGAGCTGTTCGCTGGATGGTACTGTCAGGGCTTTTGATATAATACGGTAGTTATAATAACAAAGAATTTGAAGATAAAATGTTTTATACTTTTTAAATTTCTAGTTACCGCAACTTCCGTACCTTTACCTCACCCACTCCAGTGCAATTTTCCTGTGTGGCCATGGATTTCTCCGATGAACTTGTGGTAGCCGGTGGCCTGGATGTTTTTGAACTTTATTTGTGGTCGGTCAAAGTGGGTACTTTGTTGGAAGTTATTAGCGGCCATGAGGGTCCTATTTCGTCTATAGCTTTTGCACCCACGCCCGCCTCTTCTACCATGGTATCGGGTTCCTGGGATAAAACCATTAAGATCTGGAATTGTTTAGAAAATAAATCGGAACATGAAACTATTGATTTGCTCTCAGATGTTACTTGTGTGGCCTTTAGTCCTAATGGAGAAAATGTAAGAAAATTTCTTTAGTTTATTAGTAATTGATTTGATTTTTTTTGAATATTGAGTTTTTCTTTTAAAAGGTTGCTGTGGCCACTTTAAATAGCAATATTGCGGTATTTGATGTGAAAACTGCCACCCAGGTTTGTACATTGGAGGGCCGCAATGATTTGGATAGTGGACGTTTGGATACGGATGTGATTACAGCCAAAAAGAATAAACTGGGCAAGTAAGTTATATTGAAATATTAAATAATCTTAAAGTTATGTGCCGATCTTTGCCAAAAGATGGTTAGTACAGTTAGTTCTAAAACTAAGCGAATATGAGAGCTTACACGTCATGATACATTTCGAAATTTTTAAATATTTTTTTTTGTTTTTATTCCAGATACTTTTCCTCTTTGGAATATTCTGCAGATGGTGAGTGCATATTGGCTGGTGGTAAATCTCATGTCATTTGCATTTATCATGTTAAGGAGGCCATGCTCTTGAAAAAATTCCAAATCACCCAAAATCTTAGTTTTGACGGTTTAAATGTAAGTACAAGCTAACAAAAATACTTTACCCGACATCTTAAAAAAGGAATGACTTCCTCTAGGAATTTATAAATCGCCGTAATTTAACAGAATTTGGTAATATGGCTTTAGTGGAGCAAAGAGAGGAGCTAGAGGGTGGCAATGTCGCTATACGCTTGCCGGGAGTACAGAAAGGAGATATGGCTGCCAGAAATTTCAGACCAGAAGTTAAAGTATTTTCTGTTAAATTTTCACCTACGGGTCAGGCATTTGCGGCGGCCTGTACTGAAGGATTGTGCATCTATACCTTGGATAAGGGTAAGAATATTGGAGATAATAAAAATAGGTATGCAATAATTTGTGTTTAATTCCTTTTTTTAACCAGGTGTGGTCTTTGATCCTTTCAATTTGTCCCTGGAGGTGACACCGAAAGCCATAAAGGAATCGTTAAAAGCTCAAAACTACTCCAAGGCTCTAATAATGGCTTTGAAGTTGAATGAAAATAATCTGATAACATTGGCCTTGGAATCGATACCATATCAAGATGGTAAGTGATTTTTGTTTAATTATATAAACAAATTTACACCGTAAGCCTTATTTGGGATTCAAAAGGCGAAAATAGAATTAAAGAAAGGTGCAAAAGAGTTTGATCAAAGACTCTAAAATATAAAGATGTAATACTTCCATACATTTGCCGTATGGTCGTTTCGGAAAGTCCCATAAAAATGAGAGTATAACGCTTTTACTCTAATAGAAGTCTTCTATTAGAGTAATAGAAAAAACTTATCTTTAAAATAGGAAGACTTATTTATAGAAAAGTCGAAGATAGGAAGACTTTTCTATAGAAAAGTTGACGATAGGAAGACTTTTCTATAGAAAAGTTGACGATAGGAAGACTTTTCTATAGAAAAGTTGACGATAGGAAGACTTTTCTATAGAAAAGTTGACGATAGGAAGACTTTTCTATAGAAAAGTTGACGATAGGAAGACTTTTCTATAGAAAAGTTGACGGTAGGAAGACTTTTCTATAGAAAAGTTGACGGTAGGAAGACTTTTCTATAGAAAAGTTGACGGTAGGAAGACTTTTCTATAGAAAAGTTGACGGTAGGAAGACTTTTCTATAGAAAAGTTGACGGTAGGAAGACTTTTCTATAGAAAAGTTGACGATAGGAAGATTTTTCTATAGAAAAGTTGACGATAGGAAGATTTTTCTATAGAAAAGTTGACGATAGGAAGACTTTTCTATAGAAAAGTTGACGATAGGAAGACTTTTCTATAGAAAAGTTGACGATAGGAAGACTTTTCTATAGAAAAGTTGACGATAGGAAGACTTTTCTATAGAAAAGTTGACGATAGGAAGACTTTTCTATAGAAAAGTTGACGATAGGAAGACTTCTATAGAAAAGTTGACGATAGGAAGACTTTTCTATAGAAAAGTTGACGATAGGAAGACTTTTCTATAGAAAAGTTGACGATAGTTGACTTTTCTGTAGAAAAGTTGACGATAGGAAGACTTTTCTATGGAAAAGTTGTCAAAGTGCAAGTCATTCTCAAAGAGCAAATCATAGTTAAAGTGCAAGTCATTCTCAAAGAGAAAATCATAGTCAAAGTGCAAGTCATTCTCAAAGAGAAAATCATAGTCAAAGTGCAAGTCATAGCTAAAGTACAAGTCATTCTTAAAATGCAATTTATAGCCAAAGTGCAAGTCATAATCAAAGTGCAAGTCATTCTCAACTTACAAATCATTCTCAAAGTGCAAATCATAGTAAAAGCGCAAGTCATAGTCAAATGCAAGTCATAATCAAAGTAAAAGTCATAGACAAGGTGAAAATACATGTCTCTATTGCGTTGAAAAGAACCTCTAAGTTCTTGACCATTAAACCAAATTTGATCTCAGTGGTGTTGGGTATCATATGGTCAGACTTGGCCTCCTCTAATACTTTCAGTTATCAATAACAATTTCCTTTTTTTATAGTGAATCTTATATGCTCCACTCTACCCAACCAGTATGCCCATCGTTTACTACAAATATTGGCCAAACTGTTGCAGACATCACCACACATTGAATTCTATCTGAAATGGTGCTGTTCCCTATTAAAAACTCATGGCAACAAAGACAGTGTATTCCAACATACTTCACTTTTAGCCCTACACGAATCAATTTCAAGGAAATATGAAAATCTAAATAGAATGTAAGTTGATGAAAATCTTTTTCAGACCAAGTCATATAAACTAAGTGCCTTTTTTTTACCAAATAATAGCTGTGATTTTAATAAATACACCATACGTTCCCTGCTGAAAACCGCAAAGACCAGAAATCTACAAAATTCTGAAAAGGAAAAGGATTTGAATTCTAGAAACGATGAGGAGGAGGATGAAGAAGAGGATGATATGATGCTGATTAAGTCTTCAAAAGTACAAAATGAAGAGTTTGATGAAGACGATGAGCAGGAGGATGATGACAGTAGTGAGGAGGACGAAGAAGAAAGTGATTGAGTTTAAGTTTAATATTTTCTATAGGACTGCAATAAAATTGTTTAAAAGAAACTTCTGGGATTTTTTTATTGTTTGTTTTAAAATTTTTATATTTATCGACAATTTGTTGAATTGAAATTATCTTTTTCCTTTTATCATTTATATACATTCTTTTGTTTAATATAACTAGGGGATTCACAAGATGTTTTATAAAATTTGTTTAAAAATTTAAGTGTTTTTCTTTAAAATTCTAAATCAAAAAGATCTAAATAATTTTTGTTACTTAGCCCGATTCTAACTTAATAACAATTTCCTGGGAATTTTTTTTTCTATACCCTATTCCCTCATTTAGGAAAAAATCCTTGGAAGTATTTTAGAATAAATTTCGAATTTGCGAAAGTCTTCCCTAAGTAAAAAAGAAGATACATATTATGAAAGTCAAGAAATTGGAAAATATGTTAACGACTTTTGGGAGCTCATTTGGGAAAAAAATTCCTTGAAAAAATTACCCTTTGCTTTTTTGGTTCAACGCTTGTGCTTACGCGATTTCTGCACTAGCTACCATCTGAAAACAGCTGATAAAACTTCAAAAAGTTAAAATTATCTCTCCCTATTATTCTTCTCCCCGTTAGTTTAGAATAGGGTAAGTTTTTTCACGTGGAAATGATACCCAGGGAACTAATTTCTCTGGGAATATTTAGAATCTCGCTTATTGAGTCTTTATAGTAAAACGTAATGATAACACTCTTAATGAATCCCCTAAATATTTTAAAAGCTCTTTTAGGTTACACCAGAAATCTTCACATTTCTTTATATGATTTTATAACTAAAAGTTAGTTTTAAAGCAAATTAAAAGCATTTGCTCTATGTTAAATGTTATATTCTTTATCTCGATTACAAAAAACAAACTAAAACTTAAATTAAAACTACAAAAAAGAATCGTTTATAACTTCTTAATTGATAATTTGATTATCAGTTTTGTTTAAATTACAAAAGTTTATAAAAAGCTTTTAAGGCTTTAGGCATTTTGTTTTAAATTTATTTATTTAATTAACTAACTATTAGTTAAATTAGATTATTTAGTTTAGAAAGTGCTTAAGATTTTAGTTATTTGATATTTAGGTATTTCGTTTAGATTAAAAGTTTTTACTTTAGACTTATTTTGTTCTAAACCATTTCCAACTGCATTTTCCAAGTATAATATAGAATTTAGATGTTATTGGGTTAATTTCAAAATCAGCAAACACTTTTTATCTTTCGGTTTCTTTATAAAAGTTCAAATACGAAAACGGATTTAACTCTATCAGACTTAGAAAAGGGTTTTGAGTATTGTCCGAACTGGAGCTGGTATTTGTACTTCGATTTCTCTCAAAAACTCGGGTAACCGTAACATTTTTTCATCTTTGTACCACTTCAAGACCAGCTACAAAAGGATTGCGATCAATCTACGAAACTCGGGTAACCGTAACATTTTTGTATCTTTTGATCTCAAATCTATATACCATTTCAAGACCAGCTATGATAAGATTGCGATCAATCTACGGCAAAACTTCTTGAACTGAGCTAAACTGTTTTTAAGGCATTTTGATTAGAATTCTAGGGATTAAACCAATCATTCCATGCTTTTCAAGACCAGCTATGAAAAGATTGCGATCAATCTACGGCAAAACTTCTTGAACTGAGCTAAACTGTTTTTAAGGCATTTTAATTATAATTCTAGGGATTACACCAATCATTCCATGCGAAAAATGGGAAATTCAGCCAGAGGGTTACTCCGTATCCTGAAAAAATTGTTCGAATTTGTGTGTTTCGCGATACGGAGTAACCCCTGAGAATTAGAGAGGAATTATTTAGAAGGTGTTGTAATAACAAAAACCCAGATTCTGAAATTCTGCGTTAAAAGGCGAGATCATAATGTTCCATAGTACTAAGAGGCAAAAATGCTCTGAAAGAGTAGTTTACTAACACTAAAGAGGTTTTGTAGCTAGACAGGCGAAGTTAGTGGTTCACAAACACAAAGTGGAAGCCTAACCATGCAGTGACGCAGTGCCAAGTAATGGTTCGCAAATACGAAATTAGTTGTTAAAAACGACTTGGGATCTATAGTGCTTCAATCAGGAACAGAGAGATATAAGACATCATTGGTAATGAATGGAGTTAGATCAGCAGGCGCTGGAGTCAAACGAAAGGATGCTGAGGAGAGACGACTATGTAAATTTGGGTTTTAGAAACACCTGAGTTTTCTAGAGCCGTTGCAAGTGTCTTCTGTCCGTTGCAAGTGGGAGGTTACTGCGTATTTCTATTCGAAAGAAATAATTTTCGAATAGTTTTATTTTCGATTCGAGATACGCAGTAACCCCCTGGCGATTTTTTGCTCCTAGCGCTCCAAATGCTGAAGGAGACCTCAATTTGCACGATTCGGCCTTTCATGTAGAATTTGAACCAGTGATTTAAACGTGAATTGGGTCGAATAAATAAAAACGGCCAACTTTTAAGCGAAATATACGCAAAACATTGTCTGACAACCGAATAAAGGCACCAATTGACCATATAGCGATAATTTGTATACTCATTCAAGTAAAATAGATCTCTCTTCAAACTCTTCCCAAAAATTAACTCCATTTATTTTGTAATTGTTTTTCAGAAGCTTACCTCAATACTTGGCGATTTTATGATCCTGACACCACAAATTATGTCCGAAATTTCAGATCTTCTCAAGGTTGGAAAACAATATTTTTTCCATAGGATGACTACAGAAAAAAAAAACAAATGGATAACAAGCGATAATCCGGTATGTGATGGAAATCAATCGTTTTAAAATCGATCGATTTCCGATATATTTTTGAGATAATTTGTGGTTATTTTCCCCAAAAAAATGTAAATTTGGACTTAATTTTTTTTTTGTGGAAATGAAAAATATGTCTGAAATTGATCGATTTGAAAACGATCGATTTCTATCACATACCGGAAAAAGTACGTGGTAGGCTTCGCTCATCTATGGGAAATAGCTCTTTCTCAAACACTTGCCAAATATTGACTCCATTCATTCTGTTATAACCTTCCAATAACTGCAATAAATGGCGATTTTCAGCTCCTGACGCCCTCAATTTTCGGCTTCTCAAGATAGGAAACATGATGTCACCATCGCAAGAACCATATTTACGAATAGGCTGACAAATTGAACATATGTGGCAGGGCATAGAGAAGGGGACCTACTACACAAAACTAGAGGTAGGGACGACGCGTTTTCTAGGTTGACCAACACGTTCTTGACGCCATGAGATGTGTCGCTTTGAAATGAGACTAAGATACACGTATTTAAATCTTTAAAATGGCTCTCCTGAACAAAATCCTTAGGTCCCTTTCTATGTTGCGCGTCACATATAGTTATAATTAGGATGTGAAGAGCTGTGCTCGACAAAAGGTTTTGAGTGGAGAAGAATGGCTCATGTTATAGCAGAAACATTCAATATCTGAGACCTGTACGAAATACCGATGGAAATAACCGGAATCAAAGGCTCAACTTTGTACCCACTCAAAGATCTGACAGAAGGAATATTGACAGGATTGACAGTTGGCTATATTGTCTGACTACTGCGGCGCAATACTGTCAACACTGGAACACATCACATCATTACGTTGCCAATGAGGAAATCACAAACCCAGATCCGATAAAGATATTAAGAAAATTTTACAAAAAAACTAAAAATTTCGAAGAAATAATGGGAGAATTCTGAAATATTTTAGGCAATTCTAAAAGTAATTAAAAATTTCTCAAATATTATTGAAAAATTCTGAATACAGTTGGCTATATTGTCTGACTACTGCGGCGCAATACTGTCAACACTGGAACACATCACATCATTACGTTGCCAATGAGGAAATCACAAACCCAGATCCGATAAAGATATTAAGAAAATTTTACATAAAACTAAAAATTTCGAAGAAATAATGGGAGAATTCTGAAATATTTTAGGCAATTCTAAAAGTAATTAAAAATTTCTAAAATATTATTGAAAAATTCTGAATACTCGTATTTAAAACTAATTTATTAACAAATATAACTGAGCTCAAGGAAATTCTAAAATACATTTCAAAAACTCTGAATATATTTAGAAAATACACATGGAAACTTCTGAAATGCAATTGGAAATGGTGTAAAATTTTATTAGTTTTAAATCCCCTTTTTCCTAAAAGATTGTACAACAGTTTAATTTTTATTT
This sequence comes from Stomorhina lunata, assembly GCA_933228675.1. Taxonomy (NCBI): domain Eukaryota; kingdom Metazoa; phylum Arthropoda; class Insecta; order Diptera; family Rhiniidae; genus Stomorhina; species Stomorhina lunata. The sequence goes on along the minus strand of OW121744.1, from coordinate 107,722,623 downwards.
TTGTTAATTTACATTACTTAAAATTATTTTTTTTTAATTACAAAAGTACTTATGCAAAATTGTTGTTATTCGTTATTAACAAGTGTTTTCTTTTTTGTTAATAATTCTATTTAAATTTTTAAAGATATTATTGGTGTATAATCGTGTGCGTTTTATTAGCAAAAAAGCTATCAAAAATAGTTTTTTTTTTACAAATTATTGTTAATATTTTTTTAGGTTATTTTAAGAAGCACCAAATTTCTATTTATTTTCAATATTATTGATATTTTAAATATAATAACTATGTATTTTTTAGTTAAAACTTTCACAGTTGGTGATGAGGTGTGTTTTGTATCTTATAAATTTAATTAAAGTTTTAAACATTTTCAAAGATTTCGAAGTTTTTAAAAAAATTCATTTGTATGAAGAAAATTTCCATTCAAAACCTAATTTTTAAGAAACGCTGTTAAACATTTATTATAATAAATTCTTTAAAATGTTGAAAATAGCAATCAAGATTCTAGAAGTCATTACTTAACATTACAAATCTCAATTTTAATCACTAAATTCCCTTTAATTTTAAATCCAGTTTTTATTATTGGAATGTGGCATCATCATGAAATTTAAGAAAAGATTAAATAAAATCATAGTTGGCAACACTGTCGACAACTAACCATTAAAGAAATCTTAGGTTTACGCTGCTTATAACCTCTCATTCCTTCTCTTCAGATCAGCCTGAGTCTGTCTTTTGATTAGGAGTATCAAACTTGAACAATCGGCCGAGTATTCTTAGCAAGGAATCCATCATATAAGTAGATCACAAATTCCTCAAATCAGCTTAAGATAACCAAGATTATGAAGTCTGCCGAGAACTCCACCTCAGGAGAGATGTCCAAAAGGACCCATAAAATGTACAAAAATGTCAATATGGGACAAAAAATGGATTTCCTCTTCCTAAAACTAAATTAGCACTCGGAAAGTCTCACACTTTATCGCTTTGCTTTAGTCGCGACAGACACCATTACTTTTTTTTAAAACTTTTACACATATTAGGAGAATTCTAATGAAACGATATGAGCGGGTATTACATCTCACTTTATCAGGAGACTTCAGGTGAACGACAACACAAGCAGAACTCCAAGTTATAAGGTTATAGCCCTCAGACACTTCCCAAAGATTGACATAAGATAATCTGTTATGTCTTTCCATGCCCCGATATGAGCGGGGATTACTCATCACTCTATCAGGAACTCATCACTCAGAAGAACGACTACACAAGCAGATTTCCAAGTATAGGGTAAAAGCCCTCCCTCAAACACTTCCCAAAGATTGACTTCAGATAATCATTTATGGCTTTCCAAATGGTTTTGCACACCTCTTCAGTCATACCATCCATACCTGCCGATTTTTTGCTTCTAACACAATAACCACAAATTGAGCACTGCGGACATCCAACATCACGAAATCCGCCAAGAACCCCACACCTAGAGAGATAGTCAAAATCCTTAAAATCTACAAACATGCCAGGCATTTAGTTGGCAGAAGACAGCTGACACTACTTTTAACGCATCTTCAACGGATCTGCCCTATATCCTAAAACCAAATTGGCACTTGAAAAGTTCAAGACTTTCGTCTTCATTTTAGTCGATATTCTCTTAAGTACTTTTCCAATTACTGGGCATTAATGCGGGGATTACTCATCACTCTTTCTGGAGACTTCAGGAGAAGGATAGCACAAGGTTACTTCCAAGCCCTTGGAAAGTAGCCCTCTCTCAGACACTTCAACGGATCTACCCTATACCCTTAAACCAAATTGGCCCTCGGAAAGTTAAAGACTGTCGTCTTCCTTTTAGTCAATATTTTCTTAAGTACTTTTTCAACTACTGAAGGTTAATTCGTAGATTACTCCTAACTCTATCTGGAGACTTCAGGAGAAGGATAGCACAAGCTCACTTTCAAGCCCTTGGAGGGTAGCCCTCTCTCAGACACTTTCAAGGATTGGCACCATTTTTTCCAACAGGTTGCCACGGATCTTCAACGGACCTACCCTATACCCTAAAACTAAATTATCACTCGGAAAGTTCAAGACTGTCTTCTTCTTCTTCTTTTTAGTCGATGTTCTCTTAAGTACTTTTCCAACTACTGGGGATTAGTTTGGGGATTACTCCTCATTCTATGTGGAGACAAAGCAAAAGCTCCTTTCCAAGGCCTATGAAAATGACCCCCTCTCAGATTGACAACATTTATTCCGTACTATCAATACCTGAAAATGTTCTGCTCCTGACAGCAAATGATGCCCGATATTTCCTAGAAAATGTTAAACTCGGAAACGCTTTAAGACGAGACAGTTCAGGCTTCTCATGTAGTTGGCTCTTATGTGGTTGACGAAGGCAATATAAATGGACATAAGCTGGAAAATCATGAGGCTAGTTAAGTCTTACGATAAAAATAAGGGACGCTGTAGTAAAAATGCTGGTATATAAGGACCTAAATTTAATGATGGATTGAATAAGTTATATATAATTTCCTATATCTGCACAAACTTTAAGATCCTTTGATCACAAAGGGAAGACAAAGAGGAACCCGAAGTAATGAGCCGATTTTGTCCAACATTTGCCAAAGCTTATTTTTGTTTTTCAAAACTTAACCAATTTATTATAAATTAAAATTGATTCCAGTATTTTTATCACAAGCCATTTTTAAATCGATTCAGATTATTATTCCGAGGTGAAGGTCTTACATCAGCAGAAACTTGTAATACCTGTTGGTGTAGGGTTTAAAAATACGTGAAATGCTTATAGAATTTTGGGCAAATTTTCATCGAAATTGTGATCGAATTTCCATAGGTAAAATTAAACAATAAAGTTGGCAACTACAAATAAATTATAATTTCCCATGGAAAATTTAACAATCAAGTTGGTAACTACAAATTTCGCTTAAGAAAATGCAGCCAAATTGTCTCACATTTTAAAACGTTCGATTAAACAGTGTTGCCAAGTAGTAATTGTAGGATTTTTTGAAAGACTGGGAATAATTTATTTCAATTTAAATATTATCATAATTTTTATTGTCTTAACAATTAAGTAGTAAAAAATTAACAAATTTTTGAATATGTACTAACAAAATATATTAAATATAATTTTATTAGAAATAAAACCCGTTTTACTAAGTTTTTGTCAACTTAAAATTATAAAGAATTTTCTTAAATTATTTTCGAAATATCTTAGGAATTTTCTTAAGAAAAAAAGTTCTTCAAAAATTTTACATTTTATGTTCGTTCTAAGCATTTTAAAGCCGTGTTTGTAAATTAGGTGTATAAGATTTCTCTAGTGCTGTTTTTAACGGAGTCCAGACAGATGTGCTCTGGAGCTCCCTAAATCCTAGGATGATTTCATCAACAAAATTGGCCAATATAAAAGTACAAAAACAAAAAATAATATAGGAAAGACAGCACGTGAAACTTTATCTATTTCACGCCACATTATTTTCTCCACACCGGTATCAATATCCGTCCATGCTACTGATAATAGACTTTGACGTCTGGCTGGTTTTGGGGGACCACCATTGCCTTGCAAGGAAGTCTAGGGAAAGAGGAAGAGAGAATGAGCAAAAAATTAAGAATTAAAAGTTTTAAAATAGCAAAAACTTTTTTATTAAGTCAAGGATTTGTGTTTGGCTGCATCATTTATGTATTTACGTACCTGACCGGGTGTTGTTGGTGTTTGTGTTGCTTTGCGTGACCGTACAGCACCGCCTTCCCAACTAGCTACCGTTGCACATTGACCTTTTTCCATGTTACTTATGCGCTTTAAACGTAAGCAAACAAAAAAAAAACATTAAACAATTTTTCATTTAAAGTCTTAATTCATGGATAACCTACCATGGGTAATGTTTTGGGTATTTTGTTAACCTGATACTGATATTGAACATCTAAGACTTTTACAACCACAAACTCAGCTAAGGCGGCAAACACTGAGACCATACAACCAGCCATCCATAAATCTAAGGCCTGAAACAAAAAAAAAAAACACAATTTTAAAAGAATTTTTAGCTTAGAAAAGAAAAACCTACTTTAACATAGGCCACCGGTGGTATATCTGCTCTCAGGCCGGTAAACATGGTCACTAGTGTTAGCATACAGGTCACCAATAAAGTAACTCTACCCGGTATGGCATCAAGTCCTAGCCAAAAACTAAACCAGGATAGCATAACCACCAAAGAAGAGGGTGCAAAGGTTTGTATTAAATGATGGCCAATTTGTCGTTCAAAACGAAAGTATACGGTTAGACGTGAAAAGTTGCCTACTTTTTCCGGCATATAGCCATCGCTCTCCTCCAGCTCTAGGGGTTGTCCCAGATTATATTGCAGCAGTTTGAGTTCAGGATTTAGGGTAACGCCAGAATCGGACCAACGTAGTTTTACTTTTTGATTATTCGAAGAAACTTGAGGTTTTGAAAGATTTTTGGAGGAGAAAAGAATTATTATTAAATTTTTTATTAAGAATATACAATTATTTAAAATTTAAGTTTTTTTAAAGAAGTTTAGAGCATTAATTCGGTTTTACATCGAAATTTTGTTATGGCAATATTGGCTGTAGTTTAAAATAGCTGGCAACCCTTATAACCAGCGAAAAAGTCTTGCCAAAAGTTATTTTTGGGAAATAAGATAACATAATTGGAATTAAAATCGTAAGTCTTAATAGATTTGCGGTAAAGCCACTAGTGATTTTGATATTAAAAAAATCTTAAATTTCTAAAAGAAATTATCGTCATTCTAATGATAATCTTGTTATATAATACAATATTAAGAGTTTCCTTTACTACTCGGCTGTAGTCTGCTCTTCCACTCGAATATAGTTTCCTCTACCACTCGACTATAGTCTCCTCTCTCGACAATGGTCTTCTCTACCTCTCCTCCTGTACTAGTCTACTGTAGTCTCCTTTACTACTCAACTATAGTCTCATTTACTACTTAACTATAGTCCCTTCTCTTTTACTACTCAACTATACAGTTTTCTTGTAACGGAAATATTGGAAGTATTTTAAAATAGCTGGCAACTCTTATAACCAGCGAAAAAGTGTTGCCAAAAGTTATTTTTGGGAAATAAGATAAAATAATTGAAATAAAAATCGTAAGTCTTTCTATAGTCTTGATTCTAATCATGGGGTTTAATATAATTAGACTTTGTACAGTCCCAGTTTCAATCGTTTGCCCGTATGTAGTCCCAGCTTTAATCATGGGTCTTTAAGTAGTGCCAGTTTAAAAGGTGGGCGTTTAAATAGTCTCAGTTTCGATAAAGGGTCCTTGAATAGGCCAAGTTTCATCCGTGTGTTTTTTAATAGTCTTAGGGCAATTTAGTCCCAGTCCTAATCGTCGGTCTTTGCTTCAATCGTGGGTCTTTTAATAGTTCCAATAATAGTTGGCAACATTTTAAATAAAAATAGTGTTGCCGAAAAGCCTTTTTTAGTTTAATTGATTTATTTAAAAGAAATTAAATATTAAAGAGTGTAGGCCCGAAAAGAAAAACTTCTAGTTTTGGACTTAAACGATAATGAAGCAATTAAAACAATATTTGTATTTTAACAAAAAAATTCTGTAATACTTACAACTTTCTATGTATATGGGACACACTTGTATGTCCATGGGATATAATTGAAATTCCATTTGACAGGCAATAATTGCATGCATACGTGCTGCATACCGTACGGTCTTATTTTTATACAAAGTCACCGACGTAAATTTATGGGTTAAAGTGGCAATTTCTAAAAATAAAATAACCAAGAAAAACGAGAGAAAAAAAGATGGGAAAAAAGAGATGGCAAAACAAAAAGAAACGGAAGGGGGAAAAAGGAAACAAGAACATTGGCATGTTTTTAACATTTTAATTACACTCAAAAATGAAATTATAGCAAAACAAAAGACAGAAGTTTTTTTTGTCATTATTTATTTTATTTCTATAAATTTTTTGTTGTTGCAAAATAGGTTAACAAGAAAACATTGGTTTTGGCGCCAGAAAAGTCTTTGATAGAAATGAAACGTTTCAAATTTCTGTTCAAATGCTGCACGAAATAACATTACATTATAAATTTTTTGGAATAAAATCATTGTATTTTATTACTCAATGCGTTTTTTTCATTACTTCTTAAATTTATTGGCAAAAATCTTCTTTAGTTTTTATTTCTTTTTAAAAATAACAGTTGGCATCACTTTGCCAAAAGTTTTCATCTGGTAGCTCTGCGCAACTGTGTTGCCAAAATCATTGTTTTGAAAGATATTACCATTGTAAAGTTGCGAATTCTAAAATTTTTTACATTTTCTAACAACTTCCAAATGGTTTCTTGATTTTATATGATTTTTACTTAATACTTACAAACATATAATGTAAAAAGCTTAAATGTTTTCAAATGTATTTGTTTTTAATGATTAAAAAAAGATTTTCATAGTTTAGAATCGGGATATATGATTTGTAAAAAGATTTCTTAAAATTTAATTTAAAAAAATGAAATAAAAAATTGGTAAGGTTTTATGAACACGATTGGGATAAAATAATAGCGAAAAATGTGGAGAAAGTTGTAAAGTAAAGCCTTTCCCTCATCCCAAACGTGTTCATAAGGATTAGGATAAAATAATAGCGAAAAATGTGGGGAAAGCTGTAAAGTATAGCCTTTTCCTCATATTTCGCTTTTATTTCACCCCAATCATGCTCCTGAAGCCTTAATAATTTCTTCGTGCATCATTTCTAATTCCTTTTTAATTTATTCCAAATTTTTTGCATATTCCTTGCTTTCCTGACTTTCAAACTGTTTCCTTCTCTACGTATTTAAACCCCTTCCTTAAACCTTCCAAATTTGTTCATAATTCTTTTCTAATTCCTTTCTTACTTTCCCGCCTTTCCAACTTTTTCCTTCTCTTCAAAGCCAAAATCCTTCCTAATTTGTTCATAGTTCTTTCCTAATTCCTTCCATATTTTTTAATTTTCCGCCTTTCCAATTTTGTCTTTAAATTCCTAGCCGAAAGCCTTTCTTAAATTTCTTCGTAAGTCTTTCCTAATTACTTTCTTATTTCTTCCAAATTCCTTCCTTATTTTAATTTTTTCCCTATTCCATTCGAAAGTTTTTATATTGACTTAATTTATTTTCATTAGTCCATATTAAGTCGAATATTTAATCAAAAATCGTTTTTATGGATCAGTTTTCTATAATTGATCTCTAAAAAGTCCAACCTCAATTGTTCTTCCAATTGTCTTTATATAAAGTCAATTTCCATTCGTTGGTCTTATTTCATTGAAGGGGTTTAAATAGGCTCAAGTTGACTCAAATCAAATGTCCCAAGACACTATATCCTCGCAAATTTATTTGTAAATCTTTTCTAATTCTTTTCTTATTTCTTCTAAATTCTTTGCTTATCCACGACTTTTTAATTTTTTCCTTCTTTAGGTCCTTTTTTGCAACAAAATAGCCAATCGAACGTCTAATTTCTTTTCATTAGTCTATATTTAGTTAAATGTTCAATCGAAAATCGGACCAGTTTTCTATAATTGGCCTTTTTAAAGTCCAATACTCAATTAAAGTTCTTTCCAATTATCTTTATCTAAGGAAAATTTCGATTCGCTGGTCTTGTTTCAAGGTATTCTGCATCAAAGGTTTTTAAATAAGCTCGAGTTGGCTCAAATTAAATGTTCCCAAACACTACTTAGTTTATTCTCCTTCCCATAACCTATTTTCTTAGTTCCAATGCTTAACAGTAGGTCAAACCCTAAAAGCTTATCAAAAAAAATTGCCTTTTATTATGATTAGCTTGGACACCTGGAAATAGCCTAATTATTTACAAAAAATAACCGTTTTTTGGTAAAACTTTGATATGATAACACTAGAAATTTCTTAAGGATAGTTGGCAACCTCTCATCATGAGAACAGTGTTGCCAAAAACAGTGTTCTCATTAGGTTAACATATTTTATTTTTAAACTTTATGAAAATCTTTTTCTTTTTGTAGTTTTGTGCCAATTGAAAGCATATTTTTACAATAAGCCACATTTATAGGTATTTAACTACTAATTTAAATAAAAACTAAAATTAAACTTAATAAATAACAACAAAAAAGTCATACATAAACACAACACTTCACCACAAAATTTTTGTCAAAATTCAAATTTTTCTCTTTCAAATTAATAACAATTACAACAACAAAGACAACAAACATAGTCGAAACAATTCTCAAATCTTTAAGTATACTCTGGTCACTTTAAAAATATTTTTGCCGGAAGTACTTTCCATGATTTTACACACAAAAATGTAGGGATTTACACAAAAAATGTTTGAGCAAAAAATTCATAGGACTTTTTAGTAATTTGGGGAAAAGTATTGTGTTATTTGAAGGTTTTTTTTTTGGGGAATTAAAAAGAAAGACAAATTAAAATAAATGGTTAAAAAAGCTGGCTTGGCTTTGATATTTTGGGTGGGTGCAACTTTTGTTGTAGGGGAGATTTGTGGGGGTGTGGTTCTTTTGTAGTTTGTAGCCAATTTTAGGTTGTAATTATAAAAAAATGGTTAAAATTATGTAAAAAAAATATAAAAGTGTGTTTGGGTTTATGTTTACAAAACCAATAAAAATTGTAGTGATTATAACTAAATACTAGGTTTGCGATAAAGCCACTAGTGGAACAATTAGCTGGGTTAGGTTACATTTTGATATTTAAAAAAATGTTAAATTTCTGAAACAAGTTATCGTTATTTTAATGATAATCTTGTTATATAATACAATATTAAGAGTCTCCTTTACTACTCGACTATAGTCCGCTCTCCACTAGACTATAGTTTCCTCTACCACTCGACTATAGTTTCCTTTTCCACTCGACAATGGTCTCCTCTACCTCTCGTTCTATACTAGTCGACTGCTGTCTCCTTTACTACTCGACCATAGTCTCGTTTACTACTCTACTATAGTCCCTTCTTCTATTTGTATATAGTCCCCTCTACTACTCGACTGTAGTTTACTCTAATGCTAGACTAAAGTCTCCTCTACTAAACGACTATAGTCTCCTTTACTACTAGACTATAGTCTCCTTTACTACTCGACTATAGTCTCCTTTGCTACTCGAGTATAGTCCCCTTTACTTGTCGACTACAGTGTTCTTTACTACTCGACTATAGTCTCCTTTACTACTTGACTACATTCTCATATAGTCTTCTTTACTACTCGACTATAGTCTTCTTTGCTAATCGATTATAGTCTCCTTTACTACTCGACTATAGTCTCCTTTACTACTCGACTATAGCCTCCTTAACTATTCTACTATACGAGTAGTCTCCTTTACTGTTCGAGTATAGTCTCCTTTGCTACTAGAGTATAGTCTCCTTTACTTCTCGACTATAGTCTCCTTTACTACTCGACTATAGTCTCCTTTACTACTCGACTTTAGTCTCCATTACTTCCCGACTATAGTCTCCTTTACTACTCGACTATAGTCTCCTTTACTACTCGACTATGGTCTCCTCTTCTACACGACTTTATTCTCATCTACTTCTTGACTATAGTCCCCTTTACTACTAAATAGAATATAGTATCCTTTACTTCTTGACTATAGTCTCCTTTACTACTAGACTATAGTCTCCTCTTCTACTCGACTATTTCCTCCTTTACCACTCGACTATAGTCTCCTCTTTCACTCGACTATAGCCTCTTCTTCCACTCGTCTATAGTCTCCTCTACTACTCGAATATAGTCTTCTATTTCACTCGACTATAGTCTCTTCTTCCACTCCCAGGAGTCTCCTCTTCCACTTGACTAAAGTTTACTGTACCACTCGTCTATAGTCTTTTCTAATACTGGACTATAGTCTTCTCTTTCAGTCGACTATAGTCTCCTGTACTACTGGACTTAAGTCTCCTCTTCTACTCGAATATAGTCTTCTCTAGTACTCGACTATAATCTCTCCTTTACTACTAGAATATAGTCTGCTTTACTTGATAATAGTCCCCTCTACTATTCGACTATAGTCTCCTCTAACACTCGACTATAGTCTCATCTCCCACTCGACTATAGTCTCATCTCCCACTCGACTATAGTCTCCTCTCCTACTCGAGTATAGTCTCCTCTTCCACTCGACTATAGTCTTCTCTTCCACTCGAGTATAGTCTCCTCTTCCACTCGACTATAGTCTTCTCTTCCACTCGACTATAATCTCCTCTTCCAATCGACTATAGTCTCTTCGTCCACTCGGCTAAAGTCTTTTCTTATAAAGTCTCCTTAACTACTCTAATCCTCGACTGACTAGTCTTCTCTACTACTCAACTATGATTTCCTCCAATACTCGACTATAGTCTTCTTCAATAATCGACTATTGTCTTCTCTAATACTCAATTATATTCTCCTCGATTATATTCTACTCGATATAACTCCCTTATACTATTGTTCGACTATAAAATATGACAATGATTAAGGCAGAGACAACGCGATGATAACCTAATATAAATATTTGACAAAGCGGTGATGATACAGTTGCCAGATGTAATTTTCAGAGTTGGCAACTGTTAAACAGAGTTGGAAGCAATGACCACCTTTTATATGGTTGGCAAAGCGATTGTGGTAACTGTATGAAAGAGAAGGGAGATAAAAAGCGCTCATTCAAACTTCCTGATATTTAAAAGGAAACATGGAAAAGTCCCAGGGTAATTAAAACTTATTCTAACGACTCCATTAAAAGGCCATTAAGGCCGTGATATGTCATTGCTAAAAGCTTTGTTATATATTTCATTAACCTGTAATTATACCCCTACCAATTGTTCCAGAGTTTAACTAAAAAAACTAAACAAAAATATATTAAAGTGTGGATTTGTGTACATTGGACAATAATTAACGACAAATAGCAGTTTAAATTGTTCTATTGTTTTATTTATAGATCTCCCCCGAAAAAAAGAAACAAAAATAATTATAGAATGAAAACAGAATAGAATGATAACTGATAATAAACGCGTTGTTTAGGACAAATATGCACTGAATTATTTGATTGATTGGTTGATTGATTTAATTGAATTGAGTAATCATTTAATTTAATTAAATTGAATTAATTATTTTGTGTATACTTAAAGTTTTATTTAGATGGAAATTTTTCTTCTCTTTGTCATGTTTGTCGCGTAGCAGAGAAGTTGATGGAACATATGGACTTCCGAATCCTATAGCAGTTGACGTGGTTTTTGTTTGGGGTAGTAGACATAGGTTAGTTTATATTTTAAGATTTTTATTTTTGTAGAAATGCGTTGTTTTATAACGATTTTTTTTTGGGTTCATATATTTTTTTAGTGGTGGAGGTCGTGGTTATAATTAATAGTTTTATATATTTTTTTTTGAATAAAAATTGAAAAATATTTATGAAATAAAAAATGTTAAGAAAAGAAAAATGAAATAAATAAATTATTAAATTTTGATTAGCCATTACAAAATGAATAAAGAAAGCTGGTTCACAGAGATTTTATATGAGAAAAGATATAACTTGAAATGACTTTAAGATAAGAAATCATAGAAAAAAATATCTTATGAATGCCTTAAATGTTACCAGAAAATAATAAAAAACACTACCCACATATGACAAATATTTAATTTAAACACTTATGTCTTAAATAATAATAATAAAAATTAAGCTTATGCGTAATGGCTGTTTTTCTAGCCACAAAACTTTAAAAATTATATATTATTTTCGATTTTTATTAACTACAACGTTAACTTACCCGCTATTTTTGAATTGAGAAAATATGGATCCGGCTGCCAAAGATTATCAAAAAATTCTGGAAGTAATGTGACATAGTCGTCTCCTTCTTCGAATATGTCATCGGATATTTCTAATCTAGACTCTAACCATTTTTGGTGTATAAACATATCTACTCTAAATAAAAGAAACATAAAAGAATAATTTATAAAATATCCGAGAAGAAATCTTAAAACGAAACACAAAATGAACTTTTTTAATCACCGATTTAAAAGATATTTTACAAACTAAGACATGTATCAAAATAGCCTTTTTTACTACTCGACTATAGTCCCCTTTACTTCTCGACTATAGTCTCCTCTGCTCTACTATAGTCTCCTCTACTACTCGACTATAGTCTCCTCTACTGCTCGAATATAGTCTTCTCTACTAGTCGACTTTAGTATCCTCTACTACTCTACTATAGTCTCCTCTACTACTCGACTTTAGTCTCCTCTACTACTCGACTATAGTCTCCTCTGCTACTCGACTGTAATTTCCTCGACTATAGTCTCCTACACTACTCGACTATATTCTCCTCTACTACTCTACTATAGTCTCCTCTACTTCTCGACTATAGTTTCCTCTACTGCTCGACTATAGTCTCCTCTACTGCTCGACTATAGTCTCCTCTACTACTCGACTATATTCTCCTCTACTGCTCGCGTATAGTCTCCTCTACTACTCGCATCTACTACTCGATTATAGTCTCCTCTACTACTCCAATATATTCTCCTCTATTACTCGACTATAGTCTCCTCTACTTCTCGACTATATTCTCCTCTACTACTCGACTATAGTCTCCTCTACTTCTCGACTATAGTTTCTACTGCTCGACTATAGTCTCCTCTACTACCCGATTTTAGTACTACTCGACTATAGTCTTCTCTACTGCTTGAATATAGTCTCCTCTACTACTCGACTATAGTTTCCTCTACTTCTCGACTATAGTCTCCAATACTGCTCGACTATAGCCTCCTCTACTACTCAACTATATTCTCCTCTACTACTCGACTATAGTCTCCTCTACTACTTAAATATAGTCTCCTCTACTGCTCGACTATAGTCTCCTCTGCTACTCGATTATAGTCTCCTCTACTGCTCGACTATATTCTCCAAAACTACTCGACTATAGTCTCCTCTACTACTTGAATATAGTCTTCTCTACTACTCAACTATAGTCTTCTCTACTTCTCGACTATATTATCCTCTACTGCTCGACTAAAGTCTCCTCTACTACTCGATTAAAGTCTTCTCTACTACTCGACTATAGTCTACTCTACTACTCGACTATAGTCTCCTCTACTACTCGACTATAGTCTCCTCTACTACTCGACTATAATCCCCTCTACTATTCGACTATAGTCTCCTCTACTACTCGACTATAGTCTCCTCTACTACTCGACTATAGTCTCCTCTACTACTCGACTATAGTCTCCTCTACTTCTCGACTATAGTCTCCTCTACTGCTCGACTAGTCTCCTTTTCTACTTAACTATAGTCTCCACTACTACTCAACTATAGTCTCTTCTACTGCTCGACTAAAGTCTCCTCTAATACTCAACTATAGCTCTTCTACTACTCGACTACATTTTCCAGTTACTCTACTGTAGTCTCTTCTAGCACTCGACCTTAGTCTTCTCTAGTACTCGACTATAGTATCCTCTACTACTCGTCTGTAGTCTACTACCTAGAAATATATTACCATTTTGGTTCATATTAAAATTTTATTCAAGTTCATTTTGCGGAAATTTTTTTAAAAACCCCTACCGAAAGTCCATATCCTCTACATTGATTGAATTTATATCTACTACAAATATACTAAAATCTACAATAACTGGAGAGCCCTTTCTTGAGGGTGGCCGTATTTCTGAAAAAGAAATTAATGAAAATTTTAAGACATTATAATAAAATTGAATTTTGTTTTAACAACAAAATACCGGTTTATTTAAAAGGGAGAGGAAACGGAAATTCAACAAACATGACCCTGGTGTTAACAACACACACACAAACACTTATTCATATTATAAATGACTCGTGTTTTTGCTCTCTCTCTCTCTTTCTTTCTTTCTCTTATATTTGTATAAGCTTTTGTAGAGAAAAATCAATAACGGTTTTTCATTGAATTTGTTATTGTTATGTTTAATTTAACGAAACCAAAACAAATAATTTACATATACATACCCACACCAATACCTTAAGTATGGGTGTATGTATGTAAGAGGTAGGTGTTAAGTTGTAGGTGTAAATTTCACGTGCATTTGGAAAAAAAGAAAACAAAACAGAACCATAACATAAATAAACCGTGATTCGTGTTAACAGTCATTATCAGGGATCGTACAACCAACAACTCTTTTCAAATTCTTATTTCTTCTACCCCTTCATTTCCTTCAATTGCCTTTACGTACAAGTAATTTCGGGTTGGCCATGTAAATCAATTGTTTTGTATTTTCAGGGGTGTAAATTAATGTGTAGACGACGTCGACGACGCCGTATAAAGTTTAAGTGTAACCTTGAATTGTAGTGTCAAGTTCAATTAAAAAACTGATTAAATTCCTAAATTTTTTACTTTTTTCTAAAGCCTTCATTTGGCTAACACTTTTATTGTACAATACAAATTTTGTAACAATTTATCACACAGCTCAGCAAAATTTAAGGAAATTTTGAAAACTTCAGAATTTTTGTTAAACAAAACTTTAAAATATTCTACATTATAATTATTAGTTATTTTTTTTTTGTTTAGCTTACACGTCATTATTATTTATATTCATATACAGGGCTAAAATGTTGCTAAATTTATCATTTCCTCTCGGAAGGTAGTAAAAGAGAAACTTACCCTTGACATAATTGGGCGGTAATACCACTCTTGGCTTGGCTGTATAATTTACATTTGCTTCCGTAGATTCGGTTAACCTAAAATTATAAAAAGAGGAGAAAAATATAAATGTCATAGATATTAAGAAGCTAGTATCTTATTTTAAATCTTAAGACTTAATTTAGTTAAACATTTAACAAAATTCAAAAATTGCTAAGATAAAAGAATATACATACATACTTCCGCGTAGGTCGTAGAAACCAAATGCAATTGAAACTGGTCTTGTTAACGTAAAAATTTGGAAAAATCCGCTTTCAATAAACCGGTTAATTAATCCATTTCAAACTACAAACTTCGACTGTGACTGAAATCTATGGTAACCCTCTTTATAAAAACCTTACAAAATCGGTCCTCTACTACTCGACTATAGTCTCCAGTACTACTTGACTATAGTCTCCTGTAACACTTGTCTCTAGTTTCGACTCTACTAACCTACTATAGTCTTCTCTACTACTCGACTATAGTCTTCTCTACTACTAGACTATAGTCTCCTCTATTACTCGACTAGTCTCATCTTTTACTCGACTATAGTCTCCTCTACTTCTCGACTGTAATCTTTTCTAGGACTCGAATATAGTCTTCCCTACTTCTCGACTATAGTCTCCTCTACTACTCGACTATAGTATCCTCTACTACTCGACTAGTTTCCTCTACTACAGTCTCCTCTACTTCTCTACTATAGTCTACTCTACTACTCGACTTTAGTATCCCCTAGTACTCGACTATAATCTCTTCTAGTACTTGACTTTCTTCTACTACTCGACTATTGTCTCCTCTACTACTCGACTATAGCTACCTCTACTTCTAAACTTTAGTCTCCTCTACTTCTCGACTATAGTCTCCTCTACTTCTCGACTTTAGTCTCCTCTACTTCTCGACTGTAATCTTCTCTACTTTTTGACTATTATCTCCTCTACTTCTCGACTCTAATCTCCTCTACTACTCGACTATAATCTCTAGTACTCGACTATATTCACCTCTACTACTCGACTTTAGTCTCCTCTACTATTGTCTCCTCTACTTTTGGACTATAGTCTCTACTTCTCGACTATAGTCTCCTCTACTTCTCGACTTTAGTCTCCCCTACCTCTCGACTATAGTCTCCTCTAATACTCGACTATTGTCTCCTCTACTACTCGACTATAGTCTCCTTTAATACCCGACTATAGTCTCTATTACTACTCGTTTATAGTCTCCTCTACTTCTCGACTATAATCTCTTCTAGTACTCGAATATAGTTTTCTCTCTACTCAACTAGTCTCCTCTTCTACTCAACTATAGTCTCCTCTACTACTCGACAATAGTCTCCTCGATTGGATAAAGCAGTTCTTAAAATAAGCAGGTCAAGGAATCCAACTTCCGACTGAAAAGTTCGTCGATCCTCGTCAAATCCAAAGGCACGCCAATAAGAGAAACTGGTTAAGGAATCCAATTTCCAACTAAAAAGGTTGACGATAAGATGCGGCAGTCCCTACAAGGTATCGTCAAATCCAAGGACATTGTAAAAAGAGAAACACTTTATACAAATCGACAGATACCGACTCTAGGGAATCTAGAAGAGACAAGTAGCTTTAAAACCCTCAAATCTGACATACTGGACATGATCTCACCAGGTGATCTACAAATGGTACATATATTGACCGACTTATAAGCATTCCAGCATAACTTGCATGAATTAGGGGTTGTTGGAAACCAAGCTACGTTTCTGATTGGCCTTAACTTGGTAAGCACAGACTTATCTTGGTATATCCTTCATCTCAACTGTGGATACTGACCCCCTTGTGGTATCACCCGGGAACTACGGTGACATCCATGTAGGTTATTTATTTCTTTTGAAGGATCTCTGGATCATTTAACGGATAGAGCAAGGCTTTGATATCAAAGTGGACTTCATAGTCTAAATGGAAATAGTTAGACTGTCATACTTCAAATTAATTTTTAATAAACTCACGTTTTTCATGATACAATTTCCATTCAGTCTGGCAGCCCTTTAAATTTCATTTAAACTATAATAAGTGTTGCCAAACTTAAATTAACATAAAGTAAAATGTAAATTAACATTTTCCTGTTGATAATGACTATCTGTAAGTCGTTTTCAAAAAATTTGAACATAAAAAGCGATTAATGTCCATTAATATGACCAAAGTAAATTCAAGCTAAATATTCAAACAGTCAAATTACCTCATGCATATTTAACAAATTCCAACAAATATTACCGACTTAATTAGTATAAGGAAATACCTTAACGTAACTTATTACTAGAAACCCCTTTCAAAACCTTAACCTAACCCAAACCAACCACCCTCCAAAACCCATCATGGCTTGTTGAAATGGGTAACAAATTTATGATACCGTAAGACATTAAAAACCATTTTTTTTCTGCCAACAAATAAACTCGAAAAGAAGACACGATATGTTTATTAAAAAAAAAAACATTTTTGCAATATAAAATGTTTATTAAAAATACAAAACAAAATCGATAATTCTTAGACCTAGATAAGTTTCGAGCAAAAAAATATCAAATAAAGTTGACAAAGCGCTCAAGGTTAACGTTAACAAAAAAAAAAATCCTAACTTTAGATTTAATGTTACCTTAGCACGAAATTCATATTTTATACAATAATAAAATACAAAATATTCGAAAAATTTATTCACACACATGAAATTAGTTTTGAAATAAGGAATAAGTATTTAACTTTAATAATAGATTGACTTGTTAACTAATTTAGAATAAGTTAAAAAATTAAATATATTTGAAAAATGTATTCCAACACATGGAATTGGTTTTGAAATAAGTATTTAAATTTAACAATAAATCGAATTGTTAACTAATTTAGAATAAGTTAAAAAATTATCTAGAAATTTGCTAAGAACTTGAAATATTTTTCTTAATCCGGAAAGATATGAGTAATCTAAAACTTTCGAGTTTATTTTGAAAGCTTTTGGTAATATTTAAATTTAATTATTTCACTTAATATCTAATTTCCTTCTCCCATTTGTCTATCAAAAATCGATCTATGGAATTTGTTTAACAAAACCAATAAAATTATTAATGTTTATTAGGCCATTATCAATGACAAATAGTAATTAGGAGCATATGGATTTTTTTCTAAATGAAACCTTAGTTTAATGACCCACAATTAATTTAGTTATAGACGTTTTAACATTAGAAATTACATCTAAAAAACGCAGAATTTTCCGTTGAAATAAATAGACATACGAGGGTTCTATTTAAGTTTTGGAAGTATCAAATAAGAATAGACATTTTAAAATAAAAATGGCTTTTTTTCGAAAATTTCCCCTTGATGGTCATGTGTGATACAAAATTATGTGTCAAAGTTGACAGTTCTATGTTGCTCAAGCGATACGGTGACCACGCGACCTATTGTGTAAACAACTCTACTATAGACCTACTCGACTATAGCCTCCTCTACTACTTGACTATAGTCCCTTCTACTACTTGACTATAGTCTCCTCTACAACTTGACTATAGTCTCCTTAACTACTTGACTATAGTCTCCTCTACTACTTGCCTAAAGTCCCCTCTACTACTCGACTATGGTCTACTCTACTACTCCACTATAGTCTCCTCTACTACTCGACTTTAGTTTCCTCTAGTACTCGACTATAGTCCCCTCTAGTACTCGACTATAGTATCCTCTAGTACTCGACTATAGTCTCCTCTAGTACTCGACTATAGTCTCCTCTAGTACTCGACTATGGTCTTCTCTAGTACTCGACTATGGTCTTCTCTAGAACTCGACTATAGTCTTCTCTAGTACTCGACTATAGTCTTCTCTAGTACTCGACTATAGTCTCCTCTAGTACTCGACTATAGTCTCCTCTACTACTCAACTATAGTCTCCTTAGTACTCGACTATAGTCTCTTCTAGTACTCGACTATAGTTTCCTCTAGTACTCGACTAAAGTCTCCTCTAGTACTCGACAATAGTCTTCTCTACTACTTGACTATAGTTCCCTCTAGTACTCGACTATAGTCTCCTCTACTACTCAACTATAGTCTCCTTAGTACTCGACTATAGTCTCTTCTAGTACTCGACTATAGTGTCCTCTAGTACTCGACTAAAGTCTCCTCTAGTACTCGACTATAGTCTTCTCTACTACTTGACTATAGTCCCCTCTACTACTCGACTATACTCTCCTCTAGTACTCGACTATAGTCTCCTCTAGTACTCGACTATAGTCTCCTCTAGTACTCGACTATAGTGTCCTCTACTACTCGACTATAGTCTCCTCTACTACTCAACTATAGACTCCTTTAGTACTCGACTATAGTCTCCTCTAGTACTCGACTAAGTAGAGGAGACTTCTCGACTATAGTCTCCTCTACTACTCAACTATAGTCTCCTTAGTACTCGACTATAGTCTCTTCTAGTACTCGACTATAGTTTCCTCTAGTACTCGACTAAAGTCTCCTCTAGTACTCGACTATAATCTTCTCTAATACTTGACTATAGTCCCCTCTAGTACTCGACTATAGTCTCCTCTACTACTCAACTATAGTCTCCTTAGTACTCGACTATAGTCTCTTCTAGTACTCGACTATAGTTTCCTCTAGTACTCGACTAAAGTCTCCTCTAGTACTCGACTATAGTCTTCTCTACTACTTGACTATAGTCCCCTCTACTACTCGACTATACTCTCCTCTAGTACTCAACTATAGTCTCCTCTAGTACTCGACTATAGTCTCCTCTAGTACTCGACTATAGTGTCCTCTACTACTCGACTATAGTCTCCTCTACTACTCAACTATAGACTCCTTTAGTACTCGACTATAGTCTCCTCTAGTACTCGACTATAGTCTCCTCTAGTATTCGACTAAGTAGAGGAGACTTCTCGACTATAGTCTCCTTTACTTCTCGACTACAGTCCCCTCTACTACTCGACTATAGTATCCTCTAGTACTCGACTAAAGTCTCCTCTAGTACTCGACTGTAGTCTTCTCTACTAATTGACTATAGTCCCCTCTACTACTCGACTATACTCTCCTCTAGTACTCGACTATAGTCTCCTCTAGTACTCGACTATAGTCTCCTCTAGTACTCGACTATAGTGTCCTCTACTACTCGACTATGGTCTCCTCTACTACTCAACTATAGACTCCTTTAGTACTCGACTATAGTCTCCTCTAGTACTCGACTATAGTCTCCTCTAGTATTCGACTAAGTAGAGGAGACTTCTCGACTATAGTCTCCTTTACTTCTCGACTACAGTCCCCTCTAAATACTACTCGACTATAGTCTCCTCTAGTACTCGACTATAGTCTCCTCTAGTACTCGACTATAGTCTCCTCTAGTACTCGACTATAGTGTCCTCTACTATAGTCTCCTCTACTACTTGACTATAGTCCCCTCTACTACTCAACTATAGTTACCTCTTTTATTTGATTTCTCGATTATAATCTCCTCTTCTACGACTATAGTCTTCTCTAATGTTAAGACCTAGATTGAGTCATACAACTAGTGACTATTGTCTCGACTATGATGTCTTCTTCTACTCGACTATCATCTACTATTCGGCTCTACTACTCGACTCTACAACTCGACCGCAACTTCTGCAATTTCGTACCGATCATAGTTTCCTTTCATGACCGGCCTAAGTAAAGATATATGCGGCCCTAATAGTGACAGCTACTTGTGGGAAAGTTTTAGATATAAACGGGACTAGATCTGTCTTTAATGAATACATCTTTGGACAGATAGTCATCTAACATTTGACGAATTGTATACTATATAAAGAACCACGATCGAAGAAACAATTGAGCTATATAAAAAAACACGTTTAATGAAAGAATTGAGCTATATAAAGAACCACTTTTGATGAAAGAATTGAGCTATATAAAGAACCACTTTTGGTGAAAGAATTGAGCTATATAAAGAACCACGTTTGATAAAAGAATTTGACTATATAAAGAACCACGATTGAATAGTGAATTTGACTGTATAAAGAACCACGATTGAAGAAAGAATCGGACTATATAAAGAACCACATTTAAAGAAAGAATCGGACTATATAGAGAACAACGATTGATGAACAAATTTGACTATATAAAAAAACACGAAGCAAGAATTTGACTATATAAAGAGACACGATTCAAGAAAGAATTGGACTATATAAAGAACCTCGATTGAAAAAAGAATTGGACTGTATAAAGAACCACGATTGAAGAACGAATTGGGCTATATAAAGAACCACGAATGAAGAAAGAATTGGACTATATAGAGAACCACGATTGGAGAAAGAATTACAATGAAAATGCTAAATTTAGAATAAAAACGGGCATCACTAATGTTAAAAGAGGACGTCCAAAGTTTCGACTGACGTGAAGTCCGGAAATGGATCATGGAAAATATAAGCCATGGAAATAGTGGCTGGAAGTCTATCACTTCATTAGAATTATGAGAACACTATCACATCAGTCGCAAAGGGTTAAATATGTCGAGGCATAGCCCGAATTTGTTACAGAAAGTGTTTGTAATTGAGATCTACTTATAATTTCTGAAAATGGTTTTTTTGAGTATTTTTTTTTTACAAATTTCAAATTTTTATTAGATTATAAAATTGTTTTTATAAAAATTTTTAAACTTACCACATTAGTATGACACCAAATCCAAATGAAAACACTAGATTCGTATAACGGTCTAACATTATGATGCCCCCGTCTTGATGAAATAATAACGAAAAAAAATCGAACAAAAACCAAAGGAAAATAAATAAAATAAATATCAAATCATCTCACTTTTTTCGTTAAGGGAATTTTCATTATTTCGAAATTTTAATTTTTCTTTTTTGTAAAAAATTTTGAAAAATTTTACTTGATGAGTTTTAGAGAAATCACACTTTAAGGTTTCTTCTTTTTATTTTCTTGAATTTTAACATTAAGTTTTTTAAGGGGATTTTCACAAATTCAAATCAATTTTTGAGTTGTGGGGGGTATTTGTGGAGGCTTAGGCCAAGGCTTTGAAGGCATTACGTTTAAGTTGAAATTATTTATTTTATTTTTTGATTGATTTTAATATTTTATTAGTTTTTATAAAAAATGCACATATTTTTTATTCTTGAGATTTTAGTTTTTTTTTTGTTTCAGGAATTTTGTAATCGCTAATTTCTGTTGAAATTCCAATATTTCTCTTTTTTCTGCTGAAATTTCAATATTTCGCTTTTCACTTCCGAAACTTTAATATTCCGAGTTTATTTTTTTTTGCCAAAATTTCAATATTTTTTTCTATTGAAATTTTAATATTTCGTTGTTTACTTAAAAATTTCAATATTTCGTGTTTTTCTAAGGAAGTTTTATTATTTCTCTTTTCACTTCTGAAATTACAATATCTTGTTTAATGATACCGAAATTTTAATATTTCGCTTTTACTTTCGAAATTTTAATATTTCGTTTAATGTTACCGAAATTTCAATATTTCGTTGATTCTACCGAAATCTCAATATTTCGTTTATTCGGACGAAATTTTAATATTTTGCTTTTTACTTCCGAAATTTTAATATATTGTTTAATGTTACCGAAATTTCAATATTTCGTTTATTCTATCGAAATCTTAATATTTCGTTTTTTATGTTATTTCCTTTCGGAATTTCAATATTACGTTATTTCCTTCCGAAATTTCAATATTTTGTTTTTTCACTTCCGAAATTTCAATATTTCACTTAATATTTCTTATTTTATTCGTTAATTAATATGATTTTATTCGATTTTCTTTGCTTTAGCTGTTGTATATTTTTATAAATTATAAATATTTCTATTATTCCTATAATATTTTTAAGTATTTGTGTGATGAATATTATTTACAATATTTATAATTTTTGCAACCGTATGCTTAAGTAGTTATTCATTGAATAAACTGGCAAATCTAAAGAAAAAAGTTCCTACATTGAATTATCACTGGCTGTAAAAAAAAACGTTGAAAAAAAACATACTTGGACAAGATATTACCGATAGTGATAGTAAAGATATTCATCTTTTTTTTTTGTTGCTGTTCGTTATTGTCTTTTTTGCCTTCCAATAGAGAATACGGACTGTCTCGAAAGGGGGCAGTTTTATGCATCTAATTTAGATTAGACAACAATTTTACTAGACATAAATAACTATTTGTTACCCTACCCAAAGGAAAGTGCATAAAATTAAAAGCTTTTGCATAAATTTTGTCATATCTTACCAAAGCAACTCAATATTTGCAGACTTATGCATCTTTCTTGGCTACCTTGTGTAATCTAGTGAAGAAAGTGATAT
Source organism: Stomorhina lunata (assembly GCA_933228675.1). Lineage (NCBI taxonomy): Eukaryota > Metazoa > Arthropoda > Insecta > Diptera > Rhiniidae > Stomorhina > Stomorhina lunata. The sequence continues at coordinate 107,699,765 of OW121744.1, read as the reverse complement.
GGCAACGCTATTTAAAGAGTTCACAAACTTCATTGTTTACATTTAATAACTTCACAAATCATATCTGACATGAATAATACATATTTAATTAGTCTACTTTTACACACATCAAGTCAGTTCAAGTTTCATGTCTTGACTTTTTAGGAGATAGAGGTAAAGGAAATAGAATGAGGTATGTCCGCCGAGGGATGCAAATGGTATGCAGTTGTTGCCTGGGGTCCTTGCTAACAGGTAATAACTGTATTCAATTCCTACTCGCACCTACTCGTGGTTCATCCTAGAAACCTGAACAACCTAGTTGAAGATGCGGTAAACAACCCGTGTGGAATTTTAGGTCAAGGCTAACATGAGATTGAGTTATCTTGGAGCCATTTCGACGTATTTGGTCTAAAATAATAGTACTTGGTAAATTACAAAACTGTAGCGTCTGTTCAACATGTTAGTTGCGGCTGAAAGCGGGCATCTGTCTCGGATCGAGGAGCTTTACGCTTTACCAACGTGGCTCTAGTCTTTGGACTCAATCGACTTAGCACTTACGATGTTTAAAGCATGAAAAGAAACAACGTTACAGAATATACTACTCCAAGCGGTAATCATGCGAGAAATCCCCCTGCAGTTCAAGTTTCAAGTCTTGACTTTTTAGAAGAGAGAGGTAAAGGAAATAGAACGAGGTATGTTCGCCGAGGGATGCAAATGGGATGCAGTTGTTGCCAGGGGTTCCTGCTAACAAGTAATAACTGTATTCAATTCCTACTCGCATCTACTCGTGGTTCATCCTAGAAACCTGAACAACCTAGTTGAAGATGCGGTAAACAACCCGTGTGGGATTTTAGCTCAGGGCTAACGTGAGATTGAGTTATCTTGGAGCCATTTTGACGTATTTGGTCTAAAATAATAGTACTTGGTAAATTACAAAACTGTAGCGTCTGTTCAACATGTTAGTTGCGGCTGAAAGCGGGCATCTGTCTCGGATCGAGGAGCTTCACGCTTTACCAACGTGGCTCTAGTCTTTGGACTCAATCGACTTAGCGCTTACGATGTTTAAAGCATGGAAAGAAACAACGTTACAGAATATACTACTCCAAGCGGTAATCATGCGAGAAATCCCCCTGCAGTTCAAGTTTCAAGTCTTGACTTTTTAGGAGAGAGAGGTAAAGGAAATAGAACGAGGTATGTTCGCCGAGGGATGCAAATGGGATGCAGTTGTTGCCAGGGGTTCCTGCTAACAGGTAATAACTGTATTCAATTCCTACTCGCACCTCCTCGTGGTACATCCTGGAAACCTGAGCAACCTAGTTGAAGATGCGGTAAACAATCCGTGTGGGATTTTAGGTCAGGGCTAACGTGAGAGGGAGTTATCTTGGAGCCATTACGATGTATTTGGTCTAAGATAATTGTACTTGGTAAAGTACAAAACTGAAGCGTCTGTTCAACATGCTAGTTGCGGCTGAAAGCGAGCATCTGTCTCGGATCGAGGAGCTTTACGCTTTACCAAAGTGACTCTTGTCTTTGGACTCAATCGACTTAGCACTTACGATGTCTTAAGCATGGAAAGAAACAACATTACAGAATATACTATGGGGTAATCATGGTGAACCTACTAAACGACCGGCAGTATGGATTTCGTAGGGGCCGCTCTACGGTTGATGTATTAGCCTTTTTATCGGAGAAATGGTGCCGTTCTATTTACCGTTTTGGCGAAAGTAAAGTTATAGCTCTTGTTATTTCTAAGGCGTTTGATAGAGTGTGGCAAGGAGCACTTCTATCAATCGAGCTTTCTCAGAGATCGCACTATAAGATTTGTTATAGATGGGATATCGTCCAACGAGTTCAAGAATAACTCGGGGGTACCACAAGGCTCCGTTCTTTCTCCTGCTCTATTTCTTATTGTTCTAAATGACCTTCTATGTCAAGCTTCCAATCCTATCTACTCTTTTGCAGATGATAGCAACATCTGTCATTCGTATTCATTCAACTTTAGGCCAAGCATGTTGGATATCAATTCCAAGATACAAACCATCTCTACAATATCCAATTGGGGTCGTTCTAATAGGGTCGATTTCAAAGCTCGAAAGACAAAATGTTGCGTGTTAACGCACAAACGCGTAATGAACAATATTGAGGAATCAGAAACTCTTGATGTACTAGGCATGAAAATTCAGTGTGATGTCCGTTGGACTAACCACGTTTTTCACGTATCGAAAGAAGCATTTAATTGTCTCGGCTTTCTAAAGCGGTAAAACATACTTCACTCCAACTGATCTCCTTAATATCTATACCACTTATATCCGACCGAAAATGGAATACAACTCTCATGTATGGGCCGGTGCTTCAAAGTCTATTTTGGAGTTTCTCGACCGTGTACAAGAGAGGGCGAAGGTGCTTATCGGTGACAGTAGGGTAGCCAACTCTATTGACTCATTGTAGCATCGTCGTTATGTGGGTTGCTTTTCACTGTTCTATTGCTACTACAATGGCATGTGCTAAAACGAAATAAGGGATCTTGTTCCCGAAACTAGGGATCTTGTTCTTCGTAGCACACGCAACTCAACAACTGCTCATCCCATTGTAGTCGATTTTCCAGTTGATCGCACGACGCGCTATAGAGAAAACTCGTTTTTTAGCCGCATAGCATGTGGAATAAACTTCCTGCATCAGTCTTCCCCTCTAGACAGACGTTGCCCACATTTTATCACCACCAAACGCCGGCAGATATGGCTTACAAAAACAATATGCCTTCAATCATTAGAGCCCTACATTGAGGCCCTATGCTCCACTGGGAGTCAAGGATGACAGAAGAGTACATTATCTGAGGAAGCCCCAAAACCAACGCCATAGGTAAGTCACTATTGTATTTTCTTCTTTGAAGTAACTTAGGTTATGTTAGAAATGTAGTTTCAGCACGATACCTTTAGTGGTAAAACCGTTGGATTCATTGCGATGCTTTTAAAATATAGAATGAAACTGGTAACAGCGGTCATCAACAGTGGAGAATTTCACAAAGCCAAGCAAAGAGTTTTCTGAGGAAAAGCTTCTGGAAAGTGGAAGGGACTAGTGTCGTATCCAGATTGAGTACTTAACAAAGATCTTCTGAAGTCTAAAGTGTTTTCGGAAGAGACTAGTATCTCATTCCGTTTAGGTTTACTTTTATTTATTACATAATATTATGGACTGTGTAGACGCCTTTTAATGTAAATAAATTTTAAGAGCTGCCAGACAATTTTTTCATTAAATTACGATTAGAACACTTAGAATAGCGTGCTAAAATAATCTGATTTGATCATCAAAACTTTTCTACCCACAGATTTTTTTTTGTTAAAAATTTTCCTTTAGATGATGCTTTTGATATGATGATACCATTTGTCTGTCATTTGGTTTTTGTGGTCAACCATATATTGTTACCGACTAGAGCGAGAAATTAGAAATTCAAATTGAACCCCATCAATTGAATCGCGTGCCGATTTCATTTAGAGAGCGAGAGATCTCCACTACACCTTCTGTTTGTTGTTATTTTTATATGAATTCGGAAATGTATACAAAACACTTGAGAAATAATGACATTTCGTTTTGTTGTTGTTGTTGTTAGTGTGTTGCCCATTTTTTTTTTCGTTCATATCTTGACAAACAGATTAGCAGCAATTGAAAATTATTTGACTGAACGTTGAGTCTGGACTAGAGTATTTGGCAATTATATTGTAGTTTTTTGTTTCTATATAAGATTTTCAAAAGAATTGAAAAGAAAATGCAAACTTATAAAAGTCTGAGCAAGAAAATGATAAATAGTTTGGTTTTGAGAATGATATTTGAGATGGTTGATTGGATGGAATTTATAAATGTGATAACAGTGGTGGTTAAAATTGGTTGAAATTTTAAGCTGACATTGACATTTTTAGCTAGCGATAACTTTTCTATAAAAACACATCGCTAGCGTTTACTTTTCTATTAAAACTCATCGCTAGCGATAACTCTTCTATTAAATAGCCATAGCTTTTCTATTCAATCTCATCACTAGCGATAACTTTTCTATTAAAACTCATTGCTAGCGACAACTTTTCGTTTAAAACTCATCGCTAGCGATAACTTTTCGTTTAAAACTCATCGCTAACGACAACTCTTCGTTTAAAACTAATCGCTAGCGATAACTTCTAATTCAAAACTTATCGCTAGCGATAATTTTTTTTTTAAACTTTTCGCTAGTGATAACTTTTCTGTTAGAACTTATCACTAGGGATAAATTTCATATTATAACTTATCGCTAGCGATAATTTTTCTATTAAAACTTTACAAGGAGGAACATATGACACTTCTATTCTTTCTTCTTGTTTTACTTATTCTATCCTTTCCTCTAGTTGTAGGGATCACAATGGAGCTATTGGGCGACTGATGTCTCAACCTGTTTGCTTCTTACCACAAAACCAAGTCTTGAGCTTTACGTGGAGGAACATCTCTCACTTCTTATATTTCTTCACCTTTTACTTCTATTCTATCCTTTCCTCTTACTCTATTTGGAAGGATCACAATGGATCTTTTGGGTCTCCGAATAAGGATGCCAATTGGTATGATCTTTTTAAACTAACCTAAGAGCTTCTCTGTCATTAGCTCATCCTGTTCGGAAGCATTACGATATGCGACGAATCTCTTGAATACAAAACCAAACATCAGATGGCTTTATGAGGAAGAGTTTTTCTCGTTCATTAGCTTTTTCTTCAAAACTTAACGCCTTGAGTTTTTGTTCTTCTGCTCAACTTTTGCTCCCCACTGTATTTCCACACAATTGTATAAGGAAGTAGTTGTAATAGATTTTTATTACTTATTTGCGGTTTTGAATAACTTTTTATCATTTTTAGATAAATATAATTTTCAAAAAAGAAAAAAAAAATATCTATAAATTTTTATATAGAAAATAAACGAATTACGTAAAATCTTAAACTGCCATAAATTTATTTAAATTGAAGATCATTACAAATTTATAACTAATTAAAACTCATTTAAAATCTATTTATAATTTAAAATTTCTATTACGTTTTTGCAAAAATTTGCAACTTAAGGAAATTTACAAGAATTTTAAAGGAAATTTGTAGAATTTAAACTCAAAGAATATCCTTCAAAAATGGCATTGATTATATTATTTGAGCATATGGCGGCCAAAAGGAAATTATTGTAATTTCTGAGTCTCATATTCTGGGATTTGTTTGAATTGGGCCAAAATAAATAACTGACATTAATGGGAAATTATTTACAAATACATAATCATTACATTACATTTCATTTGCATTAAGGATGAGGAAGACTGATGTAATATACATTTTACTATAGAGTGAAAACGAATTTGAAATACTCTACCATAAGATAACACGTTGATTTGCTTATAGCCATGTTATTCATAAAATTTAGCCAAAGATAATAGGAAAATAACAAAAATATAATAACAATAAATTAAATCAAAGATAATGAAATGGAAAGTTATTCAAATTGTTTATATTAGTTTATCGTATCTAATAAAATGTTTATAATAAATATCCAATTAAACTTTAATAACTCAAAACAAATATGAAATCAAGGTTAAGCACTAAAGATCAGGTGATTTTTTTAACAACTTTCTTTTCGGCAACAAAACAGCTTGGATGTTTAGGTGTAACATGTTCGTGCTACTAACGCACGTGCCGACAAAAAGTCCTTTAAGGGTTGTTGGTTTATTAAAGTTAACAAATCAAAATGTGATTTCCTTTATTTGTATATGATTTTGTTGTATTTGTCTTTTAGTGTATCTTTCGGAAATATGATCTCAACACTTTGGGATTTCAAACTCAAATAGTGCGAACATAATTGTTTCCTATTAATATTAACCCTTTAAGTGTAAAAAGCAAAACACAATTTCCTCTTCATTGAAGCTCTTAAGTGAAGAAATTCTAAAAAAAACTCACAGAATTAAAAAAAATATAAAAATTAGGTGAAAAGGTCTTTGCTCAAGGCAACCCTCGTCATTTTCATTAGACCTAAAATATTGTTAAAACAATATGTTATGTTAATGTTAACTAGTTATGTCTAAAAACCCTTTAACATGTATGATATTGGTATAACATTAACATCACTGTTAGAATTTTTATGTCTAATGATAATGTGAAACAACAGAGCAATGTAAAAATAACATGTTTAACATTACAACTCTCTCTAATATATTTTCTGCGTTTTTGTTAAACTTATACAAAAGCTGAATGCTGCGAAATCTTTGTTTAGCCGAAACTCAATTCTCTTCACAGCCGATGTTTAGTAAAAAAGTGTTGCCAAAAGGTTAAAATAGTGAATCAGCTTCAAAGAAAGCAAGCGTGGATTTGTGAGTCAATAAAGTCATGCTGACAGCTTGTTTTTGGGCGGCCCGGGTATAATCCAACTTAAAGTGTCCATTTAGTGAGAAAATGAAAAAAGAAAGACAAAATTTAGCCAAGAAAAAAGCTATTTTACCTGGAAAGTAAATATAGAAAATTTTTATAGTAAAAAATTTTATATGGAAAAATTTTGTATATAAAAATAGTTATCGTGACAAATTTTCTAAAAAAAAAAATTATAGTGAAAAATTTTTTATAAAAAAATTTTTATAGCGAAAAATTTTCTATAGAAAAATTTTTATAGTGAAAAATTTTCTATAAAAAATGTTTATAGTAAAAAATTTTCTATAGAAAAATTTTTATAGTGAAAAATTGTATATAAAAATGTTCCACTATAGAAGTTTTTCTATAGAAAATTTTTCACTTTTTTATAGAAAAGGTTTTACTATAAAAATTTCTCTATAGAAATTTTGTCACGATAAAAATTTTTCTATAGAGAATTTTTCACCATAAAAATTTTTCTATTGAAAAATTTTCACTATAAAAATTTTTCTATTGAAAATTTTTCACTAATAAAATTTTTCTATAGAAAATTTTTTGCTATAAAAATTTTTCTGTAGAAAATTGTCACTATAAAAATTTTTCTATAGAAAATTTTTCACTATAAAAATTTTTCTATAGAAAATTTTACACTATAAAAATTTTTCTATAGAAAATTTTTCACTGTAAAAATTTTTCTATAGAAAATTTTTCACTATAAAAATTTTTCTATAGAAAATTTTTCACTATCAAAATTTTTCTATAGAAAATTTTTCACTATAAAAATTTTTCTATAGAAAATTTTTCACTATAAAAATTTTTCTATAGAAAATTTTTCACCATAAAAATTTTTCTATTGAAAAATTTTCATTATAAAAATTTTTCTATTGAAAATTTTTCACTAATAAAATTTTTCTATAGAAAATTTTTTGCTATAAAAATTTTTCTATAGAAAATTTTTCACTATAAAAATTTTTCTATAGAAAATTTTTCACTATAAAAATTTTTCTATAGAAAATTTTTCACTATAAAAATTTTTCTATAGAAAATTTTTCACTATAAAAATTTTTCTATAGAAAATTTTTCACTATCAAAATTTTTCTATAGAAAATTTTTCACTATAAAAATTTTTCTATGGAAAATTTTTCACAGTAAAAATTTTTCTATAGAAAATTTTTCACTATAAAAATTTTTCTATTGGAAATTTTTTATTAAAAAAATTTTTCACTATAAAAATTTTTCTATAGAAAATTTTTTACTATAAAAGTTTTTCTATAGAAAATTTTTTCACTATTAAAATTTTTTTTATAAAAATTTTTTCACTATTAAAATTTTTCTATAGAAATTTTTTATAAAAAATTTTTCTATAGAAATTTTTTATAAAAAATTTTTCTTCAAAAAATTTTTTTATAAAAAAATTTTGCTATACAAAATTTTCTACAGAAAATTTTTAACTATAAAAATATTTCACTATAAAAATTTTTCGCTATAAATTTTTTTCTATATCTTTCACCAAAATGTTTCTATAGAAAATTTTGCATTATTAACATTTTTTAATATAAAAACGTTTCTATAACTTTTCAATAAAAAAATGTTCTATAAAAAACTTTTCACTATAAAATCATTCGAAATAAAATTGGTTTTATAGAAACTTTTTTGAAATACAAATTTTTCTATTGAAAATTCTTCTCTATACATTTTTTTTAAATAAAAAATTTTTCTATAGAAAAATTTTCACTATAAAAATTTTTATATAAAAAATTTTTTGTAGTGGAAATTTTGAAACCTTGAAATTTTTTGACTTATTGAAATTTTTATATTTTATTTAAATTTTTCACTATGAAAATTTTTCGATAGAAAAATTTTCACTATAAAAATGTTTATATAAAAAATTTTTTATAGTGAAAATTTTGAATCTTTGAAATTTTTATACCTTATTTAATTTAAAACTAATACAAATTTTATTTGGAACACTTCATAGTTCTGATGAAATTTATATTTTAGTTTAAAATACTTGATTATAGCCTTAGTATTGATTGCATCTTACTTTAAGTTCTATCATTATACCTCTTTTTAAAAAATTCTAGTTCAAAGCAGATTTTTCACTGGTTTCATATTACGTTTTCTAAATTTTTTTTTATAGTAAAAAATGTTTCTTTTATTTTTCATTTTTTTATAAAACAACGGAAATATCTTGTAGCTTTATAATTTTACTTATAAAGAATAAAATCTACATACATAACTGAAAAAAAATTTTTTAATTACTTTAGTTGGGGTTTTATATTTTCAAAACGATTTCTATCTTTATATAAAATCAGCTTTTATTCTTAAAATCTACTAAACTTTATACTAAAACTTAAACATGAGAAGCCTGAGAGTCATAAATTAAATTTGAAGGTCAATTTTGTCATCTTAGGAATAAAACAGAAAAAAAAACAAACGGTTGGCAAAACAATTAATTATAGTTTAAAAAAAAGACAGTCTTTTTACTAGATTTGAAGATTGAAGCTTTCTTTTGGAAAATAACGCGGTTCTGGGTTTTTGTTTTTTTAATTGATAAATTTTTGTAATCATATTAAACTAATAATGAAGAATAATGATTTTAATATTAAACGTTATAAAACTGATCACTGAATGAATGAATCGGTATGTACATAAGTATTTTATAGTATCATTCATAAATAGCTTATGATATGATTTTTTTTGGCGATTTTTAGTTTATTTCGAAATCATCATAAAAATTTATAGAAAAAATTGTTTTCTTTACTTTTATAATATTGCTAAAAATTTTTCTAAAGCTTAAAATACAATGTATGTTATGGTTATTTTTCACCAGTGGGGAAGAGGTAATAATAGTGACAATTAAATTAATTGTCACAGCGTGTAGTGGTCGGTAATGGTGTTTAAGTTTGTGAAAAAAAATATTTGTAAATTAATCACGATTAAAAGGGGGAATTTTAAATCACTTCCTCTACTCACATAAGCAAAATAAAGATTTTCTGATTAAAATGAAAGGTTAAAGTTCTTGAACTTTAGAAAGCTTAAAATTTTGTTCAAATTAGACAAAAAAAATTCTAAAACATAAAAAATTTGCAATATATTATTAAACAAAATAGAAATTAAGGTACTTCTGTACCTTTAGAATTCGTTTAAGAACAATCTGTATGCTTTTAAATTCCAATATAATAAATTTAAGAAACTCTCCACAAGTCTCCACTTTGTTAATGTGAATATTTCCACAAAAACTTTATCATTAAAATATTTTAATTGAATGTAAATATATAAATTTGTACTAAAAATTAGGTCTCCACTAAGAAAAAATGATTTTTTTTTCAAATTTGTTAAAATTTTGCCAAATAAGACAAAAAAGTTCTTTAAAATAAAAAATTTTTCAATATCTTTTTCAAAGAATGGAAACTTAAGTATTTTAGTAGCTTTAGATTTTGATAAAGTGCCGTTTTCATGTTTTCAATTTCAAATGTAACGAAGTTTAGAAACTCTCCACAAGTCTCCACTTTGTAAATATCAATATTTCCACAAAAACTTTCTCATGAAAATATTTTAATTAAATGAAAATATGTAAATTTGCATTAAAAATCAGGTCTCCGCTAAGCAAAAATGAACAAATTTTAAAAATTTGTAAAAATTTTGTCAAACTAGACAAAAAAAAATTTTAATTAAAAAATTTTGTAATATTTTTTTCAAAGAATAGAAACTTAAGTATTTTAGATGCTTTAGATTTTGATAAAGTACCATTTTCATGTTTTCAAATTCCAATATAACGAATTTTAGAATCTCTCCACTTTGTAAATATCAATATTATCACAAAGTTTTTGTAATTGAAATAATCAAATTAAATGGAAAAATTAAATTTTGTATAAAAATCAGGTCTCCACTAAGAAAAAATTAAAAAAATTTAAAAATTTGTAAGAAGTTTTTCAAATTAGACAAAAAAAATCATTAAATTAACAAAATTTTGCAATATTTGTCTCAAAAAAATAAAAAGTCAAGTAGTTTAGTAGCTTTAGATTTTGATAAAGTACCATTTTCATGTTTTCAAATTCCAATATAACGAATTTTAGAAACTCTCCACAAGTCTCCACATTGTATATATCAATATTTTCACAAAATCTTTGGTATTAAAATATTTTAATTAAATGGATATATTGAATTTTGTATTAAAAACTAGGTCTTCACTACGAAAAAAATTAAAAATTTTATAATTAGCCAAAAAAATTTTTTAAATTAAAAAAATTTTGCAAAAGTTTTTTTTTTTAAAGAATAGAAACTTAAGTATTTAAGTTTTTTAATCTTTTTTATTTATATTAATCTCAAAAGTAAGATTTTTAAGAAATTTGTTATTAAATCATATCGACATATTTCATTAATTGCCTGAACAAACACAATTTTTGCTATTTTGAGTGATTTTTTAATATTAATCATAATATTTAAACCTTACGGCAACACTGTTTTATCCTTAACATCTTCATTGATGAATTTCACAGCATTCAGCAATGGTATATATTGGTCGAAAACAGAGAGAATAGTGTAATGTAAACAATGTTATTATAACAGAGCTCTGTTGTCCTACATTATCATTAGAAAAAAAAATACTAACATTTATGTCATTTAGTGAGAATTATAAAGAATAACATAAGTATGTTAAAAACATACATAAATGTTGCAAAGTTATGTTATTTCCAATAAAGAAACAGCAGAACTGTTTTAAATGAATACATATTCTTTAAAAAATTTAAATTTCGGAATCTCTGCTTTATGCTATACATAGACTATAACTAGACTGAGAACATATGGTACTTCGCTCCTAACGTCCGATCCTACTCATAATTTAGTAAGTGCAAAGAACAAAACCAAGAAAATGTAAATAATTTATATTTTCTAAATGTCACAGTCATTGCCACATAAGTGAAATCAGCGGCATGATAGCAAAATATTTGTATATCATGACTTATGAGCTTAGATTACTTTTTTATTGTTTTATGGCTAAAAATTGAGTAAATATTTAAGATTCTTTACTCACGAAAAACATTTGAAATTCTTTAGTCGTAAAATTAACTTGTAGTTTATATTAGTAAAGATGACGTTGTTAATATTTTATGTGTTTTTCAACATTATTAATTATACGTCAACATACAAAATCATTAACTTCATTCATTGGATTATAAATGTTGTAAGATGTTACACTCGATATAATCTACTACATATCAAAAACATTTTTTTATGTTTGCAAAAACTTGCCCCTTGAAATGTCAAAAAATTACTTCCTTAAAAATTACATAATATTAATTTCGGAAGTTAATCCAATATTACAGCTGTTAGTCTTACAGAGTCATGTTATTGTTACACTTTCATATTACTGTATACTTTAACAGAGTCATGTTACTAAAATGTTAAGTTAATGCTGTAAGTGTTACTTTTTTGGATAAAAAGCAACGGTTCTGATTGGTCCAACTTGGAAAGCCTAGACTTATTCTTCATCTCAAATATGGACACTGACCTCCTTGCGGTATAACCTACGTATTAGATTAATATCTTTATGCCTTACAAACATCAGCACAAAACCCAAAATGTCCTTTCCACGTACATGTGATGATTATTAAATACTGTGAAGCTACTAGCTTCACCTTGTTGGATGAACTTAAGGAAATTCCCAAGATGTTCCTAATCGAACCGTAAATTCTTACGAAATTAAATAGTTATGCTCTGTTGATGATTACTGACCAGTTTTCCCTCTCTGTTGAAACGCGTAAGATCCCCGTTTTCCATTTTTTTGAGATATGTAAAAGAGCTTTCCGTTTCAGTCCTCGTTTAGCCGAACTAAAATCTGTCCTTTTTGCGGAGGTTGAGGTTTCCACAGTTAGATTATTTTGACTCTCTCATCACTGCAGCCAGAGATCTGGGGGGAGATATCACCTGAGTAATACTAGATGCTGATATCACAGTCATCTCGAGTTCAGGCTCTGAATGAACTCGGAGTTTAACGATATGAGTGACTCTTGTCTTGTTCAGAGAGCCATCCGAACCAAATTCCAAGTCCCTTGACTTCTCTTATCTTATTTTTTCCTTTCGCTAGCGTTCAATTTCTTAAGATCTCTATTGGACAACTTTTTGAGCTTTACGTTCCACTCTTCGCTTTCTTCTTTTTAGTTCGATCCTGGTTAGTTTTAATTATGTGGCGGTGAAGTCGGCACAGCGTGTTGCCGAGCTAACATCTGTTCTTTTGAAGAGGATGAAGCTTCTAGAGTAATATACTTCTGACTCCCTCTTTTTTACTATTTCAGCCAGAGATCTGGGAGAATATAGCACCTGAGTCAAACTGAATGCTAATATCACAATCACCTCAAGTTCCTGCTCAGAATCAAGCGATTTTAAAGGTATGAGTGACTCTTGTATTGTTAAAAGTCCCCTTCTCTAATCAAAATTCATGTCCCTTAACTATTCAATCTGAGTATACACCAATTTACTTTCTTTAGCGTTGAATAGCTTAAGATCCCTGTTGTTTTTGTAACTGTGATAATATTGGTTATATCGCGGAAGTGGCAGATTTTCGAGTCGTTCCGGTACGAAGGACCGACTGCCATGGAAACGTAAGATCCCTGTTGTCCATCTTTTTGAGATATGACAAGGAGTTCCTCGTTCCACTCTCCCTCTTAGCGTCTTGCGGAACCAACATCCGTTCTTTTGGAGATACATTTTGCTCTATCTCTCTCTCAACGCTGCGACCAGAGAAGATAGCGCTTAAGTGAAACTTTATTCTAATATCACTGTCATCTAGAGTTTCGGCTCAGAGTTTGAGTTTAACTTGAGTTTAACAATATAAGTAACTCTAGTATTATTCAAAGTCTCTTAACTCCTCTAATCTGATTGAAGTTCCTCAACTATTGAGTTGTCAAAAAGCTCCCTAGAGTTGAGTTGCCAAAAAGCTTCTCATTCCACGCTTTGCTTTCTTCTCTTTTTGTCCTTTTGAAGACGATGAGACATCCAGAGTCAGATTCTTTTGAATCTACATCTCTCACTACTGCCGCCAGATATTTTAGAGAAGATCTGGCCGGGAGTTGAAATCACAGGGTCCTCAGAAGTGTTGAGAGAGTCAGCAAAACCAACTGCTAAGTCCCTTAACTCCTCTAAGATCAGATATTGGCTAAGAGGTCGAGGTATCAGACCAGACTCCGTTTACATACAGTCTAATGACTGCATACCGGAGGCTAACGGGTTTCCTGATAATGGTGGTTTCTTCTTCTGTTACGCCACCTTTTGTAGATACCAAACTACCAAGATAATTAAAGGTACCTACACATAACCTCGTTATCCACATTGATGTGTGGCGACAGGTTTGCGCCATAGCCTCCAGGCATAATCTTCGTCTTGGAAATATTGATTTCCAGCCCAGCTGCCCGAGATTCGATAGTTTTCTTGAAGGTGACCTGAGCTTTGGCTAAGCATCAGCATATTCCAAGTCCTCGAGGATGCAAATGGGATGCAGTTGTTACCCGGGTTTCCGGCTAACAGGTAATAACTGTGTTCAATTCCTACTCACACCTCCTCGTGGTACATCCTGGAAACCTGAGCAATCTAGTTGAAGATGCGGTGAACCCGAGTGGGATTCTAGATCAGGGCTAATGTGAGGGGAAGTTATCTTGGAGCCATTCCGACGTATTTGGTCTAAGGGTCTAAGATAATTGTACTTGGTGGACTCATCTCACATCGACTTAGCACTTACGATGTTTTAAGCATGGAAAGAAACAACATTACACAATATACTACTCCAAGGGGTAATCATGCGAGAGAAATCCCCCTGCTACGGCAGCTGGTAGAAGGATTTTAGAGGTGCCTAATCTATGCAAGAATATTATGATAAATAAAACCATGAGGCCCTATGTAACACTGGGAGTCAAGGATAACAGAAGAAGAAGAATTCGGATTTGTATAAATTTATGTCCTCGTATGAAAAAACTACCCAAACCAGTCCGAAGTTACCCTAAACATACCCAACTATGTTCCCGAACCCAATACTGATTGAATTCTTTACCTAATTTACCTAATGGGTAAATTTGGGTAATCATTACAGAATTTACTACACCAAGGGGTAATCATGCGAGAAATCCCCCTGCTACGGCAGCTGGCAGAAGAATTTTGGAGGAATGCAAGAATATTATGATAAATAAAACCATGAGGTCTTATATTACAGAAGAAGAAGAATTCGGGTTTGTATAAATGTATGTTCTCGTATTAAAAAACTACCCAAACCAGTCCGAAGTTACCCTAAACATACCCAATTGTATTTCCGAACCCAATTCTGATTGAAGTCTTTACTAAATTGTGAGAGTAATTTCATTTCCCCTTTTACCCGGAACTTTATAAAACTTTTTGTTTGGGTAAATTTGGGCAATTTTTTGAAAATAAAAAATTGGTTTGAAAATTTGTAATTCAAAATTAAGCAAACTTTTATAATAATTTATAAAAGATCAAACAATTTTGCTAATTTGTGTTCCCGTAAATACTTTTGGGTAAGTTTGTTTGAGAGAGTTATGCCTAAATTAACCTTATTTGCCCGAACTTACCCAAAAAGTAATATTTTACTTAAATTCTAATTTAATTCAAAATTTACAAAATTACGCTTTAATATTAAACTCGATAAAAGCTTTCATAATCTTAAGGTCGTATTCATTAGATGGCATTGACTTCAACCTTCTCCATATTCCGGCACCAAATGTGTTTCAATTTTTTTATTTATAATTTTCATTTTTTCTGAGTTATGATTGGGGCCCTTTAGAGAAATGAAGGGAGTTGTGGGTTAGAGTTTTTTCTGTTGATGATGATTACAAAATATTCCAAAGCGCATACGCAAAGATTGGTAATAAGATATTATTTGGAAGTTTTTTTTCTTTTAATTTTTTGGTTTGTCGTAAATTGTTTGTTATATTGGCGTAACAGAAGAATTATTTAATAATTGGTTATTATTATATGAACATTTTTTTTTGCTATTGTTGTTTGATGATAGATTTTATTAGTTAGATTTGTATATCCTTTTGGGTAAATTTTTAGATTTTTTAAAAAGAGGAAATGTTAAAATTTTCACAACATATGTTAGATAATTTTTTGATTTTTTAGGATATTTTTTAGAAATTTGAAATAATTTTTAAGAGTTTTTAATATTTGTAAAGATTTTGGTTTAATTTTGTAAAATTTTTTAATTAAGTTTCTTAAATTTTTGTAGTTAATTTGAATTTTGTAACGTTTTTTTTTTGGTGTTTGCAATTTCGAAGCATTTAAATGGCGTTGCAGGAAATATGATATGTAACGGTTTTTTTTTTCAAAATCTATTTTTGTACTTTTTTTCTAGACAATTTCACCACTTTATTACGAAACAATTTTCAAAATTTTGAATATTTTTCTAAAACATTTCACATTAAAATTAAATTAAAATTAATTAAAGAAATTTTTAATTTTTTATAATTTTTATTTTCAATATTTTTTCTCAATATTTTCTTTAACAAAACTATTTATTATATATATGTATATGATTATAGTATTTTTTGTATTTTTATTAAAGGAGTTTCAATTTCAATATCAACTTTCGAATCCTAGAACTAACGTTAAAGCACTGAGCGAGCGTAAAAACGCGAATGAATGTCTTTGCCACCAAAACAAACTCTGACGAAATTATTAGCAATCAAAAGGCACTTGGTCTTGGTCTTCTTTCTATATCGCACTATATGTAGCAGCGGAATGAATGAATGAATATATAATTTCATGTTAGTTTGTTGCTTTTTTGTTGTTGCTGTTGTTGTTTGTGTTATTTTCATTTTTTATTTCTATATTATTTTTTCCTTTATTTTTTTTTTGTTGAAACGTCAAAAAGCGTGCCATGCTACAAAAGCGGCATTAAATAACTGACGAACTGACATTCTAACTGAATGTCGTTATAACTCACAGGATTGAGACTCGTCTAACACACAGCAGACAGACCGACTGACGGACAGACAGACAGTCATTAAGTTAGACTATTTAGAGTTCAGACTAACTTTAAGTATTAGTATGTTAAACAGTGGTTCGACTAACTAAAAAAAGTTAAGAAAATTTAAGCAAAAATTTCAATAATTTTAAAATTTGCATCAAAAATTTTCTATAGAAAAATTTTCTATAAAAAAAAAAATTTGTATTGAAAAATTTTTTACCGAAAATTTCCTTAAAAAAATTTTACATCGAAAATTTTTTATAGAAAAATTTTGTATTAAAAATTTTCTATAGAAAAATTTTATATCGAAAATTTTCTATAGAAACATTTTATATCGAAAATTTTCTATAGAAAAATTATGTATCAAAAATAGAAAAATTTTTTAACGAAAATTTTCTATAGAAAAATTTTTTAACGAAAATTTTCTATAGAAAAATTTTTTAACGAAAATTTTCTATAGAAAAATTTTATATCGAAAATTTTCTATAGAAAAATTTTATAACGAAAAATTTAATAACGAAAATTTTCTATAGAAAAATTTTTTAACGAAAATTTTCTATAGAAAAATTGTATATTAAAAATTTTCTATAGAAAAATTTTATATCAAAAATTTTCTATAGAAAAATTTTATATCAAAAATTTTCTATAGAAAAATTTTATATCAAAAATTTTGTAAATAAAATTTTTATATCAAAAATTTTCTATACCAACATTTTATACCAAAAATTTTTTAGATCGAAAATTTTCTGTAGAAAAATTTTAAATCAAAAATTTTTTATGGAAAAATTTTATATCGAAAAATTTGATGTCAAAAATTTTTTACAGGAAAATTTTATATCGAAAATTTTCTATCTAAAAATTTTCTATAGAAAAATTTTGTATCAAAAATTTTCTATAGAAAAATTTTGTATCAAAAATTTTCTATAGAAAAATTTTGTATCGAAAATTTTCTATAGAAGATTTTTTTAACGAAAATTTGCTATAGAAAAATTTTTTATCAAAAATTTGCTATAGAAAAATTTTTTATCAAAAATTTTCTATAGAAAAATTTTTTATCAAAAATTTTCTATAGAAAAATTTTTTATCAAAAATTTTCTATAGAAAAATTTTTTATCAAAAATTTTCTATAGAAAAACTTTTTAACGAAAATTTTCTATAGAAAAATTTTTTAACGAAAATTTTCTATAGAAAAATTTTTTAACGAAAATTTTCTATAGAAAAATTTTTTAACGAAAATTTTCTAAAGAAAAATTTTTTAACGAAAATTTTCTATAGAAAAATTTTTTAACGAAAATTTTCTATAGAAAAATTTTATATTAAAAAATTTCTAAAGAAAAATTTTATATCAAAAATTTTCTATAGAAAAATTTTATATCAAAAATTTTCTATAGAAAAATTTTACATCGAAAATTTTGTAAATAAAATTTTTATATCAAAAATTTTCTATAGAAAAATTTTATATCAAAAATTTTCTATAGAAAAATTTTATATCAAAAATTTTCTATAGAAAAATTTTATATCGAAAATTTTCTATAGAAAAATTTTATATCAAAAATTTTATAGAAAAAAATTTTCTATTAAAAGTTTTTTAGAAAAAAATTTTCTAGAGAAAAATTTTCTGTAGAAAATTTTCTAGAGAAAAATTTTACATCGAAAATTTTCTAGAGAAAAATTTTATATCAAAAATTTTCTTTAGAAAAATTTTATATCGAAAATTTTCGATAGAAAAATTTTATATCGAAAATTTTCTATAGAAAAATTTTTTAACGAAAATTTTCTATAGAAAAATTTAATTTTCTATAGAAATATTTTATACCGAAAATTTTCTATAGAAAAATTTTTTAACGAAAATTTTGTATAGGAAACTTTTATATCAAACATTTTCTATAGAAAATTTTTATATGGAAATTTTTCTATAGCAAAATTTTATTTCAAAAATTTTTCGTAGTAAAATTTAAATCGAAAATTTTCTATAGAAAATTTTATATCGAAAATTTTTTATAGAAAATTTTCTATAGAAAAATTTTTATCAAAAATTTTCTATAGAAAAATTTTTAACGAAAATTTTCTATAGAAAAATTTTTTAACGAAAATTTTCTATAGAAAAATTTTTTAACGAAAATTTTCTATAGAAAAATTTTTTAACGAAAATTTTCTATAGAAAAATTTTATAAAGAAAATTTTCTATAGAAAAATTTTATATCAAAATATATAAAATTTTTGTATGGAAAATTTTCGATACAAAATTTTTCTATAGAAAATTTTCGATATAAAATTTTTCGATAGAAAATTTTCGATATAAAATTTTTCTATAGAAAATTTTCGATATAAAATTTTTCTATAGAAAATTTTCGATATAAAATTTTTCTATAGAAAACTTTCGATATAAATTTTTCTATAGAAAATTTTCGATACAAAATTTTTTTAAAGAAAATTTTCGATACAAAATTTTTTTAAACAAAATTTTTAATATAAAATTTTTCTATAGAAAATTTTCGATATAAAATTTTTCTATAGAAAATTTTTGATATAAAATTCCTTCATTCATCCCACTGTTCTCTGTTTATTGGTTTGATGTATTTGCTATTGTTGTTTTCCCTAATAATGATTGTCTAACTAAGTTAGTAAGTAAGTCAGTTTGTTTGTCTAAATATTTGCTAGATTTTGAAATTGGATTTTGCTTTAGTTTTAGCTTCAGCTTTAGCTAATGATAATTTTTGTTAATATGCTTTAACACACACTTTCTTCTTAGGTTTTGTTGTGTTTCTTACATTTGACCTATCGAGTTTGCGAGGGTTTTGGTATAATTCGTCATAATTCTTAACAAAAACAAATAATCAAACACAATCAAATATTTAAGATTAGCCTTAATTTTGTTTAACTAAGTAATAATTTATTTAAATAGTTTTTAAACAATAATTCAAGGGATATTTTTAGAATCATTCATGTCATTCAAAGTTTAATTCTGTTATGTTAATTAACAGTAAAGGTGTTAACAGTGTTTTGGATTTTAACAGTAGTAACGGGTAAGGAAGAGTAAGGAGTGGAAGTATTTTGGGATTTTGAGGGAATTAACTGTTTTCTGTAGAAAATCAATTGTCGCACATTAAAATCTTATATTGTTTACAAATATTCTTTAATATTAAGTCATTTTCATGGTAATTAATAGAAATCATGTGTGTTTTTTTCCATTTTATGACTCTATAACCATAAAACGCACTTTAATTTCTAACTATACAATAGGTTAACTTCTTTTTAAGGTTCCGATTTAACCCTGATTACAAAAAAAAACTACTTCAAATCCAAACACGTAAGAAAATTTCCCACAAAAATTCGAATAAATAATTTTTCATTTTTTTTCTGCTGATTAACGAGTCGTGTTTATTTGTAATATATTTCTGTAATTTTTAAGTTTTTTATTTAATATAATAAATAAATCTCACAATGGGTTGTCTTCCTTTAAAATATTAACAAAATTCGGTTATTAAAATGTTTACAAATGTTGGCAAGTGTTTATTTGACAAGTAATTAATATGAATGGTTTCTTTGTTGATTCATTAATGAGAAGTGTGTCAAAATTTGTTGTGGCTTCAAATGAGAAATTGTTTTTTTTATTAACCTTTTCTTGTCCCTCAAAGCCTATAAGCATTTTTATAGAAATTATTTTATTACTTGCGGCATTTCTTATAAAATTTTTCTTTAGAAAATTTTTGATATACATTTTTTCTTTAGAAAATTTTTTATATAATATTTTGCTTTAGAAAATTTTGATATATAATTTTTCTTTAGAAATTTTTTGATATAAAATTTCGACATAAAATTTTTTGATATAAAATTTCGATATAAAGTTTTTTATAGAAAATTTTTGATAAAACATTTTTTATAGAAAACTTTTGATATAAAATTTTTTATAGAAAATTTTTAACATAGAAATTTTCTATAGAAAATTTACGATATAAAAATTTTCGATAGAAGTTTTTCGATATAAAATTTTTAATATAAAAATTTTCTATAGAAAATTTTCGATATAAAAATTTTTTATAGAAAATTTTCGATATAAAAATTTTCTTTAAAAAATTTTCGATATAAAAATTTTCTATAGAAAATTTTTGATATAAAAATTTTGTATAGAAAATTTTCGATATAAAAATTTTCTATAGAAAATTTTCGATATAAAAATTTTCTATAAAAAATTTTCGATATAAAAATTTTCTATAGAAAATTTTCGATATAAAAATTTTTTATAGAAAGTTTTCGATATAAAAATTTTCCATAAAAAATTTTCGATATAAATTTTTTCTATAGAAAATTTTTTAGATAATTTTTGATATAAAATTTTTCGATAGAAAATTTTCGATATAAAATTTTTCGATAGAAAATTTTCGATATAAAATTTTTCGATAGAAAATTTTCGATATAAAATTTTTCGATAGAAAATTTTCGATATAAGCATTTACTGTAGAAAATTTTCGTTATAAAAATTTTCTACAGAAAATTTTTCAATATAAAAGTTTTTTATAGAAAATTTTCGATATACAAATTTTCTAAAAATATTTTTTCTAAAGAAAATTTTCGACATAAAATTTTTCTATAAAAAATTGTTGATATAAAATTTTTCTATAGAAAATTTTTCTTTTGAAAATGTTTGATATAAAATTTTTCTATAGAAAATTTTCGATATCAATTTTTATATAGAAAATTTTCTATATAAAAAATTTGTATAGAAAATTTTCGATATAAAATTTTTCTATAGAAAAATTTCTATGTTAAATTTTTCTATAAAAAATTTTCGATGTAAAATTTTTCTATAAAAAATTTTCGATGTAAAATTTTTCTATAAAAAATTTTCGATATAAAATTTTTCTATAAAAAATTTTCGATATAAAATTTTTTATAGAAAATTTTTGATATAGAATTTTTTATAGAAAATTTTTGATATAGAAATTTTCTATAGAAAATTTTCGATATAAAAATTTTCGATAGAAATTTTTCGATATAAAATTTTTTGAAAGAAAATTTTCGATAATAAATTTTTTGATAGAAAATTTTCGATATAAAATTTTTCTACAGAAAATTTTCGATACAAAAATTTTTTATAGAAAGTTTTCGACATAAAAATTTTTCGATATAAATTTTTTCTATAGAAAATTTTTTAGATAATTTTTGATATAAAATTTTTCGATAGAAAACTTTCGATATAAAATTTTTCGATAGAAAATTTATGATATAAAATTTTTCGATAGAAAATTTTCGATATATACATTTACTGTAGAAAATTTTCTTTATAAAAATGTTCTACAGAAAATTTTTACAGAAAATTTTCGATATAAAAGTTTTCTATAGAAAATTTTCTAAAGATATTTTTTCTAAAAAAAATTTTCGACATAAAATTTTTCTATAAAAAATTTTTGATATAAAATTTTTCTAAGAAAATTTTTCTATAGAAAATTTTCGATATAAAAATTTTTCTTTAGAAAATTTTCGATATAAAAATTTTTCTTTAGAAAATGTTTGATATAAAATGTTTCTATAGAAAATTTTCGATATAAATTTTTATATAGAAAATTTTTTATATAAAAAATTTTTATTGAAAATTTTCGATATAAAATTTTTCTATAAAAAAATGTTCGATGTAAAATTTTGCTGTAAAAAATTTTCGATGTAAAATTTTGCTATAAAAAATTTTCGATGTAAAATTTTGCTTTAAAAAATTTTCGATGTAAAATTTTTCTATAGAAAATTTTCGATGTAAAATTTTTTTATTAAAAATTTTCGATGTAAAATTTTTCTATAAAAAATTTTCGATGTAAAATTTTTTTATAAAAAATTTTCAACATTAAATTCTTTTGAAGGAAAATTCGATTATTTTTATAATCAGAAAAACACGTTTATCGCAAATAGTTTTCTATAGTAAATCAACTGCTAACCATTATTTTCTATAGAAAATCACCTGTCGCCCTTTGTGATCTATAGAAATACTTTTTTTTTTTTAATATTATTAATAGTTTGTTTTAAACAATAAACGGAAATTTGCTTGAGCAATGGAAATTGCTTTTATTCTTTGAGAATTTTAAGTTATTTTTTAGTTTCAAAAAAAGAAAAAAATTCGAAACACCAAAAACTTTGCCAACTTTAAATGTAACTCAAATCTATTTTTAGCTTCATTTTGAAAAACAAAAGAAAATTCTTCAAAGGAAACATATTTTTTTGACTTCAAAATTTTCTTTTTGTAACTAGAAGTTACTCCTT
The DNA here is from genome assembly GCA_933228675.1 of Stomorhina lunata. NCBI lineage: Eukaryota > Metazoa > Arthropoda > Insecta > Diptera > Rhiniidae > Stomorhina > Stomorhina lunata. The sequence goes on along the minus strand of OW121744.1, from coordinate 107,677,172 downwards.
TTTTTAAAAAAATATACTATAGCCTTGACCCTCTAGTTATATTTGGCCAATTATGGGGGTCTTTGTATTAGTCATAAAGGAGAAAGTATGTGCATTTTTAAGCTACTTTAATATGCATATAAAATGCATTTATTCTATATATATGTATGTATTTATGAAGGATCATAAGCCAGAATATGTCTGTCTATACCTTCATTCATATCGTCGCCTGAAATGCAGAAGGGCGCAACTGACATACATATTAGGCATTGATTTTTTAATTGATTATGGACTTACTTTGATTAGAAGCATCAAAAATAATGAAAAAATTAATTTTTTTTAAGCCCTTTTGCATTTCAGGTGACGATATATTGTATTTGCATGTGTATATATGTATGGAACTAACAAGTCTAACGTTATTAAAGAATGTAGCATTTTATTTACTGTTATACTATATTTTATCCATACAATTCTTGTGTTAATATAACAAAATATCGTAAGTGTACTTTTATAAAATATATAGGTATTTATATGATTTGTCTTTAGCCCTTAAAAAGGCCTCAGTTTCGTTTATTGCCTTTTTTATTAAGTCAAAAAGTTCTTCACACGAAATTCTAAAACTAGCATTTTAACTAAAAAACAATAATTTAGATTAGGTAATAGTTACGTCAAATATATTCAGCCTTTTAATAAAAACTTTTTCAGTTTTTTGATTTTTTTTTTTGATATTGTAATATAAATAACTCCAAAACCGTTGATCACACACAAATTTTACTCTATTATGTCTTAAAGGCAATTTTTTTTAATCCATTGACGTATTTTTTGAAAAAATTAGACAAGCGGTTTTTTCAAAAATCTCAAATTTTGAAAAAATCGAAAAAAATTTCTTTTAGAAAATTTCAAATTTCAGGTTTTTTGTAACTAGGGGACTATAGCACATGAAATTGCTGAACTTGAATACAAAAATATAAAAATTTTATAAAAAAAAACAAATTTCCAAACTTTTGACTTAATCCGTTTTAACATAATGCCACTCCATTACTAAACTTAAACATGCCTTCATAGGTAAATGTTTAAGTGTGTGTGTTATAGTTTTGACATGCACTAAATTGATGTTATTGCCGTGAATATTACCTTTTCATTTGTATTTGTTTAAAGAAAATCATGGATTTGAATTCATTTAAGTTGATTTTGAATTGAAGTTTTGCTAAAAGGGTTTAAATGTTTCTGTTAAGTGCTTTTGTAGTTGTTGTTTTACACACACATGCATATTAAAGAATAATGACAGGATGTATGAGTATTTGCTTAAATGTTAACTGTTAACATTTACATTAACTGTAAGTTTAACAGAGTTTTTTTTATATGAAAATGAAACACTTAAGCGTATGATTAATTTGAACTGAAATATAAGAAAAAATATTACTAATACGACATAAAGTCATAAAATTTAAGGAAATTAAGAATTTTTGACTTACTTTTTACTTAACATTTAAAAAATTACCTTATTCTATATCGATTTCTAGAACTTAAATTTATCATGTCAACATCACGTTTTTATTTGTCTTTAATAAATGTTTGTATGTATGCAATTCTAAGCTCCTAGAACTGTTCACTTAAACTAACTTCACTTGTAATATATTATGCCTTTTTTCTAGAAGTTTTTATTCCAAATCAAAACCCTTAAATCAAGACGTCTGTCTGCCTGCCTTTACTGGCATATATGCGTAACAAAATAACTAACAAAAAGTTGTCAGTCAATCAGCTAATATAGTGTTAAACACATTTTACAAACTTTTTTCTTATAAACGCTTTTGTTTTCCTTTTCATTAGTATTTTTTTCAAAATTCTTAACTTCTCTTTAACCATGTATGACGTCAAATACCTGAAATTTCTTTTGGTTAAGTTAGTAATTTTTGTCGGAACACGATTTGTTTAATGTTTAAAGTCTGTCGTCAAACATTAATGAGAGTTTAGTGCCTAAGTGTCGCATTAACTACTGCATTTTTACAAGGATAATGAATTTTAATGACGATTTTGTTAAATTTTTTTTAAATAACTGGTATGAGAAAATGAATATGAAATAGTAGGTATCAAAAAATATTTGAAAAATTGTTTAAAAAAAATTTATAAAAATATTTTAAATTCGAATATCTTTAATCATATTCAAAATTAATAATTATTTTATAAAAATTTCATTAAATTCTGTGTTTTTCTTTATCATTTATATAATATTAAACAAAAATTTATTTCTTTTTGTATAAAAATGTATGTTTATGTACCATTTTTCTTTAAATTACCACCAAAATTCATTTAATTTCTGCCTGAATTACAGAATTTTGCAAAAAAAATTGTAAATTTACCATTTAATATTAATAAAATATTAAAATTTAAAAAAATCTAACGGTTTCAGTTACAAAAATACTTTATTTTGCAACTGTTCTAGTATATACACAACATCTAAGTCAAAGCAGGCAGCTTTCATATATGAGTTGTAGCAGTCAGCTTTGGTATATATTTATCATATATTAAAGCTGGTTGCTCTCTAAAAACGCTGTAATTTTAAGCTACATATTTCATATTAACATCACTCTTAACATATGTTTCTGTTTTTTATTTTCTTTTCAAACAATTGTTGCCCTTGTCACGTTTGTCTTGCCATGTTGGAGGCTAACCATCAGGAATCCCAGCCAGAACGAGATATTAACGATATATTTGATGACATCATTTTAACAGAAGAACGTTTAGTGGATAAAAGCTATAAAGAAGGTTTTGCTGAAGGTTGCCAACAGGGTAACGCTGATGGTTATAGTTTAGGCTATGCTCAGGGACTTCAATTAGGAGAGGAATTGGCTGAGATTTATGGTTTGATTGTAGCCCTGCAACAACAAAGCAAACATACAGATAAAGTGAAACGTTTAATGGATCAGTTGAGATCCTTGATAGAAGAGTTTCCCAAAGAAAACGATCCTGAGGCTGATATAATTGGGTTGTTAGAACAGATAAGAAATTTGAATAAACGTTTTCGTATAGCTTTAGGTCTTAAAACACAGAATACGGACACGGTTTCCGTAGAAAGCAAGGATTTATCATTTTAAGTATATAACTCTTAGTCAAAATGGCCACTCATTTACTGCATAAGCGCCTGGAGAGTATTCTGCAATTTATGGCTCCCCATTGGTCTTGGGTTAATTGTCATATGGTTAATTATTTAACCGATAATCATTGGCAAAGCTTTGTGCCCTTGGATTTGCAAAAAGAAATTACTACTCCGGCCGATCTGGATGAATGTATAACAAATGTTTTTTGGTTATACGAAGATAAAATGGAAGAGTCTTCAAAGTTTTCTCAGTTTATGAAATTTCGTCATGAAGCTCAACAGCATAGTCTTCATGCCTTCAAAGATATTATAACAACACTGGAAGAATTTGAGACAAAAGTCTTGGGCGTACAAAAAGATGAAAGGCAACAGATAAAAATTAAGGAGTTTCTAACGGAAAAGAAATGCCATGAGGTATGTTCTTTCAAGCTAACAAAAACAATAACATGTAAATGAAATATATATTTTCTTAAAGGTAGAAATCACTGCTGCTTTGGTCAATAACTTAATCACTACAAGTCCTTGGCGAGGTCATACCATAATAGTAGATGCTGGTGATGGTAAAGGTTATTTGTCTTCACGTTTATCCCTAGAATATGACCACAAAGTTCTGGGTATCGATAGCAATACAGCAAATACAGAAAATGCCCTCGAAAGGAGTAAACGTTTAAAGGTAAGTTTCAAAACTACTCAGATAAGTTTTTACTAAAACCTTTAAATCTTTCAGAAAGCTTGGAATGGCCTTAAGGAAAGAGCTGAACTGGAATCCAAGGGCCTAATACCAGCACGACGTGGCAATTTGAAACAAAAAAAGCAACAAAAATCATTGGTAGGAGAGCAGTTAGATATACCCAAGAAAAACGATAACTACAAAACCATAGACAAATTTATAACACCAGAAATGGATATTAAAGGAATCCTAGAAGAACAATTTCCGGATAAAAGCTCTAATACAGATTCCAATATATGTTTAACTGGCCTTCACACCTGCGGCAATTTAGCTGCCACTTGTCTTAAGTTGTTTCACAGCCAAACATCCTGCAAAATCATATGTAACATAGGCTGTTGCTATCACTTGCTGAAAGAACAATTTTCAGGACCCGAATTCTTTGGCAATAAACAAATTGAGGATATGAATCATGACATAGGTTTTCCGCTAAGCAAATTTTTACAGGAAAAACGCATAAAAATGGGTCGCAATGCTCGCATGTTGGCGGCACAGTCTATAGAAAGAACAATGAATGCTAAGGAACTGCCAAATATTTCGTTATTTTATAGAGCTTTATTAGAGCAGCTGATATGCGAACAGCATCCTGATTTAAGAGATACCATACAAGTGGGGAAAATACGTAAATTTAACAATCTTAAGGAATATGTTGCCTTGTGCCTGAAAAAGTATCCAAACCTCGATTTAACTGAAGAAAGAATAGATGAAATTTCTAAAATGGAGGAATGTGGACAAGATAAGAAGTATTTAGATTTGTTTTATTTATTGCGTATGACCTTTGCTCCCGTTTTGGAGTCTTTGATTTTGTTGGATCGTTTGTTGTATTTAAAAGAATTGGGCTATAGGCAAAGTTTTCTAATGCCTGTATTCGATCCAGTTGTATCGCCGAGACATTTTGCTATAGTGGCTTTAAAAACTGTGGAGTAATACAAAATTTGTAAATTGTATAAAATTTGATATAAATAAAAAACATTCGCAGATGACGATTCAATTTTAGAATCAACACAAAACTTATTATTATCGATCTTGTCTTTAATGCAAATAAAATTATTGTTGACTTATCTTTAGAATAAAAGGTTAACGATAACGTTTCTTTAGTAAATAAAAATCACAAAAACTTGTCTTTAGTATTGAAAAGTTATCGAAAACTTCTCTTTAGTTTCTAAATATTATCGATAACTTGTCTTTAGTATAGAGATGTTATCAATAGCTTGTCTTTTTTCCTTATAATAAAAGTTATAAGTAATTATTCTTTTATCTACATAGATTCTAGAAATATTAAAAGTTATCGAAAAGCAATTTATTGGAAATTCCATTTTTTTATTTTTACTTCTTTTTTTATACAATAAATTGAATTTTATTCAAAATTTTCTTACATTACACCTCTACAACTCCAAATCTACTTCTTGGCTTTCTTCTCTTCCTCATACTTATAATGAAGTTCCATGCAATCGGTATTGGAAATATTTATCCAGCCATTGGGAGTCATATGATAGACACGTACAATACCGCCGGAATAGGCATCTCTGAAGGTGGCATGATAAATAGCACGTCTACCCAATTCCTGAGCTTCCTCGTCCTTCAAATCCCAACGGTAGCCAGAATCCAAAACACCAAAAGCATAAACGGAGCCACTGCCAACGGAGAAAACATTGCCGGGTGAACGGGAACCCTCGGAATCGACATAGTAGAGACCGGGACCACGTTTGTCATAGCCAGCCATCATCATGCCCATACTGAGACCCATTCCCTTGTATTCGTGAGCTATGTTAGCCATAATTTTACTGGCGGCCGCTACAGAGATACGTTCCTTATTGCGCAATTCATGCAAACGGCACTCCTTGGCCAACACACGATCCCAGTACACACAATCGGCAGCACCACCGGCCAATGTACCCAAAAGATACTGGTTGATCTCTACAATCTTCTTCATAGTCTGTGAACCAATAAACTGGCCACCAGTGGCTCTCGAATCGACGGCCAATATAACACCACCCTGATATTTGAAGCCTAATGTAGTGGTACCGTGATCAAAGTCAATTTTAATGCCAGTCTTATCACTGTGAGCCTGAATCTTGCATAAATTCTCTATGGGATTCTCAAATGGTGGTGCGGCCAACACATAGGGATTGGCCAAATTTGAGGTATACTGCTGGCAATCATTCTCAAAGTCGTCGGGGGTGAAATTACGCGCTTTCATGTAGGGAGCATTGGAAATATTACAAATCTCAGCCAAAGCCATTTTAGTTATTTACTATTTTTATTTAATTTATGAACAAATGTGAAAAAATCCTCGAGCGGCTTTCAAAAATTTCGCAAACAAAATTAAATGACAAACAAAATTGAAAAGTGAAGAGACGAATGAACAAATACACGAATGTATTTTTGTGCAGTATTTGTCTATATTTTCTTCAAACAATTCAAACACACACACTCTATGTATTTAAATGGGCTTGAAGAGGCGTCAAGCTTCAGATATGTTGTAAGATTGAACGGTTTGAGGAATCACATGGTACTAAAAAAGGCAACACTGCTGTGAGTGTTTTTTTTTGCAAATTCATGCTTTTCATTCACAGGTAATTGAGAGCAGTGAAATTTTAATAATAATAATTGCCAACAGAGGTCACTGGCTTTTTACTATACAAACATATCCGGTACTTCAAATTCAAAAGTATTTCCGTTTTGTTAAAGTAAATTATGCTCTAATAACAAATAGTTTAAATGATTTAGTAAATATTAACAATTAAAATTTAGCTACTTATGTAAATTTATAGACAATTAAAAGCATTTTCTACAGAAATTTTTTAATGAACAATTTTATTGAAAAATTTTTTGTAGAAATTGTTAAATGAAAAATTTTCGATAGAAATTTTTTAATGAAAAATTTTCGATAGAGATTTTTTAATGAAAAATTTTCTATAGAAATTTTTTAAGGAAATATTTTCTATAGAAATTGTTTTAAGGAAAAATTTCTATAGAAATTTTTTTAAGGAAAAATTTTCTATGGAATTTTTTTTAACGAAAAATTTTCAATAGAAATTTTTTAACGAAAAATTTTCTATAGAAATTTTTCACCAACAAATTTTCTATAGAATTTGCTTTAAAGAAAAATGGAAATTTAAATAGAAATTTTTTAATAAAAATTGTTTAATGAAAAATTTTCTATAGGAATTTTAAACCTAAAATTTTCTATAGAAATTTTTTTGGTAAATAATAATATAATAATTTTCTTAAATTTTCTATAACAATTTTTTTAAGGAAATATTTTTCATATAATTTTTATACCAAAAAATTTTCTATAAAATTTTTTTATCAAAAAATTTTCTATAAAATTTTTTTATCAAAAAATTTTCTATAAAAATTTTTTAACAAAAAATTATTTATAGAAATTATTTACCTAAAATTATTTTGTAATCTCTTTATTTGTAATATAAGTCATTACAACATTTTATAAACAATTTTGAAAACACGCAATTAATTAATTGCAGTATTTAGAGATTGTATAATAATGAAAGTGAAATCTTTAAATGTTTCTAAATTATTACACAATTTAGGGATTTAAATAAATTAATTGTAAACAGCTTTATAAAACTAAGTATGTATTTACTTATATAAAAATATCTAACTTCTTAGAAAATATGCGCTTCAATTTATCTGAACATGCAGCTACACCGGTTAAGCGCTAGTGGACTGGGAAAATTTGACAAGTGGATCGAATTCTCTTGATAACATGCAAAAAGTTGATTTTTACATTATTATGAATTAAGTATAGAAAAATTATATTATCAGAGTCAAAACAGTGACTAGACAACTTGAAAAATGTTGTTAGAATTTGTTAATGTGTTAATAATGACTTAACAATTAAATTGCTAAAGTTTTTCGTATTAAATTCGTAGCTATTTCTATAAAAAATCAGCAAATCATATTAAATTTCTTTAGTCTTTTTAAAACGTTTGTTAAGATCGGAACAAAAAAAAAATAAATAAAAAAGAGTTTTAAATTTTTGAAGGTAAAATAATAACCATAAGACTAAATATGCCTCCGGATATGATAATAAGATGTGAAAGTTCAAATGGTGCCGTTTTGGTAAAAAGTGATAAAAAAACAATTTTTCGGTAAAAAGTTTCAATAGAAAATTTTTAATAGAAAAAATTTCTATAGAAAATTTTACGTAGAAAAAATTTCTATAGAAAATTTTTCATAGAAAAAATTTCTATAGAAAATTTTTCATAGAAAAAATTTCTATAGAAAATTTTTCATAGAAAAAATTTCTATAGAAAATTTTTCATAGAAAAAATTTCTATAGAAAATTTTTCATAGAAAAAATTTCTATAGAAAATTTTTCATAGAAAAAATTTCTATAGAAAATTTTTCATAGAAAAAATTTCTATAGAAAATTTTTCATAGAAAAAATTTCTATAGAAAATTTTTCTATGAAAAATTTTCTATAGAAATTTTTCCTATGAAAAAATTTCTATAGAAAATTTTTCATAGAAAAAATTTCTATAGAAAATTTTTCTATGAAAAATTTTCTATAGAAATTTTTCCTATGAAAAAATTTCTATAGAAAATTTTTCATAGAAAAAGTTTCTATAGAAAATTTTTCATAGAAAAAGTTTCTATAGAAAATTTTTCATAGAAAAAGTTTCTATAGAAAATTTTTCATAGAAAAAGTTTCTATAGAAAATTTTTCATAGAAAAAGTTTCTATAGAAAATTTTTCATAGAAAAAATTTCTATAGAAAATTTTTCATAGAAAAAATTTCTATAGAAAATTTTTCATAGAAAAAATTTCTATAGAAAATTTTTCATAGAAAAAATTTCTATAGAAAATTTTTCATAGAAAAAATTTCTATAGAAAATTTTTCATAGAAAAAATTTCTATAGAAAATTTTTCATAGAAAAAATTTCTATAGAAAATTTTTCATAGAAAAAATTTCTATAGAAAATTTTTCATAGAAAAAATTTCTATAGAAAATTTTTCATAGAAAAAATTTCTATAGAAAATTTTTCATAGAAAAAATTTCTATAGAAAATTTTTCATAGAAAAAATTTCTATAGAAAATTTTTCATAGAAAAAATTTCTATAGAAAATTTTTCATAGAAAAAATTTCTATAGAAAATTTTTCATAGAAAAAATTTCTATAGAAAATTTTTCATAGAAAAAATTTCTATAGAAAATTTTTCATAGAAAAAATTTCTATAGAAAATTTTTCATAGAAAAAATTTCTATAGAAAATTTTTCATAGAAAAAATTTCTATAGAAAATTTTTCATAGAAAAAATTTCTATAGAAAATTTTTCATAGAAAAAATTTCTATAGAAAATTTTTCATAGAAAAAATTTCTATAGAAAATTTTTCATAGAAAAAATTTCTATAGAAAATTTTTCATAGAAAAAATTTCTATAGAAAATTTTTCATAGAAAAAATTTCTATAGAAAATTTTTCATAGAAAAAATTTCTATAGAAAATTTTTCATAGAAAAAATTTCTATAGAAAATTTTTCATAGAAAAAATTTCTATAGAAAATTTTTCATAGAAAAAATTTCTATAGAAAATTTTTCATAGAAAAAATTTCTATAGAAAATTTTTCATAGAAAAAATTTCTATAGAAAATTTTTCATAGAAAAAATTTCTATAGAAAATTTTTCATAGAAAAAATTTCTATAGAAAATTTTTCATAGAAAAAATTTCTATAGAAAATTTTTCATAGAAAAAATTTCTATAGAAAATTTTTCATAGAAAAAATTTCTATAGAAAATTTTTCATAGAAAAAATTTCTATAGAAAATTTTTCATAGAAAAAATTTCTATAGAAAATTTTTCATAGAAAAAATTTCTATAGAAAATTTTTCATAGAAAAAATTTCTATAGAAAATTTTTCATAGAAAAAATTTCTATAGAAAATTTTTCATAGAAAAAATTTCTATAGAAAATTTTTCATAGAAAAAATTTCTATAGAAAATTTTTCATAGAAAAAATTTCTATAGAAAATTTTTCATAGAAAAAATTTCTATAGAAAATTTTTCATAGAAAAAATTTCTATAGAAAATTTTTCTATGAAAAATTTTCTATAGAAATTTTTCCTATGAAAAAATTTCTATAGAAAATTTTTCATAGAAAAAGTTTCTATAGAAAATTTTTCATAGAAAAAGTTTCTATAGAAAATTTTTCATAGAAAAAGTTTCTATAGAAAATTTTTCATAGAAAAAGTTTCTATAGAAAATTTTTCATAGAAAAAATTTCTATAGAAAATTTTTCATAGAAAAAATTTCTATAGAAAATTTTTCATAGAAAAAATTTCTATAGAAAATTTTTCATAGAAAAAATTTCTATAGAAAATTTTTCATAGAAAAAATTTCTATAGAAAATTTTTCATAGAAAAAATTTCTATAGAAAATTTTTCATAGAAAAAATTTCTATAGAAAATTTTTCATAGAAAAAATTTCTATAGAAAATTTTTCATAGAAAAAATTTCTATAGAAAATTTTTCATAGAAAAAATTTCTATAGAAAATTTTTCATAGAAAAAATTTCTATAGAAAATTTTTCATAGAAAAAATTTCTATAGAAAATTTTTCATAGAAAAAATTTCTATAGAAAATTTTTCATAGAAAAAATTTCTATAGAAAATTTTTCATAGAAAAAATTTCTATAGAAAATTTTTCATAGAAAAAATTTCTATAGAAAATTTTTCATAGAAAAAATTTCTATAGAAAATTTTTCATAGAAAAAATTTCTATAGAAAATTTTTCATAGAAAAAATTTCTATAGAAAATTTTTCATAGAAAAAATTTCTATAGAAAATTTTTCATAGAAAAAATTTCTATAGAAAATTTTTCATAGAAAAAATTTCTATAGAAAATTTTTCATAGAAAAAATTTCTATAGAAAATTTTTCATAGAAAAAATTTCTATAGAAAATTTTTCATAGAAAAAATTTCTATAGAAAATTTTTCATAGAAAAAATTTCTATAGAAAATTTTTCATAGAAAAAATTTCTATAGAAAATTTTTCATAGAAAAAATTTCTATAGAAAATTTTTCATAGAAAAAATTTCTATAGAAAATTTTTCATAGAAAAAATTTCTATAGAAAATTTTTCATAGAAAAAATTTCTATAGAAAATTTTTCATAGAAAAAATTTCTATAGAAAATTTTTCATTGAAAAAATTTCTATAGAAAATTTTTCATTGAAAAAATTTCTATAGAAAATTTTTCATAGAAAAAATTTCTATAGAAAATTTTTCATAGAAAAAATTTCTATAGAAAATTTTTCATAGAAAAAATTTCTATAGAAAATTTTTCATAGAAAAAATTTCTATAGAAAATTTTTCATAGAAAAAATTTCTATAGAAAATTTTTCATAGAAAAAATTTCTATAGAAAATTTTTCATAGAAAAAATTTCTATAGAAAATTTTTCATAGAAAAAATTTCTATAGAAAATTTTTCATAGAAAAAATTTCTATAGAAAATTTTTCATAGAAAAAATTTCTATAGAAAATTTTTCATAGAAAAAATTTCTATAGAAAATTTTTCATAGAAAAAATTTCTATAGAAAATTTTTCTATAGAAAATTTTTTCTATAGAAAATTTTTCATAGAAAAAATTTCTATAGAAAATTTTTCATAGAAAAAATTTCTATAGAAAATTTTTCATAGAAAAAATTTCTATAGAAAATTTTTCATAGAAAAAATTTCTATAGAAAATTTTTCATAGAAAAAATTTCTATAGAAAATTTTTCATAGAAAAAATTTCTATAGAAAATTTTTCATAGAAAAAATTTCTATAGAAAATTTTTCATAGAAAAAATTTCTATAGAAAATTTTTCATAGAAAAAATTTCTATAGAAAATTTTTCATAGAAAAAATTTCTATAGAAAATTTTTTATAGAAAAAATTTCTATAGAAAATTTTTCATAGAAAAAATTTCTATAGAAAATTTTTCATAGAAAAAATTTCTATAGAAAATTTTTCATAGAAAAAATTTCTATAGAAAATTTTTCATAGAAAAAATTTCTATAGAAAATTTTTCATAGAAAAAATTTCTATAGAAAATTTTTCATAGAAAAAATTTCTATAGAAAATTTTTCATAGAAAAAATTTCTATAGAAAATTTTTCATAGAAAAAATTTCTATAGAAAATTTTTCATAGAAAAAATTTCTATAGAAAATTTTTCATAGAAAAAATTTCTATAGAAAATTTTTCATAGAAAAAATTTCTATAGAAAATTTTTCATAGAAAAAATTTCTATAGAAAATTTTTCATAGAATTTTTCTATAGAAAATTTTTCACTAAAAAATTTCTATGGACAATTTTTCATAGAAAAAATTTTTATAGAAAATTTTTCACTAAAAAAATTTTTATAGAAAATATTTCACTAAAAAAATTTCTAAAGGAAATTTTTCATAGAAATAATTTCTATAGAAAAATTTTCATAGGAAAAATTTCTTTAAAAAAAAATTTTGTTTAAACTTTGTTATTCAAAAAGTCTTCAATAAATTTTTTACTTCTAAATTTTTTTAAATATTTTAAAAATAAGACACAATTTCCTTCAATTTGATGTATAAAAAGTCTACATTATTTCCATGGGTTCCTAAATATAATTAATCAGAGTTAAAAACTCCCTAAATAAAGATTCCATACGTTTTGTGTTTGAGTGGTAATGCAGTTTCGATAATACTGCGCCGAACTGTATTGCAGTGCAAGTGATAGAAAATGCAGTTTCCGGCTTTATCAAAACTCAAATTTGTGTATTTCCTGTTTACATACAAGTAAAATATCAATTCAATCAATGGCTTAGCATTTTAATTAGCAAAATAATTGCAAATCTGACCCATTGTATCATGTTTTTACTTACTTAATATTATTAATATTGTTTTTTAAAGATAATGCGGTAATACAACTAATGAAATGAATGATGTAAAACCAGACACTTGAACTTGCACTTCAAAAATACTATTTACAATATATTTTATATTGTTTAGATTTTATAACTAGACGATTTACTACTTGCAAAACAAACTGATAAGACAACTACTGAAAAATTTAAATGACTTAACTTATAACTTAACTATTTCAATTCATTATCTTTCCAGTTATTACACCCTCCAAGAAAAAAATGATAGCCTCCAGCATCTTAATCGGCATTACGCTTATGCTGGCCATCATCTATTACTGGTGTAAGCATACCTTTAGCTACTGGCAACGCCATGGTATACCCTTTATCAAACCCACACCCATTCTGGGCAATACAAAAGAGAGTATTCAGCTGAAGACCAGTTTTGGTTTACATCTCTCCGATATCTATAATGATCCTCAGATGTCGGATGAAGCTGTGGTGGGCATTTACACCTTCAATCAGCCGGGCTTGATAGTTCGTGAACCGGAACTTCTGAAATCGATTTTAATTAAAGATTTTCATTATTTTAATAATCGTTATTCGACCTGTGATCCGCATGGTGATATTTTGGGTAGTAGTAATTTGTTTTTTGCCCGCGATAGCAATTGGAAGGAGTTAAGAACGAAGTTGTCGCCGGTGTTTACGAGTGGAAAGCTTAAGCAAATGTATCCCCTGATGTTGGAGGTAAGAGGAGTTTAGTTTTTAATTTTAAGTCACTCAAATAAGTCAAAGATCATTTATTTAAGGTCATTCATACAAAAAAATGATCAACCTGAACTAAACATGCTCTGAACCTTAAGATCCAAAGATCATTTCTTCTCTACTAGATTTTCTAAAGACTTTTTAAACTTTCTACTTTAGTAATTTTGTTCTATAAAGATCTACGATTGTGATTCCGATCTACGAGATCTATGAGCAATATATTGACTTTCTAAAGAATTACAATTGAATTTTTGGTATCTCCAAAGATTTACGATTAAAAATCTGGTCTCTGAAGATCTATGATGGAAATATTGGACTTTCTAAATATCAACGATGAAAATATTGGATTTTCTTAAGATCTTATATGGAAATATTGAACTTTCTAAAGATATTCAATGGAAATAATGGACTTTCCTAAGATTCTTATGGATCTACCACTGAAATTTCGGTATCTCTAAACATCTACGATGGAAATATTGGACTTTCCGAAAATTCTTATTCTTATGGATCTACCACTGAAATTTCGGTATATCTAAACATCTACGATTGAAATATTGGACTTTCTATAGATCTACAACGGAAATATTGGATATTTCTTAGAACATTCCTAAGATTTTTATGGATCTACCACTGAAATTTCGGTATCTCAAAACATCTAAGATTGAAATATTGAACTTTCTGAAGATCTACGATGGAAATATAGGTCTTTCTTAGGATCTGCGATTGAGATATTGGACTTTGTAAAGATTTACGATAGAAATATTGGACTTTCCGAAGATTCTTATAGATCTAACACTGAAATTTTGATACTCCTAAACATCTACGATTAAAATATTGGACTTTTTAAAGATCTATGGTGGAAATATTGGACTTTCTTAAGATCTGTGATTGAAATATTGAACTTTCTAAAGATCTACGATGGAAATATTGAACTTTCCTAAAATTCTGATGGATCTGCCACTGAAATTTCGGTATCTCTAAACGTCTACAATTGAAATATTGAACTTTCTAAAGATTTGTGATGGAAATATTGGACTTTCTTAGGATCTGCGATTGAAATATTGGACTTTCTAAAGATCTACGATGGAAATATTGAACTGATTCTTATACTGATTCTCTGAACATCTACGATTGAAATATTGGAATATGAGGGAAATATTGGACTTTTCTAGGATCTGCGATTGAAATATTAGACTTTCTAAAGCTCCACCGTTGTAATTATATTCTCTAAAGATCTCAGATTTGTATACCTTAATAATTCGAAGTTCATTTTTTACTCTAAGCTTATTAACCCTAGATCCTCAACCTTAAAGACCATACTTCAATTTTCTAAATCACTTTCCTTTTTCTTTCCAGATCGGTTCCCAACTAGAACAACATTTAGCCCGTAAAGGCTCACGCTATGAAGCCGAACTCAAAGAGATATGTGCTCTCTTCACCACCGATATTATTTCCAATATTGCCTTCGGCCTAAATGCCAATAGTTTACAAAATCCGGATGGCGAATTTCGTTCACATTGTCGCAAGATGCTGACATTCAATCTAAAACGAGCTCTAGAGTTTTCAATTGCCTTCTTTCTGCCCAAATTTGTTTCCCTATTTCGTGTGAAATTCTTTTCACCCGAATTCTCGAATTTCTTGCGTTCCAGCATTAATTATGCCATGGAAGAACGAGAAAAAAGCGGTAGTAAACGTAATGATTTGATTGATATTCTAGTGGCTCTGAAACGTGAGGGGGATATAGGTAAAAATCCCGATATACTAGTGGCTCAGGCGGCGGTATTTTTGACAGCAGGTTTTGAAACTTCTTCGTCGACCATGACCTTTGCTTTGTTCGAACTGGCTAAAAGACCTGATTTACAGGAGCGTTTGAGAAAGGAAATTAAAGAGGCCTTGGTTAAGGAGGGAACTGGCAGTTTAAGCTATGAAGCCATTAGCTCTTTGGAGTATTTAAGTATGGTGGTAGATGAGACCTTGCGTCTATATCCGGTATTGCCATTTTTGGATCGTCAACATGTAAAGCCGGCCAATGAAAAGAAAGGCTTTAGCTTGAAACCCTTTTACGATTATACTCTACCCGATGAAATGCCTATTTATATACCGATTTATGGCATACAAAGAGATCCTAAGGTAAAGTATTAGTTTTCTGTTAAGTATAAGTTTCTATTTTGAAAATTTATGTTTTCCTTTTTTAGCATTGGCCCAATCCCAATACCTTCGATCCCGAAAGATTTTCAGCCGACAACAAAAAACATCACCACTCTATGGCCTATTTACCCTTCGGCTCGGGTCCTCATAACTGTATAGGCAGTCGTATTGGTTTGCTGCAAACTAAAATTGGCTTGGTCCATATCTTGAAAAATCACAAAGTTGAAGTTTGTGGAAAAACTCCTACAGAATCTATTATGGATCCAAAGGCGTTTGTCTTACAGTTTGAGAAAGGAATGCCTTTGAATGTTATACGAGATAATCTCTATGATGATGTTATTAAGCAGAAATTATAAAATTAGACAAGTTAAATGCGTGACAACTGTAATTAATAAATTCTTAAAAGATAGATTATAAGTTTTAAGTGTTAAGTAGTTAAAAATATTTATGATTAATAATACAAGTTGTTTATTAATACATTAATTACAAAGTGTTGTTTAAAATAATAATAGGTTAATAAGTAACACTGTGCGGGTTCAAAATCCTACATAAATTTCCGCAATAAATAAAGTATTCTGGCAACACTTATCATCTGAGCTGGAAAGTTTAGTATTATACTTGAATTCATCTTATGTACCCGAACTAATTTAAGTAGTTTAAAGCAAGACATAGTAAATTTTCAAGCACAGTGCTATTAATAGTATATAATTAGTAATGAAATATTTATTTGTAAATAAGTAATTAAATACCCAGTAAAACTTTTCATTACCAAATAACTACTACTACTTACTCATTCGCCGTTTAAGTCATTACATTAACATGGGGATGTCATTGGAGGCAAGTACTTACCAATTGCAGAAAATTAATGACTTGGGTAAGCAATTTGAAAGCAACAACAACAACAACTTTTTTGTTGTTGTTTTATTAAAAACATATATTTTTAAACGAAATACAAAATTTTTTTTATGATCCCATGGGGGCTCGAACCCAGACCATCCGATTGCTAGGCAAAGACTCTTCCACTGAGCTACTTCATATGTTGAAAACTTAGCAGCTTATAATTAATATAAACAATTTTTATTTTTAGATCCAAAATCATGTGAAAATAACTTTGTTTTTCTCTGCTTTTTTTTGCTTTGTTGTAATTTTTGGAAAAATATTTTTATACGATTTTTTGTAATTATTTTAAAACTTTTTTTTAAATTATTTTAAAACTTAAACAATTTAAATCTTCTTTTTTGTATAAGTTTTTACATAATATTGACTCTTACTTACTTAAATGTTACAACCTGTTAAGGTCAAAGTCCGAGCATATTTTAGAATTCCATGGATTTCGATCTTGTGCGAATATTCTCCAATTTTATAGGCCAAGCTTTGAAAAATATTCCTCTACTTGGTCTTTCTATCGAAGTTTCGGACATCATTCTCTAACATTAGGTAGTGGGACATTTCAATTCTAATTTTATCCTCTTCATTGTATTTTTTTTTCAAGAGAGGGTTACTAGCCCGTAATCCTAACCCATTTTTATCGATCTTATGGGACAACTCTCGGAACATGTTAACTCATAATATTAATGGATGTTAAACTAGCTTCCGGGGTGATACCATGAGGAGGTGTGTGTCCACAGTTGAGATGAAGGATGACCCAGATAAGTTGGGCTTACCAAGATAAGACCAATTAGAATCGTGTTTGGTATTCAACATCCCCTACATAATCAAAATTGAGTCATGATGGTATTTTTTCATTAACGTGAGTTAATTTTACAATTTTTTTTTATAGAAGATAATATTTAAGTTCTTAAAATTCAAAAATCATTTAAAAAGACTCTTTTAATAAAAAAAAAAAACTAAAAAAAATTGTTGCCCTTGGTGGGATTTGAACCAGGGCCATTCAGTTTAAATTACCATCTTAATTACAAATAAGTACTTCTGTAATAACTTATTATTTATTCGGATGGTATGTTGTAGTCGTTACAAGGTAAGCAGTTATCAGAGTACTTGCCATTACCAAAGTTTTGCTGGGTAAATTTAGAATCTTCATAAACAAATCTATTAAATATTTGTTTAAATGCAATTGAAAAAGAAAAGGCCAAATAAAAGCCTTTGGAGGACCTACGATTGATAAAGACGCAATATTTGACTTACTAAAGATCAAGCATTGAATATTCGATATCTCTAATGATCTAACTTACAATTTTCGGTATCTCTAAATACGATTCAGCACCACCAGCTGAATCATGGGCACTTGCACAGGCAGATGAAGCTAACGCATTAGACAACAGCGGCTGCGTTGGCTAAGACATGTTGTGCGAATGGATGAAAATACTCCGACATAATGATCCTGAGGGAACTCATAGAAGAGGGCGTCCAAACTTTCTAGGGAAAGACTAAGTAGAATAAAATCTTTGAAAACTTGGCCTACAAAATTGGAGAATATGCACACAAGATAGAGGCACATTGAATTCTAAAATATTCTCGGCCTTTGACCTAAATAGGTTGTAAATATAGGCCATTTAAGTAAGTAGTTAAATACGATTGAAGGTCGATACGATCTGAAGATATACCATTAAATTTTCGGTATTTCTTCAGATATGAGATTGTAAATCTGTTCTTAAGCGATCTACGATGGATATATTGGAATTTCTAAAGATCTACTATTGAAATTTGATCCCTCGTACATCCAAGATTGTAAATCTGTCCCTAAAGAAATGTTGAACTTTCTAAAGATCTACCATTTAATTTTCGGTATCTCTAAGGAACCACGATTAAAATTTGACACCTCTAAAGATCTACGATTGTAATTCTGTTCTCTAAAGAAATTTAATCCTTCGTACATCTAAGATTGTAATTTTGTCCTCTAAAGAAATGTTGAACTTTCTAAAGATCTACCATTTAATTTTCGTTATCTCTAAGGAACCACGATTAAAATTTGACACCTCTAAAGATCTACGATCGTAATTCTGTTCTCTAAAGAAATTTTGGACTTTCTACAGATCTACCATTTTATTTTTGGTATCTCTGAGGAACTACGACTAAAATTTGGTACCGCTAAAGATCTACAATTGTAATATTGGACTTCAAACGATCTACCATTGAATTTTCGGTATCTCTAAGAATCTACGATTGAAATTTGATTCCTTTGAATGAAGATCTACGACTAAAATTTGATACCTCTAAATATGTACGATTGTAATATTGGATTTTAAGCGATCTACTATTGAATTTTCGGCATCTCTAAGGATCTACAATTGAAATTTGATCCCTCTAAAGATTTACGACTGTAATATAGGACTTTCAAACGATCTACAATTGAATTTCGATATCTCCAAGAATCTACGACTAAAATTTAGATACCTCTAAAGATCTTCGATTGAAATTTTATCCCTCTAAACGATCTACCATTGAATTTCGGCATCTCCAAGGATCTCAATTGAAATTTGATCCATCTGAAGATCTACGATTGTCATTCTAATCTCTAAAGAATTCAATTTTCGGTATATCTAAGGATCTACGATTAAAGTGTGATACCTCTGAAGATCTACGATTGTAATTCTGTTCTCTAAAGAAATTTTGGACTTTCTGAAGATCTACCATTGAATTTTAGGTATCTCTCTAAAGATCTACGATCAGAAATTGATTAATCTTAAGATCTACGATTGTAATTCTATTCTCTAAGGAATTCTCACTGAATTTTCGGAATATCTAAGAATCTACAATTGAAATTGGATTCCTTTTAAGATCTAAGTTTGTAATTCTAATCTCTAAACATGTATAGGACTTTTTAAAGATCTACCACTGAATTTTCGGTACATCTAAGACGCCATTTGAAAGAACGGCCTAACGTGAATAAAACACATACAACTGACGCTTTGAATGATGAAATTCCGCGCAGCATTGGCGAGACGAGCGAAACTTTATTTAAAAATAAAGTTCAAAAGATCTGACGTACAAGAGGTAAATATTTACCCCAAATCAGTTTCCATTATTAAGCCCCACATTTCTAGGTTAGGTTAGGTTAGGCAGGCAGCATCATTTGGGTTCTAAAACGGTCCCTTTGTGGAACTTGCAAGGGATTGACTATAAAAAGAAAAACACGACAGTAATTTATTCCAGATCATCGAAGCCTATTTTACGAATGTCTCGCTAGATCAGATAAATTATGCAGAAAAAGCGCGCTCAGATTAAGAGCCCTCAAACTTGAAAGAGCGGAGCAGTGGCAAGTGGCTGTCTCCTCCTCTTCAATGTTGTGACAACTGCTGCAGTAGTCATAATATTGAAGGTTGAGATTAAGTAGCTGAGTCGGTGGCGAGGTAGAGTCGGTGTTGTTATAAGTGGGCCATGTCTTCTAGCATGCAATCCGAAAACGCAATACCCTGTTAAGGTTAAGATTAAGTTGCAGAGTTGGTCGCGAGGTAGAGAAACCAAGCATTTTAAGCATTTGTTGTTATTAGTGGACCATGTTGGCCTGGAGACTGAACAAGTGGTTTCTGTGGACCAAATGTTCTGGGCTGATCCATAAAGAGATTACCTAATTACTGATGTTCTGTCTAATAGCGATAAGCCCGTAAATAAATTGGTCGATGTTTTCCTGACTAAGGCCGGGAAGCCTTAAACACACACCCTTCTTTGACTTAGATCGGTCCGCGTATATCTCCAATCATCAGTCTTCATGCACCGGATTTATCGTTTTTGTCCGCAGTAGAGTTACCAGGAATGCTGTTATGCCCGGATACCCAGAAAAGATCAATGTTACCGTGTCTCGCCATCTCGTTAAGAGGTATTCGCGAGTAAGAACAGATGTCGTATATTTTTCAATTAACTGCTTTGTAAATGGCCGATATCTCGGCTTGAAAATTACTACATAGATCGGGAAGCCTTAAACAAATTTCTTTGCCTAATAGCGGGGTTA
This sequence comes from Stomorhina lunata, assembly GCA_933228675.1. Taxonomy (NCBI): domain Eukaryota; kingdom Metazoa; phylum Arthropoda; class Insecta; order Diptera; family Rhiniidae; genus Stomorhina; species Stomorhina lunata. The sequence continues at coordinate 107,656,712 of OW121744.1, read as the reverse complement.
TGAAGACCCCACACACCCTTTTACACACTAGCTGGCTTTTATATAGAGCTTTATCTTGCAAAATTTAGTAGTTATAGCTGCCATAATTTCTAATTTAATAGCTTTTAACTGGCCTTTGCTACATTTTTTTTGGATTCCGGGAGTGTTTTTTTATATGAAAGCTATAGTCAAATATGGACCGATTCCTATAAAATTTGATATACTGATCAATATTTGCACAAAACTACCCTATTCTAAATTTAGTCTTCATAGCTATTACAATTGTATTCAATTTATTAGCATTAATGTATTTCCCGGATCGGGGTTATATGGGAGCTCTAACTAAATGTAAACCGATTTCGTACATTTCCAATACACAACTTTTTCAAGATATCGAAAATACTTTCGTAAAATTTTGTTAGTCTATCTCTTTTCGTTAAGGCGCTATTGCGCTTTTATCTGACGGACATAAACCCACTTTTCTTTTTGTATTTTTGTGTGTTCCGTAAGTTTTTTATATGGGAGCTATGGTCAAATGGTGACAAAATTTTGCACACTGGCTGGCATTGACATAAGATCTCCCTGCGCTAAAGGACAAAGCTATTACCGTTTATCATTAATTGGCATTTAAGTGTATTTTAGGTGGAATTTAGGCTGTTTCCGTAAGTTTTTTGTATGGGAGCTTTGGTTAAATGTGAACTGATTTTGATGAAATTTTATATGCTAATTAGCACTTATGTAAAACTTCCAAATACCAAATTTTATCATCATAGCTGTTATAATTTGTCATTTATTAGCAAATAAGCAATTAGCCTAGACGAGGTTATACGGGAGCTATGGTCAAATGTGAACCGATTTTGTCCGATTTCGATAATACAATTTTTCAAAAAATGAAGAAAATTTATGCCAAATTTCAGTTACCTATATCCTTCGTTAAGATTTTATCGTGCCGGCAACAGACAGACAAACGGACAGACAGAGTGACAGACGGACAGACAGAGAGACAGACGTACAGACAGACAGACAGACAGACAGAGAGACAGACAGACAGAGAGACAGACAGACAGACAGAGACAGAAAGACAGACAGACAGACAGACAGACAGACAGACAGACAGACATACAGACAGACAGACAGACAGACAGACAGACAGACAGACAGGCAGACAGACAGACAGACAGACAGACAGACAGACAGACAGACAGACAGACAGACAGACAGACAGACAGACAGACAGACAGACAGACAGACAGACAGACAGACAGACAGACAGACAGACAGACAGACAGACAGACAGACAGACAGACAGACAGACAGACAGACAGACAGACAGACAGACAGACAGACAGACAGACAGACATACAGACAGACAGACAGACAGACAGACAGACAGACAGACAGACAGACAGACAGACAGACAGACAGACAGACAGACAGACAGACAGACAGACAGACAGACAGACAGACAGACAGACAGACAGACATACAGACAGACAGACAGAGACAGACAGACAGACAGACAGACAGACAGACAGACAGACAGACAGACAGACAGACAGACAGACAGACAGACAGACATCGCTCAAGGATTCATAAGGATTCAGAATATACCTGAATTTTGGTTTTTGAGCCAATGTTAAGGAAATTACACATGGAATGACAATCTCAATATACCCCCTATTCTTTTTGATGGTGGGTATATAAAAATAACTAATAATTCAATTTAAATAAATGTAATTTAGAACTTAATTAAGTGTTTAAACTATGTATTTTAAAAACCCGATAATAGCTTAATTTGCGTGTAGAATTTTATAAAATTTCAAAACAATTTAAAAATGCAATTGTCACTTAATTGCAGTTTTCAAAGATTTTTTGATAAAGAAAGTGAAATTTGTTTGTGTATTAAATGAATTAAAATTGAAATACATTTATAGCTATTATTTTTTTATAAACAATGTATTTATTTTTTTTTTCAAAATACATAACATCTGAGAATAATATGCGTGTCATCTTGACATGCTGCCTTACCGATAGAATGAGTGAATGATCTGAGGAAATTTTGACAAGCTGTCAAATGGTCATTTGATTAATACATGCAAAAAATACTTAATTTTTATTATAATTATTTAAATCTTTATTATTAAAATATAGAAAAATTGTATTATCAATGCACAAACAGTGACTAGGCGAATTGGAAAATGTTCCTAGATTGCATTTATTTATATACACTCTAAATCATATGATTTGAACCATTTAAATTTCAGGTTTTAGCAGGCCATATCTTTTTAAGCGTTTCCTTTTCAGCAAAAATTTTTGTATCGTAGTAAAGATATTGAATAGATTTTGTAACAAGATAATGCCCCAATTCATTTATTTCGAGCCAAAATGTTCGAATCCTTAACTGGGAGGAGGGAGGAAAACAATTCGATAATAAGGAATCATTAATCCAAGCTATTAAGGACTCCTGGAATGATATTTCTTTGGATTTTTTTAAATCACTTTATGATTCCATAAAACATCGCATATTTGAAGTTATTGTAAACAAAGATGGAAGCACTCACTACTAAAACATCTAATTTATTATCAATAAACTTATGATAAATGATAATTATTACCAAATAAAAAAAATACGCATTTTTAATTCTGATTAGCTAAGTTGTTCTAATCATATGAACACGGTAATTTGTTTGCTTTTTTCTGACTTTTTTGGAAAAACGCCATTTTTACACTATCGCAGTGAAATCTAGCGATAATGCTGTTAATTACTACAATCGTAGGAAAAACTCTTAAAAGAATATGGCCTGCCAAAAACTGAAATTTAAGTGGTCCTAATCATATGATCTAGAGTGTACAACAATTAATTTGTTAATGTTTTTCAAAATAAATTTTGAAACCATCCCTATAAAAAATCAGCAAATCATTAGAGATTAATTTAGTGTTTTTAAATCGTTACTCGGGAACAGAACAAGATTTTTCAGAATTTTTTTAGGTAAAAGGAATAATAAAATTTGAAAGCTCGTCTTTAGACGATATCGAGTTATAGTATCGAAATGTGAATGTTTAGTGGATTTTTTTCAAATAATTGAATACCTAATAAATCCTTTAAATCGCAAAGTATTCAAAATTAAAAACTTTAAAAGGATTAAAAATAAACGTTAACATTTAATACACCCTCATGGGAAGAAGAAAAAGTGAAAATAAATTGGCAAATGGAACTAAAATTATAATTTTTATAGAAAATTTTTCATTAAAAAATTTCTATAGAAAAATTTTCATTAAAAAATTTCTATACAAAATTTTTTATTAAAAAATTTCTATAGAAATTTTTTACAAAAAAATTTTTATAGAAAAACTTTCCTTAAAAAAAATTCTATTAAAAATGTTTCTTAAAAAATTTCTATAGAAAATTTTTCCTTAAAAAAATTCTATAGAAAATTTTTCTTAAAAAAAATTATATTTCCATTAAAAAATTTCTAAAGAAAATTTTTCCTTAAAAAAATTTTATAGTAAATTTTTTCTTACAAATATTTTTATAGACAATATTTCTTTAAAAAAAATTTCAATAGAAAATTTTTAAAAAAAAATTTCGATAGAAAATGAAAAAAAAAATTTTCTATAGAAAATTTTTCATTAAAAAAAATTCTATAGAAAATTTTTTTTTTCTATAGAAAATTTTTCATTAAAAAAAATTCTATAGAATATTTTTATAGACAATATTTCTTTAAAAAAAATTTCAATAGAAAATTTTTTAAAAAAAATTTCGATAGAAAATGAAAAAAAAAAAATTTTCTATAGAAAATTTTTCATTAAAAAAAATTTTCTATAGAAAATTTTTCATTAAAAAAAATTTTCTATAGAAAATTTTTCATTAAAAAAAATTCTATCGAAAATTTTTCCTTAAAAAAAATTCTATAGAAAAATTTTCATCAAAAAATTTCTATAAAAAATTTCTATAGAATATTTTTCCTTAAAAAATTTTTATTGAAAATTTTTCTTTAAAAAAATTTCTATAAAAAATTTTTCATTAAAAAATTTCTATTAAAAATGTTTACTTAGTAAAATTTTTCCTTAAACAATTTCTATACAATGATTTTCCTAAAAAAAAATTTTTATAGAAAATTTTTCATTAAAAATAATTCTAAAGAAAATTCTTTATTAAAAAAATTTCTATAGAAAATTTTTTATTAAAAAATTTCTATAGAAAATTTTTCCTTAAAAAAAATTCTATAGAAAATTTTTCTTAAAAAAAAATTTCTATAGAAAATTTTTCATTAAAAAATTTCTATGGAAAATTTTCTATTAAAAAATTTCTATAGAAAAATTTTCATTAAAAAATTTTTCCTTAAAAAAATTCTATAGAAAATTTTTCCTTAAAAAAATTCTATAGAAAATTTTTCTTAAAAAAAATTTCTATAAAAAATTTTTCATTAAAAAATTTCTATTAAAAATGTTTACTTAGTAAAATTTTTCCTTAAACAATTTCTATACAATGATTTTCCTAAAAAAAAATTTTTATAGAAAATTTTTCATTAAAAATAATTCTAAAGAAAATTCTTTATTAAAAAAATTTCTATAGAAAATTTTTTATTAAAAAATTTCTATAGAAAATTTTTCCTTAAAAAAAATTCTATAGAAAATTTTTCTTAAAAAAAAATTTCTATAGAAAATTTTTCATTAAAAAATTTCTATGGAAAATTTTCTATTAAAAAATTTCTATAGAAAAATTTTCATTAAAAAATTTTTCCTTAAAAAAATTCTATAGAAAATTTTTCCTTAAAAAAATTCTATAGAAAATTTTTCTTAAAAAAAATTCTATAGAAAATTTTTCCTTAAAAAAAAATTCTATAGAAATTTTTTTTAAAAAAATTTCATCAAAAAATAAAAAAATTTCTATAGAAAATGTCTGTAGAAAATTTGTTAGTAAAGAATTTTTTTAAAAAATTTTTTAGAAAAGAATTTCTTTAGAAATTTTTAAGTAAAGAATTTTTTTTAGAAATTTTTCCTTAAAAGTTTCTATAGAAAATTTTTATTAAAAAATTTATATAGAAAATTTGTTACTAAAAGAATTTCTAAAGAAAATTTTTCACTAAAAAAATTTCTATAGAAAACTTTTCATTAAAAAATTTCTATAGAAAATTTTTCCTTAAAAAAAATTCTATAGAAAATTTTTACTTAAAAAAAATTTCTATAGAAAATTTTTCATTCAAAAATTTCTATGGAAAATTTTCTATTAAAAAGTTTATATAGAAAAATTTTAATTAAAAAATTTCTATATAGAAAATTTTTCCTTAAAAAAATTCTATAGAAAATTTTTCTTAAAAAAAAATTCTATAGAAAATTTTTCCTTAAAAAAAAATTCTATAAAAAATTTTTCTTAAAAAAAAATTTGTATAGAAAATTTTTTATTTAAAAATTTCTATAGAGAATTTTTCATTGAAAATTTATATAGAGAACTTTTTAATAGAAAATTTGTTAATGACAAATTATATTTAAAGAAATTTAAAAATATTCTATAGAAAAGTTTTCATTAAAAAATTTGTATAAAAAAATTTTTCGCTAAAAATTTCTATTGAAAATATTTCTTTAAAAAAAATTCAATAGAAAATTTTTTTTAAAAAAATTTCTATAAAAAAATTTCTAAAGAAAATGTTTCCTTAAAAAATGTCTATAGTAAATTTTTGTTTAAAAATATTTCTATAGAAAATATTTCTTTAAAAAAATGTCTATAGAAAATTTTTCTTTAAAAAAATTTCTATAGAAAGTTTTTCACTTATACTTTTTTCTTATACTTTTTGGGAATTAATTATTCGAATTTCTATACAAAAATTTTTACTAAAATAATGTCTATAGAAAATTTTTCTGTCAAGAAATTTCTATAGAAAATTTTTCATAAAAAAAAAATTATATAGAAAATTTTTCCAAAAACAAATTTCTATATAAATTTTTTCCTAACAAAAATTTCTGCAGAAAATTTTTATTAAAAAAAATTTTATAGAAAATTTTTCATTAAAAAATATCTATATAAATTTTTTCATTTAAAAATTTTTATAGAAAATTTTTATACAAACTTTTTAATTTAAAAATTTTTATACAAAAATTTTCATTATAAAATTTCTTAAGTAAATTTCTGATTTCTGAAAACTTTTAAATATTTTAAAAAAGAAGACACAATTTTCTTTAATTTGATGTATAAAAAGTCGACATTATTCCCATGGGTTCCTAAAAATAATTAATCAAAGTTAAAAACTCCCTAAATAGAGGCTTCATACATTTTGTATATTTGAGTGGTAATACAGTTAAGATAATAATGTGCCTAACTGGAATGCAGTGCATCGTGAAATAAAATGCAGTGTACACCGCTTTATCAAAACTCAAACTAGAGTGTTTCCTGTTTACAAACAAGTAAAATATCAATTCAATCAACGGCTCAGTACTTTAATTAGCAAAATCATTTCAATTCTGACCCATTGTGTCATGTTTTTACTTACTTAATATTATTAATATTGTTTTTTAAAGATTATGCGGTAATACAACAAATACAACAAGTGAAATTAATGATGTAAAACCAGACACATGAACTTGCACTTGAAAAATACTATTTACAATATATTTTGTATTGTTTAGACTTTAAAACTAGACGATTTACTACTTGCAAAACAAACTGATAAGACAACTACTACAAAATGTAAATGACTTAACTAATTACTTAACTATTTCAATTCGTTATCTTTCCAGTTATTACACCCTTTTTGAAAAATGATAGCCTCCAGCATCTTAATCGGCATTACCCTTATACTGGCCATCATCTATTACTGGTGTAAGCACACCTTCAGCTATTGGCAACGCCATGGTATACCCTTTATCAAACCCACACCCATTCTGGGCAATACAAAAGAGAGTATTCAACTAAAGACCAGTTTTGGTTTGCATCTCTCCGATATCTATAATAATCCCCAGATGTCGGATGAAGCTGTGGTGGGCGTTTACACCTTCAATCAGCCGGGCTTGATAGTTCGTGAACCGGAACTTTTGAAGTCGATTTTAATTAAAGATTTTAATTATTTCAATAATCGTTATTCGACTTGTGATCCTCATGGTGATGTCTTGGGTAACAATAATTTGTTTTTTGCCCGTGGCAGCTATTGGAAGGAGTTGAGAACGAAGTTGTCGCCGGTGTTTACGAGTGGAAAGATTAAGCAAATGTACCCCTTGATGTTAGAGGTAAGAGGAGTTTAGTTTTAAATCCTAAATCATTTATTTAAGTCAAAAATCATTCATGCAGAAAACTGGGCAACCTGATCAGAACATGCTCTAAACTTTAAAGAAAAAATACTACAAATTTGGACTCAAACTGTTCAGATCATTTAAAGAGTGCAATTTTAAGTTAAAAATTATTCATACAAAAAAAATTATCAACCTGACCTTTACATGCCCTGAACCTTAAAATCCAAAGATCATTTCTTTCCTACATTTATAAACTCTAGATTTTCTAAAGACTTTCCAAATATTCTAATATGGTAATTTTGTTCTCTAAAGATCTACGAATGTAATTCTGATTTCTAAAGATCCACGACTAAAATATTAACTTTCTAAAGAATTACAATTGAATTTTTGGTATCTCCAAAGATTTACGATTTAAAATCTGGTTTCTAAAGATCTAAGATGGAAATATTGGACTTTCTAAAGATCTACGATAAAAATATTGGAGTTACTTAAGATCTAATATGGAAATATTGGACTTTCTAGAGATCTACGATGGATTAATATATTTGACTTTCTAAAGATCTACCATTAAATCTGTTCTCTAAAGATTTACGATGGAAATATTAGACTTTCTTAAGATCTACGAAGGAAATATTGGACTTTCCTAAGATCTACAATAGAAATTTTGGACTTTCTGAAGATCTTTGATGGAAATATTGGACTTTCTTAGGATCTGCGACTTTCTTATAGACCTACCACTGAAATTTCGGTATCTCTCAACATCTACGATTGAAATATTGGACTTTCTAAAGGTCTATGATTTTCTAAAGAACTACGGTTTTTCTTATTTAATCGAAGATCATTTCTACCCTACACCTATTAACTCTAGATCCTCATTCTTAATAATCATACTTTAATTTTGTTACACCTTCTCCTCTTTCTTTCCAGATCGGTTCTCACCTAGAACAACATTTAGCCCGTAAAGGCTCACGCTTTGAGGCTGAAGTCAAGGAGATAAGTTCTCTTTTCACCACCGATCTTATTTCCAATATTGCCTTCGGCGTTAACGCCAATAGTTTACAAAATCCCGAAGGCGAATTTCGTACGCATTGTCGTCAAATGTTTAAATTCGATCTAAAACGAGCTCTAGAGTTTTCGATTGCCTTCTTTCTACCCAAATTTGTTTCCCTATTTCGTGTAAAGATCTTTTCACCGGAATTCTCGAAATTCTTGCGTTCCACCATTAACTATGTGATAAAAGAACGCGAAACCAGCGGTAACAAACGTAATGATTTGATTGATATTCTAGTGACTCTAAAGCGTGAAGAGGATATAGGTAAAAATCCAGATGTTCTGGTGGCTCAGGCGGCAGTATTTTTGACTGCCGGCTTTGAGACGTCTTCATCGACCATGACTTTTGCTTTGTTCGAATTGGCTAAAAGACCGGAATTGCAGGAGAGATTGAGAAGGGAAATCAATGAGGCCTTGATGAAGGAGGAAAATGGCTGTTTGAACTATGAAACCATCAACACTTTGGAGTATTTGGGTATGGTGGTAGATGAGACCTTGCGTCTTTATCCGGTATTACCATTTTTGGATCGCCAACATGCGAAACCTTTAAATGAAAAGAAAGGCTTTAGCTTGAAACCCTATTACGATTATACCTTACCCGATGGTATGCCTATTTATATACCAATTTATGGTATACAAAGAGATCCTAAGGTAAAATTTTAGTTTTCTTTAGAATTTTTGATCAAATTTAAATATTTTTATTTCATTTTACAGTTTTGGCCCAATCCCAATACTTTTGATCCCGAAAGATTTTCACCCGAAAACAAAAAACATCACAACTCTATGGCCTATCTACCCTTCGGCGCCGGTCCTCATAATTGTATAGGCAGTCGCATTGGTTTATTGCAAACTAAAATTGGCTTGGTCCATATCTTGAAAAATCACAAAGTTGAAATTTGTAGCAAAACTCCAACAGAATCTATTTTGGATCCGAAAGCTTTGGTCTTACAATTTGAAGAGGGAATGCCTTTGAATGTGATAAGAGATGATCTGTATGATGAGACAAAGCAAAAAACAGAGCGTGTCATTTCTAATTAAAATCTTTAATTATAAATAATTAGTTTTTAGGTTATAGTATCAAAATAATTGAATATATAAATTATATATTTATTGCTAATAATACAAATTGTTTAAGATGATTTATAAGTTAATAATAAAAATAAAATGTTTATATTATTTGCTAAAAACAAATTATTATAATTACACTGTGCTAGATCAATTATCAACATCCCCTTATTTAAGATAATTCTAGAATGATCGTCTTCTTAAATATCTTGAATCTACCTTTCGCTTTGAACTACCCAGGATATCTTTCTACTTTAGAATAATCTGTATCTTTGTTCACTTCAAACTACCCTCGATCTTCTTTCTTCTATCTTGGATCTTCCTTCCAACTTAAAATAAATCATCATTCCACATTAAATTAGACTGAATCAGCCTCAAACTTTTAATCACCACAATTTCTTCTTCTGTTTTAAACCTTTCAAGATCTTATTAAACTTTGAGCTACCCCAAATCCTTCATAGATTTGTTACTGTAGAGTATTATCCCTTCATTACTGCCCGGGATCTTCATTCTATTTTGAACTGTCTTGGATATTCTTTCTTTTGCGATCTCTAGCAGATTCCTAAGATGTTTCTTTTACATTAAATGATCTCGAATCCCCCTTCCACCTTGAACTACTATGGATAGAATTTAACTTTAAACTACCCTGGGTATTATTCGTTTTACTTTGAACCACGAATTTTTTCCTACTTTGAACTTTCCTAGATAATGTTTCTACTTTCAACTATCTTTTGCGAACTTTCGCGGATTTCTTAGATGTTTCTTCCTATAACACCTAAAATGATCTCGAATCGTCCTTTTACTGTGGATAGCTTTTAACTTTGAACTACCCTAGATATTCATTCTACTTAAAACTGTCGTGGATTTAATTCTTCTTCGATTTTCTCTACATTAGTCGAAGTACGATCCTCCTTCAATTGACATACTGTAAATATCCCTCTACAACTCTGAACATCTCGAATCTTCCATCTTCCTTAAGTTACTGGATATTTTTTATATTTTATACTTCATTCTTCTTTGATCTTCCCTCTGTTCAATTCTAAGTACGATTTTTATTTTTCCTTCACTTGAAATACTGTGGACATCCCTATACAACTTTGAACATCACACATCTTCCATCTCCCTTGAACTACTGCGGATAGCCTTTTACTTTAAACTACCCTGGATATTCGTTCTACTTTAAACTGTCATAGATTTCATTCTTCTTTGATCTTCCCTCTACTTAAGCCTAAGTACAATCATTCTTCTTTCTTCCCTTGAAATCTGTGGATGTCCCTTTACAACTTTGAAAATCTCGAATCCTCCTTCTCCCTTAAACTACTGTGAATAGCCTTCTACTTTGAACTAACCCGAACATTATTTCTACTTTAAACTGCCGTGGATTCAATTTGATGTTCCCTCTACTCAAGCCTAAGTATGATTCTCCTTCTTCCTTTTCTTGAAATATTGCGGATATCCCTCTACAACTTTGATTATCTCGAATCCTCCTTCTCCCTTGAACTACTGCGGATAGCCTTCTACTTTAAACTAGCCTGGATATTTTTTCAACTTTAAACTTCTTCTTCTGTTGTCCTTGACTCCCAGTGGAGCATAGGACTCTATTGCGAGATGTTAGGCATACATCATTCCATGAATAGTTTGCTGCTTGTAATTCCGTATCAATTGACCTTTTTCACGTTCTAGCAGGTGCAACAACACGACGACCGCTCTTTGTGGATTCCAACGAAGCGCTTGTCGAGCAATGTTGGTATTTGGCCATGGAAGTGTGTGGCTATCCACCGCCATTTCCGTTGATATACCTCTTTGGAAGCAGGAATTTGGTTTGTCGCATTAAGTAGATCTTCATTTCTTATGCGATTCGGCCACCATATATTAGGGATTTGCCCTAAGCATTTGTGCGTTTCCATGTTTCCCAGCCGTAATACAGGATGGACTTGACATTCGAGTTGTATATTAGTAACTTAGTTGTTGTTGCCGAGATTTCCAAACAGCTCGAAGAATGCCAAATGCAGATTTTGCCTTATTAATACGCGATTTAATATCCTTGTCTGCGCCACCTTTTGTAGTTACTAAACTTCCCTGGTAATTAAAGCTATCTACACATCCAAAAACCTCGTTATCCACATTGATGTGTGTCAACGGGTTTGCGCCATAGCCTTCGAGCACAATCTTTGTCTTGGAAATATTAATTTGCAGACCAGCTATACGAGGTTCAACAGTGATGGCGTTAGTAAACTTTGGCTTAGAAATCGAACGGATCTGATAATTTATCCTTGTGTAGGGCTCGACATTTAAAATCAACGTCCCGGTTTAAGTTCAGAATTTTCGTTGGTATGTTACGATTTTCTAAAATTCTTCATAGATAGCTTCTATTGACACTGTCGAAGGCCTTCATAATATTTTGACTAGTATACCTTTATTCCAGAAGGTTGGCAGAGCTTCTTCACATATTTTATGCACAAATGGGTGCCACAATCTCGACGATCCTTCACCATCACATAAAAGCATTTCCGCTGTGTCATCTCGGTCGCTTTCATTTAATGCCAACAATTTCCAAAGTGACCCTTTCATAGTTTCAGATTTCCTTGGTTGAGCCAAACGGATGGTTTTGGCAATTGTATCGTCTCTAGTATACATCTAAATTTTATTCAATGAGGTTAGATGGTCAAAAATCTTGTCACTAGCTATAGCTGTTGAACTTTCGCTATATCATCTAGCCCTCTTTTGAGAATGATTCTCTGAAGGAGTATATGGATACTTCCCCCTAACTGCTAAACGGACATCGTATGTGACTACTTTTACACCAAACTCCTCGAGAGAGAACAGAATATCAATCAGAACGAGATTCCATAGTAGGAGAGAAAGAGAAAATCAAATTAGATTAACTCAATTTGAACTTAATCTGTCTTTATGTAAAAAGATTTTGTACAAACTTTCTAACATCTATCGATTTTCCAAGATGACATCAACTTTCCATAAGAAACGTCTACATTTAGAGTTGCCAGACACAAATCCTGAAAAAGCTGGACATAAGAAAAAAAAGCTTGACAACCCAAAAATTACCTGGACATTAATAATAAAAAACTTGCTTTAGTATATTGCTTCGGCGAATCTTTAAATTTTTGATAAACCAAATTGCGAATACCGTAATAAACCGCAGCGATATCTAGAGAAAATGAAATCGTGGGATGATACCATTTTTTCTCGATATCATGAGACGCACATTGCGCAATTTGACTGCCGCCTTTTCAAGTATCAAAAAAAAAAACTGCTACAAGCAGGCAAGCCTTAAGAGTTAGAATACATGTGATCATTGAGGACTATAGCTACGAGGTTGTAAAAGAATTTTTTTTACCTTGGTACCGCCGTCAATATAAATAACGACATATGTTTCGAATTCAAACGTAGAATCATACTTGCCAAGAGATGCTATTTTGGCATAAGCAGGCAGATAAGAAGTAAAGCTCTCTCTATAGGAACTTAAACTACGCTCTACAAAACGCTTATACTTCCCGTGTTATTATATGGTGCTAAACCATGGGCATTTGCACAAGCAGAGGAAGGTATTCTTGGAGTTTTTGAAAGGAAGATTTTACGAAAAATCTTTGGACTAGTTTGCATCAACAATGAATATCGACATTGAATGAACAGTGAGCTGTATGAGTTATACGTTGACATCGACATAGTAAAACGTATCAAACAGCACCAGCAGCGTTGGCTGGGACATGTGCGAATGTATGAAAATACTCCAGCAACAAAAGTATTCGAACACGATTTCGACTGAGCTCGTTAAAGAGGACGTCCCAAAATTCGGAATTCTAAAATATGCTCGGCCTTTGACCTTAACAGGTTTTTGATATAGGTCATTTAAGTAAAGTAAATACAATGGGGAATTTTGATATAAGGTAATTTTATTACAAAATCAACTTGATCAAGCAATTAATAATTCAACGCATAAATAATATAAGTAAAAAAGAAAAAAAAAACACACTTTTGCAAAAGTTTTTATTGCGTTCTTTTTCATAAAAATAGTTTTTCTAAAAAATATTTAAACAACTTCAATTCTTCACCTTTCATGCATTAAACACATAGACAACAGCAGGCTACGGGCTACAACCTGTCAAAATTAGAATACATGCATTCAAATAGAAATAAATTTTTTAGAGTCGACACGGCTACACGACTACCGACCACCGTTGTAGCTGTAGCCAAAATTAAACTATTTTCTATTTTTGTTGGCGACAATAAAAGATTTAGTGCTGTCAACGCCATATAATATTGAAATAAATGAGCGATTTAAACCACTTGAATTTATTTACCACAAATACAATGGGGAGAATTTATGTAAACAATTTACATACTTATAAAATATTTATATATTTAATGTATATAATAATATCTAATAAAATATTATGTAAAAATTTATATTTATATAACTCTAACTCAATAAAAGTAAAATTTTAAAAATTTATTTTTTAAACTGTCTAACTCACACGATACGTGTGCTAGAGCTACGTAGTTCATGTTATATAAAAGCCCAGTATGTCCTTTATAAAATTCATTATATAAAAGAGCATACTTATATCTATATTGTTTTAAGATATACGAATTTTTATAAAAAAAAGTCGGTTGCAGAAATAAGTTTATAGTATATTAGCTCCTTATCCATTATAAAGAATATTATATAGAATATATAAGAATATAAAAGATATTTTCAGTAGCTTTTGTTTGATACCAAAAAAGTTAATATCGGATATAAACTTCTAAAGTTATACCGTATTATTCTTGAAATTTAAAAAGCCCATAACTCTTAAACTATTAGAGATCACAACAAAATCTTTCTATACATTTTTTTTGATATAGACATACTATCAGGTACAGGAAAACCGTTGATTTCGGAGGTTAATTAATAAAATGAATTTATGTCGTTTTTATCAAAATTTAAATTGTTATTTTGTCCATCTTATAAACGCGATATTGGTACCACTCATAAACAGGTGTTTCGAAATGTAGCTGCCATCTTAAATGTAGCTGCCGTCCCCAAAATAATTAAGTGGCTGACTACGAGGCGACGATTGCAGCCAACGACTTTGTAGTCGGTGTTCGTGTAGCCTGCTGTTGTCTATGTGTTTAATGCATCAGCTGGACAAATTTAATTTTAGCTTGACACTAGTAAAGCACTAAAAAAGCTGGACAATCCAGTCGAATCCAGCCTGACTGGCAACCCTATCTACATTACATGTACCTTTATTTAAATTAACGTTAGATGTGCTCAAGTTTAAAAAGGCTACAACATTACTATTAACATCTCTGTTATTTTCATGAGTAGATGAGCCATGTTAAGATTTTGATGTTATATATTTAATAACAGTGTATCATCTAATGTAATATGAGTGGGTGGAAATGTAACATTTATATCTGTTATAGACATCTGTTATTGACATTACTTTATCAATAAAATCCACGTGTAAACAATATCAAAATTGTATATGACACTGGTCACTAAGATTTCTACAAATAATAATTAATTTTCTAAACTTTCTTATCTATACTCGTAAAACGAAAACAAGAAATACACATTTAATAACAATTTTTTTTATAGATATTTAGTAAAATATTACGTTTTAAATATTTCACTCTCTATAATTATGTAAAACTGTATCTATGTCTTATTTTGTTTGTTTGTTTACTTCCCTTGCAAATTATGGGTTCAGTTTTTTTAATTAATTGAGGAGTATTAAATATTAATTACTAGTATCATCTGAAATGATGACGAACCAGACTTAATGGCAAAGTATCAATGTCAATGGACCAACAAATAAAATATATAATATTTTTAGTATTTTAAAAAACGTATTTAACATGCAAAAATTAAATAAAATAATTATAAAAAAATATAACAATTTAATATATAATAAGATTTATTATCTCATTAAGGGGAAAGAAAATAGTAAGAGGTGTTTGTTTTTTTAAAAACAAACACTGTCGCACAATGGAATAAATCTGACGAAATTAAAGCAACCAATTTAAACTAATTTTGTCTAGATTTAAATACCAAACGAAAAAAATGAAATAGGTGAAATTGAAGTAAGGCAAGTAAATAAGTATTATAGTCGGCCAAATCCGATCAAATTATACCCTATACCACGTAGATCGGTTATTAACCAATTAAAAAGTTTCAAGAGATGTATGTAAGTGGGTGTTGTTTGTGAGGGTTTGGAGCAATTTCAATAATATTTGAAAGATTGAATTCTGCTAGCTTCAGCATTATTGCCTTTAAGCTTCAATTCCGCGAAGGCAGTGCTTTGGGCGATTCCTAATAGATATTATCTGATCTTATATCTTTAAACGAGCAATAATTGTATGTATATATATACATATCTATATATATATAGAATAGCTATCTCGAAATCGGCTCTAACGATTTTGAGAAAATTTAGACTGGGTACCTTTTTTGCCGTATAGATCGAATATAAAGGGACTTTTGGAATTTTACCGCTAAGGGGGTAACAACGGGAAAAAAGGGGAAACAAATCGAAAACGTTGTATCTCCTAAAGTAATAGGTATAGAAACAAAATTAAAATTACGTTTTGGACAGCAATAAAATAAGCGGACTTTTTTGAAACTATGTCCGATAGGGGGTAAAAAAGGGTAAAAATAGTTTGTTTTGGTACTTTTTTAACCCACTCTTATTTTTTAGACCAAAGAATATAGAAAGGAACTTTGTACTGCGGTCAATAGGCGTGAAAGATATATTGAACACGTATTTGGTACTTTTTTGATTTTGCGGCCAAAATGGATAAAAAAGGGATAAAATTATAACTAAACATCTCAAAAAGTAATATGAATAGGAACATTATGTTAACTGCGTTTTAAGAAAAATGTACCGAATTGATCATGCTTTGATCTTCAGCAAAGTTGTTGCACATGAGCCGACGAAGGCTTCATAGTTGGTATGAAGAAATTTCGACAGATGACGCCACTGAAATGTAATCAAAGTCAAATAAATTGTAAGCTGTACATTTAATCATGCTATGATCTTTAGCAAAGTTGTTGCGGATAAGCCGACGAAGTTTTATTAATTGGTATGACCAAAGTCCCACAGGTGGCGCCACTGAAAATTACTCAAAGTGAATTAAATCGTATATTGTGCATTGGATTATGTTATGATCATTAGTAAAGTGGTTACGAATAAGCAGACGAACCACTTTACTAATGATCATAACATAATCCAATGCACAATATACGATTTAATTCACTTTGAGTAATTTTCAGTGGCGCCACCTGTGGGACTTTGGTCATACCAATTAATAAAAGACTTCGTCGGCTTATCCGCAACAACTTTGCGAATAAGCAGACGAAGGTTTCTTGAGGCCCTATGCTCCACTGGGAGTCAAGGATAACAAAAGAAGGTTTCTTAGTAGGTATGAACAACTTAATCCCGATCTATGGGTCATGAGACCCATAGATCGGGATTAAGATAGTTGCAATGCAACTGCACGTCGAACTTATGTTCTGCCCGCGATATTGGGTAAGGCTCTCTTGATACTTGATAGTCCATTGTTATATCACGAAATCCTTACCCAATATCGCGGTCATTGTTAAAGTGAGTCTAATTAATATATTGCCACACCCACTATTTTTATCTTACTTTGATGTTCTCAACTTAGCTAACTTCCCTTTCCAAGAAATAATTTTATTTTGTAACTATTTCAAGTACATATAAATATATTTTTGACTTGTAATGCTAATAACAATTGCATGTTCCAACTAATTTTGTAACTTAAACTGCGACAATTCTATTGAATTTAATCACGTCAAAATTTCATCTTTAGATCAAAAGTCATCTTATGATTTTTCTCCCATTTTACTTAAAGTTTTGATTTTAAACTCTAAAGATTAGTTAAATAAAAATATCAAAGTTGTCAAGTGTTTAGTGAAATAAACATAAAGTTTTTAAAATATTTTTCTTCATAAACTAATAACCCAAAGGATCGCGTATTACTTTCAGGTGAATACCGCCCTCGGATTGTAAGATCAAAGCCTTGGGATCCAGTTTAAGGTGTTTTAAAGTTTTTTTGTTAAAGGTAACACGATGATTGCGCAGAAATTGTATTAGACCAATTTTCGTTTGCAAATAGGCAAAGCGTTCTCCTATGCAGGCATGAGGTCCTAAGCCAAAGGGCATATAGGTGTAGGGGTTGATAAACTTGCGATTTTCTGGCGAGAAACGTTCCGGTTTGAATTCCAACGGTTGAGGAAAGTACTAAAAAAGGGAAAATATTTTAGGTTTTCAATTAATTTTTTTTTATATATTTTTCTTACCTTTTCATTCATATGCAAGGCATATACCGGTATATAAACCGGCATGCCTCGGGGCATTTTGAATTTATGAAACGGCTCCAAGGAATAAAAATGCTCTTTTTCCACGGTACATTCTCGATCCAAAAATGGCAGGGGAGGATATAGTCTCAAGGTCTCACTTATAATCATTTGCAAATATTCCATAGAGTCCACTAGGTTTTGTGTGATTTTACCCTGACTTTCTTTTAAGGCCTTCAAAATTTCTTCTCTTAATTTCTTTTGGACTCGGGGATTGCGAGCCAACTCATATAAAGCAAAGGACATGGTGGCCGAAGAGGACTCAAAACCAGCTGTAAAAAATATTGCCGCCTGGGCCACCAATAGATCGCCCTCGAATATTATATCTCTTTTCCCAGGTTCATTCACTTTAAACGTTTTTCTGCTGGTATTCTTGAATTCTATCAAGATATCTATCAAGTCATTACGGCAATTACCCGATTTCTCCCTTTCCTCCAAAACATAATTCATGGTGGAACGCAGAAAATCGGTTTGCTTGTCGGGTACTACTTTTATGCCCAAATACGGCACCAGATGGGGTAAAAAGAAGACCACACTAAAGTTAATGGCTCGACGGGCATTGAAACGAAATATTTCGCGACCATTTTTACGAAAATCTCCATTGGGTGTCTTAAAGGAGTTGGCCTCAACGCCAAAGGCCACCGTGGCTATGACATCGGTGGTATAGAGGGCACAGAATTCCTTAAGTTCCAAATCAAAGGAGTTGTCTTCTGCGCTTAAGGGGATTTTTAGTAGATAATTGTTGAGATTTGAGGCGACCTGAAGCAAATTTTGGTATAAAAATTTATTTGTTTGCAAAAAATATTAAATTTTTTATATAAATTTTACAGAAATGTTAAAATTTGTAAATTTAACGGTTTCTTAAAAGCAACGTTTTGCAACACTTCTTTTCGCATCGAACCTTTTACAATGTAAACAATGCACAGTGGGATGGTGGACAAAAATAATGGTAATAAGTCTGTAACTTCTAAACCGTTGGGTCGATTTCAAAATAATTTTAAGTGCATAAAGTAGAAATGTTGGAAAACTTAAGTTTTGAACCTGAAAAGCCTAACTTTTACAGGAGCGAAGCAATCGGTCCGTAAAGAAGGGCACCTAGGACTCATAAGTCACTAAAACCGATATTTAATTGTCATTTACAAATAGGTCATTCCGGTTGTGATTTCCTTAATATTAGCTCAAAAACTAAAAGCGATGTCCGCCTGTCTGCCTGCCCGTCTGTCTGTCTGTCTATCTGTATGTTTGTCTGTCTGTCCGTCCGTATGTCTGTCTGTCTGTTGTCGGCACAATAAAACCTTAACGAAAGGATATAGGTCACTGAAATTTAGCATAAATATTCTTCATTTCTTGGAAAAAACTTGATGGTGGGTATATAAGATTCGGCACAGCCGAATATAACACTCTTACTTGTGTATTTATTCGATTAACTGTAATTTCCTATTATTTGTATGCCTAATTATTCCCTTTAAGTTTTGCTGTTACTTTGTCAGCAATTAAACAAATTAAAACGTTTTCCAACACTAGGATTGTCAAATGTCTTTAACATCTGTGCAATGTAAACAAAGTTGCTTTGATACATGTTTGTGTGAGTGACAAACAGCTACGTTGAGTATTAAAGATGTTGCCATATTGATAATCATGTCGATAACATAGCATTTAACAGTATAACCAATGTAAGGTAATACAGATCTTTAAAAATAACATTAAAACCGAAATGCTTTGTTTATAATGAAATTTATAAGATTTTTAAAAGTTTAAAATTTTGATTTTTAAGAAAAATATTAGTTTTTCCAATTATCTTACCTCCTCTACCAGGGGAAACATTTGCTTCAATTTGCCACTGGTAAAAAATGGTGTCAACTTAAAACGTATCTCCTTCCAGGCGGGATTTTTCAAAAAGAATAAATTCTGTGAACCCAAAGGATCACCCACCACATCCGAATTGGAATAACGATTACTAAATTTATTAAAATCTCGGGCTAAAACACGTTTGATCAACTCCGGATCTCGTAACAACAAAGCAGGCTTATAAAACAAGTAGATACCCACAATAGGACTATCCTTAGCCTGGGGATGCTGATAGATATCCTTAATAACCTCGGCCGAACTTTTGGACATACGCAGCAAGGGCCCCAGATTACCCACCATAAAAGTGGGTGGTATCTGAGGCACACCCAGGCGGGACCAGTAGTTATAAATTTGTTTGAGGTAGATAAAGAAAATAAACAGGATTAATATGAAAATTAAAACTGGAACTTTTAAATCACTTAGCGACCACATTCTTAGAGTTTAGAAAAAATACTGTTAATGTTTAAAGTTTTTCACTTAAGAAATATAAATTATTTTTCTAAAAATTTTGCTTTAATTTAGCAAACATTATTTATTTGTTAAAAGTAACAAAATTTATGTAAATTTCTAAGATCTTATGTGTAGATCTTAAAAAATATTCAAATTCTATTCAATTATATTTCATCTACATTATGAGAACTTTTCTTGAAAGGTTTTGAAAAGAATTTTTGATTTGTTTAAATATTTCATATTTTTTGCAACAAGTCTGAAAATAGACGTGATATTCTTTTGAGAGTTCGTTGTCTTCTGAACTTGAATATTTGGAAAAAGTTTAGCCTTATCTTTTTTTTATGCAACAGCGATGGCCAGCCTAAGAGGCACAGAGTAAAGTTTCATCAGAAAATGGAAATAAAATTATACAGATTCTAAACAGGTAGACTTGATTTAAAATTATCTGGTAGATCCGCGTCCTTTTTGAAATAAGTAAAAAGGGCAATCGGTAAGGAGTTCTGTAAAGATAAAGAAAGAGTGCTGGGAAGATATTTTATCAACACTTCCTTCTCGTCAATCTGCAAAAGTCACTCGTCACTATTTCAGTGTAACCGCATGACTTCTTACCATATAGCTTCCTATTAAGGCGGACCCATGTAAGGATACATCCAGACTTCAGGGAGATAGTAATCTGTGAGAAGGTTTCCTATTTATAGGAGACCACCGAATTGTTTCAAAAAGCACTCAAAAAGATCTCCAAAGAAATATGAGCTCAGTGATCTTAACTTCTGTAAGCCAGTAAATGTGCAAGAAAATGTTTTATCGTCTCCTAGGTTAGGTTAGGTTATAAAGGTAGTTATAAAGGTAGTTTACTCGGAGACCCCAGGGGTCTTTGTCTGCGCTCCCACCTCTGTAGCCAGAGATCTCGGGGAAAATCTTGCATCTGGCCGGAAGCCGAGATCGAGACAGTAAAACATCATTATCGGAGAGGCTTTGCAGATATTCCCTGTTTTTCAACTGAATCCCTACCGTTGGATAAAACTTAAGTTAGTTTATTCGAACTTGCCCATATAATGTCTGTTCTTCTTGAACAATTTCCCCTCTTTAGTAATGAGTATCTCTGGATGCCTATTATCCGCCCTTAAGAGATGGAAGATCTCGATGGGAGATCTTGTATCCGGCCGAAAGCCGAGATCATAGTGAAACATCATTATCGTAGTGAAACAGACTTGGCAGGCATTCGCTGTCCCGAATCCCTATGGGTTACCTCGTTAGATGAAACTTGAGGAAAATTCTAAGATTCTAAGAATTCTTGATAGAACCTTAAGTTCGTTCGTTCGGATATTGGCTGAGTTGCCGGATATTATTCGATTTATCTATATTCTATGGCGATGCAGTCGCCAAAGTCAATGTTAAAATATAAGTCAGATTCTTTTGACTATTTCCCACATTTGCAGCCGGATAAGTCAGGGGAGATTTGGCCTGAGTCTGATCGCAATGAAGCCTAAGCCTCAAGAATATTCAGAAAGTCAGCTTAACCCTCTGCTGAGTTCTCCCACTTCTCTAATGCCGTCAGTACCTATCGCTACTGTAAAAGTATGTTCAAATTAATGTCATCAAAAGTCCGTTCATTCGGATATTGGCTGAGGTGGCGAGGTATTACACCAAGCTCCATTCACATACAGTATACGGAGGTATTAGCGCTGGTCGCTTAACACTGGGAGATAAGCGGTGTTTAGGTACGCCCAAACCTTTCGATTTATTTGGGTTTTTTTCTATCACATATATAATAAAATGAGGTGGGTTCACCACCCATCCTCCAACTGGGGGCAAATCTTCTGAGAGTTCCAGATTTCACCGAAGGAAGCGGAACTGGTTGTCTTCCTGGAATTTTGATTTGACAACTGTTAAGTAACAAACTTTACTTAAAAGATGTCTATTTTGTTGGGATCAGTCCACATTTTACTATAGCTCCATAAGACTTTCCGGCAACAATGATCGTAAATCTTAAGATAATAAGAATTAAAGATTTTATCTTTGCTCCGATGTGCAAAATTTCTACTAAATCAGTCTAGATTTGAAAGACAGCTATAGGTTGTTTGTACTCATTAAGAAAACTTAATCGGTCCATGTTTCCCATATCTTTTACTAAAATGCTAAATTTTATTTATCTTTACAGCTTTCCAATGCTCGACTGCAGTACCATCACCTGTATTACCCTAGTAACAACATTAATTTACTTAACATTAAGATACCTCAACTCATACTGGAGCCGTCGTCACATAGCCTTTGTAAAACCCTTACCTCTAGTTGGAAATCTGTTCGAACTCTTAACATTAAAAGTATCTTTTGGTGAACTATTCCAGCGGTTATATGAAAATCCCAATTTAAAAAACCAAGACTATGGCGGTATCTTTATATTACACCAGCCTGCGCTCATAATACGCTCCCCCAATCTAATAAAGAAAGTACTCATCAAAGATTTTGATAAGTTTTTAAATCGTTTTGAGGCTGCAGATCCTGTACACGATTCTATAGGTTCTCTATGTCTACCACTGGCCAAGTATTCCATCTGGCGCTCTAGCAGAAAGAAAATGTCCTCGGTTTTTACCACAGGCAAAATGAAATATCGTATGTATCCCCTAATGCTTAAGATGGCGCAGGAATTGGAAAATTATATTTTAAAACTAAACGATAAGGCATCAAATAATAATTGGTCCCAGGAAATTGAAGTCAAGGAAATGTGTTCCTTATTCACAACGGATCTTACTTCAATACTACACTATGGCGTGGATATTCAAGGCTTAAGGAACGGCACATCCCCTCTGAGACAACAAACCCAAGATCTATTTGGAGCTAATTTTCTAAAAGTTATACATTTCTTTGCAATATTTTTTCTGCCCCATCTGTGTACTCGATTAAAAGCCAAAGTTTTTACCCCGAGTTACTCAAATTTTATGCGCAAATTTACTTTGGAGTGCCTAAAGCAAAGGCAATTTAAGAATAATACAAATTTGTATTATAATGGAGACCTATTGGATGTTTTGCGTTTATACCAAAAGGAGTCATCTCAAGAAGATTCTTACATCCAACATCCCGATTTTATACCCTCACAGGTGGCCATTTTTCTGTTGGCCGGTTTTGAAACCTCTTCCTCGGTAATGGGTTTTATTTTATATGAACTCTCTAAATATCCTAAGATCCAGAAACATCTGAGATTGGAACTGAAGCAGGCCTTTTCTAAAGAGACATATTTAAGCTATGAAAAGTTGTTATCCCTGAATTATTTACATCAGGTTGTATGTGAGGGATTGCGTATGTATCCGGCGGCAGCTTTTATTAATCGGGAATGTACTCCCTCAAGGGAAGAGCCTAAGGGGTTTTATTTAACCCCCGAATTATTTGTACCTCAAGGTATGCCGCTATATATTTCTATACTCGGCTTACACAGGGACTCAAAGGTAAGTATTATGTTACTTAAATAAGAAAGTTGACGATAGGCCAATATTCTAATGAAAAACTTTTCTATAGAAAAGTTCTATAGAAGATTTCTATAGAAAAGTGGACGATAGGCCGAGATTTCTATAGAAAAGTTGACGATAGGCCTACTTTTCTATAGAAAAGTTGACGATAGGCCTACTTTTCTATACAAAAGTTGACGACAGGTCTACTTTTCTATACAAAAGTTGACGACAGGTCTACTTTTCTATAGAAAAGTTGACAGTAGTACAACTTTTCTATAGAAAAGTTGACAATAGTACAACTTTTCTATAGAAAAGTTGACAATAGTACAACTTTTCTATAGAAAGGTTGACAATAATACAACTTTTCTATAGAAAAGTTGACAATAGTACAACTTTTCTATAGAAAAGTTGACAATAGTACAACTTTTCTATAGAAAAGTTGACGATAGTACAACTTTTCTATAGAAAAGTTGACGATAGTACAACTTTTCTATAGAAAAGTTGACGATAGTACAACTTTTCTATAGAAAAGTTGACGATAGTACAACTTTCCTATAGAAAAGTTGACGATAGTACAATTTTTCTATAGAAAAGTTGACGATAGTACAACTTTTCTATAGAAAAGTTGACGATAGTACAACTTTTCTATAGAAAAGTTGACGATAGTACAACTTTTCTATAGAAAAGTTGACGATAGTACAACTTTTCTATAGAAAAGTTGACGATAGTACAACTTTTCTATAGAAAAGTTGACGATAGTACAACTTTTCTATAGAAAAGTTGACGATAGTACAACTTTTCTATAGAAAAGTTGACGATAGTACAACTTTTCTATAGAAAAGTTGACGATAGTACAACTTTTCTATAGAAAAGTTGACGATAGTACAACTTTTCTATAGAAAAGTTGACGATAGTACAACTTTTCTATAGAAAAGTTGACGATAGTACAACTTTTCTATAGAAAAGTTGACGATAGTACAACTTTTCTATAGAAAAGTTGACGATAGTACAACTTTTCTATAGAAAAGTTGACGATAGTACAACTTTTCTATAGAAAAGTTGACGATAGTACAACTTTTCTATAGAAAAGTTGACGATAGGCCAAGATTTCTATAGAAAAGTTAACGATACGCCAAGTTTTTTATAGAAAAGTTGACGTTAGGCCAAGATTTCTATAGAAAAGTTGACGTTAGGCCAAGATTTCTATAGAAAAGTTGAAGTTAGGCCAAGATTTCTATAGAAAAGTTGACGTTAGGCCAAGATTTCTATAGAAAAGTTGACGTTAGGCCAAGATTTCTATAGAAAAGTTGACGTTAAGCCAAGATTTCTATAGAAAAGTTGACGATAGGCACAAATTTCTTTAAAAGAGTTGACGCTTTTCTATGAAATCTTCTATGCACAGTGTTACTATTTGTACAAAATATGACTTAAATTTATTTTATTAAAATTTTAAATCCATTTCACTTTGTCCTCCTCTAGCATTGGCCTGAGCCCAATACATTTCGACCAGAACGTTTTGCTCAATCCAATTTAGACACAATAAATCCCATGACTTATATACCTTTTGGAGCGGGCCCTCATGGCTGTATTGGAAGTCGTCTGGGTATATTGCAAGTAAAATTGGGCTTGGCTCATATCCTAAAGCTGTGTCGGGTGGAGAAAAGCTCAAGAACTCCCAAAGAAATACAATTTGATACCAAATCATTTATGTTACAAAATAAAGGAGGAATTTATTTGAAATTTGTCAAGGATTAGGACCTGGAGGTTAATGAAAGTAAAGGCTGTGAAAAATTTAAAAAAAAAAATTCATATATTTATAATTTTAAGATATAATTAAAGATTAAATACAAATTTCTTAAAAACTAAAGTAAAGGATCTCTAACAACATTTAGGTAAATGCCCTCATCTGATTGTATAATAATGGCATAGGGACTTAGGACCATTTCCGGTGTGGTCTTGTCACAGATTTTAACAAAGTGATTACGGAAAAAGCTCACCAGACCCACCTTACTTTGAATCATACCAAAACGTTCGCCTATACAGGTGTGAGGTCCCATGCCGAAGGGCATATAGGTATGCGAAGTGGTGGATGGTTTATTTTCAAAACGTTCAGGATTAAAGGTATGGGGATCCGGGTAGTACTGAAAATATAAGAAGAACATTTGTATTAAATATGTATTTCAAATTACCAAACTATATTTTTTACCTGAGGATCGCGATGAATGGCACAGACTGGTACATATACCGGCATACCCTTAGGTATGGTAAAATCAGCATAGGGCTTTATGGAATAGCCCTCTTCGGCGGTACATTCTCTATCCACAAAAGGCAGGGGAGGATACATTCTTAAAACCTCCAAAAGTACACAGTGCAAATACTTCAAATCACTCAACTGCTCATAGGTCAAATTACCATTTTCACTTTTTCTTAAAGCCTCACGAATTTCATCTCTCACACGCTTTTGAGTCTCGGGACGTTTAGCCATTTCATAAAGAGCAAAAGACATGGTACTCGAAGAGGTCTCAAAGCCAGCCGAAAAGAATATAGCCGCCTGAGCTATAACCGCATCTAATTCATTGGCAAAGTGAGTCTCATCCGTTTCAGCCTCTTTGCGAAATTTCACCAATATATCTATCAGATCATTGCGTATGGCACCCGATTTCATTCTCTCTTCCAGAACGTAGGTTATGGTTTCACGCAAAAACACTGTCGTTTGTGGTGAGAAAAACTTAAATTTCAATAGCTTGACTATGGAGGGCAGGAAGAACATACAGGAGAGCTCCAGAGAACGTCTTTTATCGAATTCAAAGATACGTTTGCCATTAGTGCGAAAATCACCATCGGGATTCTTTATGGAATTGGCACGTATACCAAAGGCTATAGTGGCAATGACATCGGTGGTATAGAGACCATTGAGATCCTTCAATTCGATTATGTTGTTTGTGGGTGTCTTTTCGGTTAGATTGCATAGATATTTGTCATATTCACGGCCAATCTGGAAAAGAGAAAAGGAGTTTTTTTTAGAAAAAAATTAAAATGTTAAGAAAAATTTCTTTATTCTATAACAGCGAAGGGCAACATTTCTATTTTCCTTTAACCAGTTATAGGAGTTGTTGTGCTGCCCATCACTGTTCTTTAGCTAAATATAAATTTTGGTTTATTAAGCTTAAACAATTCTTCTTAAGGCCCTTAAAGCGGACCTTGTATTAAGTCAAAATTCACATTAAGTTGTAAAATCAATCAAAAGTTTTCTGGGAAATTTCTACATTCTATAGGAAAACGGAAATTCATATTTGTTAAGATTAATCCAATCATCTTGGGGCAATTTACGGGGACTATTCTTAACTAATAACATTTAATTTCTAGTAAAACAAAGACAGTTTTCTTCGATAAGAAAAAGATTCTAAAATTGTTTCAGATTTTCAAAATCATTCTGATTTCCTAGGCTTATCATGACTTATCATAAACAAATTTTTAATAGTCATTAAAAAACTTTTTACTGTACTTCAGCTGATCATTTAGAAAAGATCAGCTTCATAATTAATACAGTTTAATGAGTCTTAATGACTTGTTTTATTTAAATAAATATTTATATTTTGGCATATAACTGAACTGATAAGGAGTTATAGGTATAATTATCTATGTTTAGAATACAAATTTAGCAAAAGTTTGCAAATCATTGCGATAATGTAGACTTCAAAATTTGTTTATGTTTTCTTTTTTAAGAAAATTTTACTTAGATAGTTCAGATTTATATTATTATTGTCAAAAATAAGTTTGACGTAGAGAATTTTAAATGTTCCAAAAAGTCTTATCATTCCATTGTTGTTAAAGTTTCTTATGCAATATTTTTATTTAATCTTAATACCAATTATTTACAAATTAATAATGATTTAAATAGACAATCACTAAATTAAATTTATTATTTTAATAAAAAATCTTAAAGAAAATAATTGTGTCAAACTTTTTTGACTGCATGATTTTTGAATTATTTAATGAATTGCATCATTAAATTTGATTTTTTATTAAAATTTGAATTAATATCAAAAAATTTTTTATATTCAAAATTGTATTGCAACTAACCCCAATGTGCTTTTTAACAAATAAATAATAACCCTTTCTTCTAACGTTAATGATTAAAAAGAAATATTCGATATTTAACAGTATCTAATAGGTTAAAAAACAAAATGACTTCTTTACCATTTTGTATAATAATTAAATACCCAAAATTTGCTTTAAAATAAACATTTAAAAATAATGTTCCCAAACTTTATGTAATTAAAAGCACTGTAATGCATTTTTAATCTTTTAGTGACATCTAGTGGTAAGTAGCATTTAACAAATAGTCAATAGTAACTGCTTTATTATGTAGAGTTGCATTTTTTAGTACTTCTCTTTTTGTTTACATTTTTTTCAACTGCAGCTCACTTCACCATAATAAAACCGAAAAAAGGCGCGTGCTTTGACATTTATTAGAAAAAAGATACTCATGTTGTATTCCTTGATCAGTATTCCGTGAACAAACTCCAATCAATTTGAAAATAACCAAAAGTAAAATCAAATATATATATTTAAACATTGCCAGGCATTTGTGACCGATGTCTGCCAAGTTAACGAAGTGAGTTCAATACCAAAAATTTAAAGAACCAAAAAATATTAACATCCAAAAAAAACGCTTTATTTGTCTAACGCAATTGATAAGAAAAACATTTCAAGAAAACAATAAAAACATCTCTCATCTAAAATCTTTGTGTGTTGTGTTCTTTGTTATTTAATAAAAAACGAAATCTTTCAACCAAATCATGTCTAGTGCGGCCTCCAAGAAAATCTACATCAATATTGAATCGGCGGCTGAACAACAGGAAAATATCAAAAATCAACGTAAAACTTTGAAGGTTTTACAGGGAGTAGCCACCGATAAGGAAAATCTTACAGGTCGTCCACAATTAGACAAACTGAGTCGTCTTAAAGCTGCCGCCCATGAGACCACCACAATCTCAGCGAATAGCATTGAATATGCCAAACGTAAAAAGATTGAAACCAAGTCTTGCGAAACCCAGACCAGCCCAGACTCCAAGTCTAGCACATCCCAGAAGATCACAGCTGAAGACTTGTGTAGCTTAGAAAAGCCTGGAGAGCATTACTGGGAACGTTTGGCTGAAAAGAGACGTGAGGCTTTGGAACAGTCTTTGGATGAAAATCGTCGCTTATATGAACGCATAGATGGTTTGGAAGAGGAGCTAAATACATCACGACAACAGCTGGAGGAAGCTAAACATTTGGTCTCCGTGCTAACCGAAATGCTTAATGAAAATGAGGATGAGCAACCAGAAGAAGGGGCTGGAGAGGGCGAAAGTTGTGAGGAAACCGAAAGCGAGGGAGTACAGCCTTTAACTGAAGCTCAAGAATCAGATGATTCAAATTCCTCTACACCCAAGGCTGACGAAAACTAAACAAAACTCAGAATTAGCTTAACGTTAATAATTTTAAGTTTTCTTTAAAAGCATTCATAGATAATTTCCATAACTTTGCGTCTTAAAGCAAAGTTTTTGGGAGATTTTTCATTCCCTTAAGTTAATGCTTTTAATTTTCGATTACTGTTTACAGATATTTTGTTTATTGACTACAATTTTCCTTAAGAAAAAATATTTTACATAATTACAAACAAGATTTTCTCCTTGAACTTGAAATTGAAATATAGTTTTAAAGCAAATCTTTACTTTTTGATTAACTCCAGACATTTTTCTTATCAAAGAGTTTTCTTTTTTTAAATGTAATGTAATGGCAATTTCATTTTTTTAAAAATATTATTTTCAATACTTAGTTTTAATTAATAAATTTTTTTAATAATTTTTTTAATAATGTTAAAATGCCTAAAAATTTTGTTGCTCAAAACAGATTTACTATTTTTTTTTAATGTTAAATTTAATTTTAGTTTAATCACTACCGTTTTCTCCCTTATATATCTATAATAATTTTAATTTGTTTTAATATTAATAGAATAAATACTTTAAAATTCATTTAAATTTTTTGCACAACAACTAGTTATTAATAAAACTGGAATTCTATTTTAAAAATTTAATAGTTTTTGACACGTTTTATTTAGAATAGTTATTATAATGAATTGGAATTTTGGAAATTGGTGTTATTATACTCATGCTTACATTCATTAAGTGAAATAAAAAGTTTTTTCAAAAGTTAAAATCTTTAATCGGCAGATGTTAATAAAAAATTACGACAATTTTGAAAAACAATTTAAAAATGCCAACAAATTCTAATTCAAACACCAAAACATAGAAGAATATATAGAAGGTCGTCAGCTGATCCACTAAAATTTAGTATTCTACTAAATCACACGTACACGAAATGAAAGCTTTTTTGACAAAAAGAAAAGCTTTTTGTACTCAAAATTTTGTTTGAAAAATTACGCGTTATTTTGAATGAAACGCACTGTTCTAAATTGCACACATAAAATGTTATTTTTTTTAAATATTTTAACATTATTTTGATGTAGAAACACTTTTTATTTTTTACAAACTGAAAATTTTTTATTTTGTTTTCTTTCGACATTCTTTTTTTTGTTTTTGCTTAATTTGTATTGAACAAGTAGGGCTGCAATTTTTGGTATTAAAAAAATAATGAAATTTAGAATAAAAAATTGTTTATAGATTTTAATTATCCTAAAATCAAGTAAAACTCATTCTATACCTTAAAATATGGATTTCTCAAGAAAATTTCTTAAAATTACGGAAAAAATCTTGAAGAAAATTTTCGTCCCATCATATCATACTTTTTTGTGCAACTGTTTGTATTCATTAAGAAAAGTAAAAGCTCTTTTTAGGCTTACCAATACACTATTACTGATCCGTACTATTGACAGGTCCCAGGTGTACTTTGACGTTTCGTTGACTTTCTAGGTATTTATTTATTCTATGCACCAAAACATAACTAACAAAATTATTGTTTAAAATCATAGCTGTACATTTCGATTATTTTTATATAAAATTTTGAACAAAATTAAATTAATTTGTTATTTAGTTTACTTACAAGGAATATAATTAAGTTAGAATTATTTAAGATTGTTAAAAATAAAATAACAATTTGCATGTGGTTTTCAGGATTTATTATGTTAAGTTATTATTTAAAATCATTACGTTTCAAATACAAGTTTTGAAATGAAATTAATATTTTTTTGTAAAAATTGAAATAATTTTAATTTGTATTCCTTTCAAAGAAATAAAATATTTCTTTATTTCATTTTATTGCTTGTAAATAAAATTAAAATTTCTTCAAAACTCCCAAAATTTTTTTATTTAAGAAAATTTAGCTTGAATAATTTTATTCACAACAAAATTTTTTGAATAATTTTAATTCAAACAAATTTTTTGGATTATTTCAAAATTTTCTGTGAACAGTAAAAATAAAATATTTGGAGAATTTATTTCAAACAAGATTTTTTGACTATTGAAAATTGTTTACAGATTTTTTAAAATAAACAAAATAATAAAAAATTAGTGAAGACGATGGTTTTTAGTGTGATGATTATAATCATAATAATGTAAACGATCTAGTGTCGGTAAAGAAGATCGGACATCAATTTTAATTTACAAATATTTTAATGTTAGCGATTTAAGTATAGAAATAATTTTATCCTTCGTCACCATGGGTGGAAAGGGTATATTGGGTTTGTGCTGCATTTCTAACGCAATAAGATATTAGTCTTACATCCATCTTTAAGTACACCAATCAACTCAGAATCACATTCTAGGTGAATTTAACGATGTTCGTCCAGCCTGCTGACTGAATATCCAAGTAAATTTATTATGGTTATGGTGACCATATTTTCCAACATTACATTACATTTATACATTTTTTTCGATATTAAGTTAAGATATACATTATATAATTTTGTGGTCTTAGGTATGAGCCTTAATTTTGATTCAATTTAAATTGAGGTTCGTCGCTGATCACAGTTTTTTGATAAAACAAGCAAAAACAACAAGTGCCGACCATATGATACCTTACACTAAGGTGAAATAAGTTCCAAGTAACCACAATTGTATGAACCTTTTATATATTTTTTATTGCGCAATTGGTCAACGGGTCGATCACCGATTGCAATGAAATTTGGTGCAATGATTTTTATTTGTATAATAAATATTTCTTTGAAATTAAATACAAAATACACAAATTTGTGGTCAAAATTTCTATTCCGGGAATACAGGCCAATGTGAGTTCTCCGAAATAATAGATCGATTTCAGCCAATTTCATAAAGTTTTTTTGCGACCTATATTTTGATTGCGAAAATTACGGAAGATCCCAATACTTTTTGACAAAATCGTAATGTATTCCTTAATGTGAAATTAAAAAAAAAACTACTTCATTTTGATACCTTTTACTACTAAGGTTGAATATGTATCAAAAGCTTTACAGATTTTTCTTAAAGCTTAAATACATACATATCACCCACCTAGATGGAGTGTTAAATCGACTCGAGATGATGAAAAATATAAAAACTAGCACAGATATGTATCTTCGAATTTATTAAAATTTGTAACGTTATTGGTCCGTATCATATAACCATAGAAGTGACTATAGAATTATATTACTAATAGGATTATCTTACTATCTTATACATAAGTTTGTAATGCATAGAAATATATGTACATTGTAATCACGATATATTGACTAAAGTTAGCATGGATCTTTGTTTTGGAACTAGGATTATCTATCGGATATAAGATATATCTTCCAATTGAACACAACGCCATGGTTTAACGAAATCAAGTTTTATACTAATGTATACATAAGAAAAAAGTATCTTAGGATGTACATAGAACGTCGTTTTTTAATACGGAAAATCAATTTTCGCTTGTATGAATTTTTACTTTACGCTCATGTGTATTGAGAGTAGTTTAGTTTTTGTTATTATTATTTTTTGTTTTATTTTTCAAATCTCAAAACAAATAAATTTATTTTCTTTAAATGTTTGAAGATTTAAAAAAATTCCATAATATTGTATGAAATAAATTTTATTCTTCATTTTTTGGTTTGAATAAAATTAATCAAGACAAAAAGTTTGAAATAAATAAAAAATTTTAATATTTTAGAAATTTTGTTTGAAATAAAATTGTTGGAAAAATATGAAACTTTTCAATATTTGAATAAAAAAATATCGAATATTATTCTTGCTAGTATTATTCAAATATATTAAATTATGATATTTTTGTTTAGAATGAAGAATATTGGATTCAAAAATTTTCAAATAATTTTCTGAAAAATTTATTTATATCAAGAATAATAATTTATACTTTAATTTAATTTCTTTAGAAGGAATAAATCATGCAAATAATTTAATTTAAAATTCATGAAATAGAATAACAATTATTCATATTAAGTAACAAATAATTAAAATAATTCAAAAAGTAGTTTTATTTTTTATTTTAATCACACTATACAGCTATGTTTAAAATCAACCCCAAAATAATTTTGTTAGTTATGTTTTGATGTTTGAATTAGAATATGTTGGCATTTTTAAATTGTTTTTCAAAATTGTCGTAATTTTTATTAACATCTGCAGAGAGATTGCAGATTTTACCTTCTTTTCTCAAACTTTGATGAGTTTCCCTACTTTTGTTCAGTTAATAATCTTTTACTTATAGTTTACAAACATAATTCGTAATGATTGTGTTTGTAAAATAAGTAATAATGCGAGGTTTTCGATCTGTCGAAAGTTAGGGATACTCCTAAAGAGATGGCCTAACCATCTACCGAAACGCGTTGAGGAATTGGTTATCCCACAAATATTCTTTGGCTTTTATCAATAAATTGTTACATAATAAGTAAATGTAATAGATCGAGATCAAATGCGAATAATCTTTCTTCTTGAATAATATTTACATCTCGACAATTTTGTTATTATTTTTTTAATTTGATTTCTATTTTTATTAATTAAATTCTTTGTAAAAATTACAATTTTATCTAAAATTTTATTATTTTGACCAAAAATTTAGATTTTAGACTTCGCAATAATTGAAATTTCAACTTACCTCTTCGATCAAGGGAAACATAAGCCTCATTTTGCCCGTCGTAAAAACAGGCGTTAATTTCGAACGTAAATGCTTCCATTTGGGATTTTTAGCAAAGAACAAACTATTCG
Organism: Stomorhina lunata; assembly: GCA_933228675.1. Classification (NCBI taxonomy): domain Eukaryota; kingdom Metazoa; phylum Arthropoda; class Insecta; order Diptera; family Rhiniidae; genus Stomorhina; species Stomorhina lunata. The sequence goes on along the minus strand of OW121744.1, from coordinate 107,623,107 downwards.
CACCCAAAGCATCCGAATGAGGATCGGAATAGGAAAACCGATTGGAAAATTGATGGAAATCTTTAATTAGAATACTTTTCACTAAATCCAAATCACGTATTAGCAAAGCCGGCTTATTAAACACATGCAAACCAATGACAGGATTATTTTTAACTTTAGCCCCCACCACATTCTCTTCATCGTAGAAAGTTTGAAAATGGGTACAGGGATCTTTTTTCCATAAAATTATATTTAAGAAATTGCCAAAAATAGGATGAGCCGGTATATAGGGTATCTGCATGCGTTGCCAGTAATTGAAATGATGCCTAAGCCATAGCAATAAAAAGCCAATGCTTGAGGCCAAAAATATTAATAATTCCGTTAACATTTTTTATTTTCACTTAAAATTCTCTAGAAGTAAAATTTCTTTTTAGGGGTTCTATCACTTTATAAATTTCTTTTAAGACTAAAGTTTTTTTCAAAATCTGTTGCATATTTTATACTCTTCTTTAGGTCTTCTTTAATATGGAAAAGATTTAAAAATGCTTATCTTTAGTTAATACATACAATGACAACAAATGCGTGTTTTAAATCAAATAAATACTTATTATTTATTGTAAGTTTAAAACACAACAAAACTTAATATAAGGAGTGTTTCGAATAAAATTTGTAGTTGTAATATGTTAAATCTTAAAGCGAGCAATAAAAAAATTCGTAAAAAGTAATTTTGTGTTGTCTCAGAAACGGTAAAAGCCTTTTTCTAGCCACTCCGTTACATAAATTTCGTAAAATATTCTCGGTGATTTCAATTCCCCGTGAGCAAAGACTCTATAATATAAAGATATACACTGCATACATTTCTTTTCTGTCAAAAGATAAATTTAATTGGATAATCGCTTTCTCTCATTTGATAATCGTCTCCATTATGTGTTTCCGAATTAGAGTAAAAGCTTTTTTATGGGATTTTTCAAAACGACCATTGCCGTATGGAAGTGATCTTTATAATGTAGAGTCTTTGCCATGAGCTTTTGTTCACGATAAATTAACTCCCCTATTATAAACTATCGGGAAGAATATTTTTATGTGAAAGGAAATTTCAATTGAAAATTTAATTTTTTTTCCCATTTTCGAAGTTTGTTTATAATAATGGAGAAGGGAAAAGTAATATATTTAAACTTCATTTTATTCTTCATTTATAGGGGAACAGGAAAAAGTGTACAATTTTCCCGGAAACTGTTAATCATACCTAAGCTGATTATTTTTTTAAACTACGGATAAGTTTTGTCTGAACTAGAAAATGCATATTTTATTTGAAACACTCCTAATAATCACTATAAACAAGATTGGCACTCTAAATTAAATGCAAAAATTGCAAAAATCAATCATTCTAAGACTCCAAAGAACCAGTTTAAAATTTATATTAAAAAAAACGACACAGTTTTGTTTGTCGTTTTATATCTGTAAAATTATAAAAACATCTTTTATTTTGCCAATTGCCTGCCGGCAAAATTTAGCTATTATTTAATAAATAATCGCACTTCATATAATATTTAAAATGTATTATTAAATTGTACACTACGACTTATGTCAAATATTTGAAAACAAGCTAATTATCATCACTCAAATCATCCGTGAAAGTATAAGTAAAATGTTTGGAATCAATTTTAAGAAATTTTTTTTTAATTGGAGTCTTGCACGAAAAATATTGATATTTTTGGTGAATGATTTGAAATATAAAAGATTTTTATTCTTTCTTTTAAAAATTTTAATAAATTTTACATACTCAGGCCTCAGGTGCATTCGATACGATTTGAAATCTAAGATATCGTGCGGTATTCTTTTATGATTTAACATTTGTTCAGCAAAGAAAATGTTTGTGCCAAATTTATAAAAATGTCTTTAAAATTGCGTTCTGTGCTTCGATAACAAGCTTGCAAAGACTCCAGCCCATTCAGCCGCACAACGATGAATCGACTCAGCAAATGATTCTGAGTCGATCGGTATGAATTAATGTGGGTGGGTCTCAAACTTTGTGTAGGGTATAAATATTAGTATTTTGTAAAATTTTGTAGCATACTTTAGGTATATTTTTAAAAAGAAAATAAACTTAAAAGATATAAGTTGGTTCCACATTTTGATAACTTTAAATTCAGCTATTGGCGGAAATATTAGCATTTAACTTAAAAATGTGGAAAATTAAAAAAAAATGTTCTTCATAATTTAAGACCAGGGGCCAAATAGTCGCATTCGATATCGATCAAAATGTAAGATATTTCAGAAACATTTGTGTAGCATACTTTTAGGATAATTTAAATAATATACAGGGTTATCGATTTTGCTGTTTCAAAAGTGAACGTAAATAAAACACAAAATATTTTTTTCATATTTCTTTTTTATTATAAAATTTGAACGTTGACATTATGTGTGTGAAACTCTACATCATTTAAATGACCACCACGCGAAATGTTGCAAACATTGATTCTTTTGTGGTAATTTTCGACCACTTTTTAACACATATTGGGCGGAATTTCAGCCATAACTTCACGAATGCTGGTTTTAAAGAGCTTAAGATTCAATGGTTTATCTGCATAAGCACGGTCTTTCGCGTAGACCCACAAAAAGTCTAAATCAGTTGATATCGCCACGACGAGAAATTACGCGGCCATATTCGCTCGAGTTGTGAAACCACATATTCTCCATGTCGCATTCTTCAATAATTCTTCAATAATGTCCTAATTCCTGAGAACGACGAGGAATCGACACATTCGAGTCTTCGGCAACACTTTCACTTACAGCAGCGATGTTTTCAGCGGAACGAGCGAAACGATGATGCACAGGCCTCACAATATTTGTAACCGCTACAGTCTCTTCAAAGTTCTTCACAATTTTGCCAATTACTTGCGTAGTTGGACGATTATGTAAACCATAATCTCCTTTTAAAGCACGATATGTGGCTATTACAGAATCACCATTATTGTAGTATGTTTTGATAATTTTTATGCGTTGTGTGATACCTAAGCGATACATTTTCGTCAATGTCAGACTTTCAACTGAAAAGAAAAAAAATTGGCGTAACAACTTAGTGTGACAGATGTCGAATTTCAGTCCTATTCTTTTGAAACCACGAAATGGATAACCTGTTATAACATAAAAGGTTCACTACATTGTAACTTATTTGTCAAAAGTTCTCTGATAGTAAAATAATTTTATTTAAACTAAATGTTTTGACAAATTAATGTATATGTTTAGATATCAAATTCTTTTCAAAATAAATTATTTTGAAAATCCCTAAGGTATGTTACACAATATTGGCTTAAAAGTGTGAGTTTTCGATCGATTTTAAATGCTCGATTTGGCCCTAGATCTAATCCTCGTGCAAGCCATAGACGCTGCGACGGTTGGTAAAACTTAACACGGCTGTGAAGCTGATTGCAACGTTTGAGTGTAAGTTGGGGTTGGTTGTACAAAAGATTAAAAAGTTTTGATTTTTATTAAATTATTTATTAAGTTGTATATTCTGTGCGTAAAAAGCACAACTCGATTACAATTACGTCATAGCTTTTAAAATGTTCGTTGAAAAAAATTTATTTAGGACAGAATCTGGGATGATTTTTCAAAAAGGAATCCAACCTATATCTTAATTGATCCAGAATTTTAGCTCAGTTTTATCTATTAATTTGCTCCCTAAAGTATGCTACAATTTGATCACATCTTTTAAAAGCAATCGTTTTCTATCGCACATTGAGTTGTCTCCAAAATGTTGACAACTCCAAGTGTTTGCGATTTGAATGGCTACATCGCTTCTACAGGCATTTAATGGAATTTAAGATTTATCTACATTTTTTCAAGCTGATTTCAGGATTTATGTTAAAATGTTGCCTTCCAACAAATTACATTAGATTTTAGTTATTTTTCATATCAAAATACATTTGTTATATAGTTTTCTTTATTTTTAATGAAATTATTAACCATATTTTCATGCACTTTAAAAAAAATAAAATAATCTTTAATACCCCTGCTTTAAAAGTTCATTCATGTTCTTTGTTGGTCCTAAGAAATTAATAATCATGAAAGCTACACTTGCTGAACTTCTCCTCAATATCCTTAATGCGACAACGGATTTCAGGAGCTGAATCTTTTTGGAATTTTTCCAAATTCTCTTCGAAATTTTGTCGGATCACTGACAAATGTTTCATGTCCTTGGCCTCGGTTAAACGTTTGATAAGTATTAAAACAATGTTAAGGGCTTCCTTCTTAAGACCCGTATGGGGAATGCCTAGGATAGGAAAAATAAATATTTTATTATTGGTTATTACAAGGTTTTTCCCAAAAACTTACCAGCAGCATAAGTAACAGCCGACAATATATCTTGGGAGATTTTTTCTATAATAATATCACGTTCCAGGGGCACATCCACCTTTACCTTTTTCTCCTTATTACCTTGTGTAGACTCTTCCGTTTGATCACTGTTAAGCACCTGCAAACGTTCTATGAATTTGGTGAGAGCTACCAGCAAACTGACCTGAACAGGACGTGTATTATCGCGCAGACATTGAGAGCAGCGTTCGGCAAACAGTTGCTGATATTTTTTCTGGGTATCTAAAGAGTTTTTGGGCCAACATTTACCCAAAGTCTCACAGACAGTCTCCTTGAGTTTATTAAGGATATTGGCACGCTTGTTACGCTCATCTGTGGTCAAATCTTTGTGTGAGTCCTGATCATCTTCATCATCCGAGTTGGAAAGTTGACGTAGCTCTTTTTTCTCCAGCAAATACCAAACCATAATGTAAACCTCTTCAAAACGATCTTGTTCCAGTTCCTCCAAAATATCACCCAAACTAGCCAAGGCCAAGGTGCGATATTGTGGCTCCTCTTTACGACATTCTTTCATGGCTGATTCCACAATTTTATCACAAATTTCATGTTTATGATCTAGACCTTTACACAAGGCGGCCAGGGCTTGCAGCAAACGTTCCTTACCCTGAAAAGTGCGTCCTTGTAGAGCCGTTATAAGTAAACTCAACAAACGTAAACGATCCTTTTCTTCCATGGTAGATTTCAAACGTTTCGCTATAGTTTGTATAGCATTGGCAGCTTGTGCTTTGCGAGACCAGCTGGCATCGTTAAGCGATTTTTCCAATTTGGGTACTATAACATTAAGATTCATGCGTATACCGGCATCACCGGGACTGATTTCATTCCATAAATCACGCCATAATTCAATGGTGCTTTTATTATCTTCATTCGGTTCCTCGTGCATGGCAAAGAAGATCAAAGGCAACACACTATCCAAGTAATCTTTGAGCAATTCATTGTGGCGTTTATTGATAGACTGAATAACCAGAACAGCTGAACGATTGGTGGGATTTTCCATATACAGTTCTTCAAGTTTAACAAATAAATTACGTATAGATTGTTCCTATATTGGAAAAAGGTCCTTTTAAAAGTCCAGTTAACTCAAAATTTTAAAAACAAACCTTGGCGATTCCTATCAAATGTCCTATAGCACTCGCATAATATTTACGCACTGTGGCATTGCGATCTTTAAGGCCCACAAAGCAGGCTCCTAAATATTTACTGACCAAAGGTGTCATGTCGCTGCCCACTCTTATGGCAACCTTAAGTTTATAAATGTTAATTTTATTTATTTTTTTTTTAATTCAATTCTATTAAATCAGTTACTTACCAAACATATAAAATGAGCGCAGGCAATTTTAGTGCCCAAATTGACACTGGTTCGAATGAGATCGAGAATAGCGGGTGTCATTTTCTCTAAAGCCGGATAGTCCACAAAACGTACACACTGAAAGAAGACAGATTCAGAATTTTAAAAATAATGATATGGAGTTTTTGGTTTAAATTGTTATTTTAATATATAAAATCATTTTAAATACTTTCAACAAGACAAGACTATCCTAATGTTTCAACTGTTCTACTTCTCCAAAGCTTTAATATTATCAAAACTTCGTTTAAGCTTTAAACTTAGTCCTATAAAAATCCCTTACCTTTGCCGTTGTCTCCGTGGTATGATGAGATTTTGCTGCTTCAGCTCTTAAAGAGTCTACCTTTTCTTGAGCATCATGATCGGCGCCTAAACGTGTCGAGAGATAAGTTAATTTTGTTGAATCCAATTCGCCGGTGGCCTTGAGCAAGCAAGGTATGAGAGAGGGTAGGTGAGGAGCTATTAAAGCACCCGATGAATCAATCATTTCGGAAATAGTTTTAATACTAATTTTGCGTATATCTGCAACAGTATGGGTAACACCAGTCTCCAAGAGGAAGGGTAAAATGGAAGAGGCAACTGCAGTGCCAGATTTACCATGATCCGAAGAGGCAGCAATGACACAGAGCTATAGGAATTTCAAATCTTAATATTTGTATTATTATATTAAAGTATATGAGTAATACCTTGCTTAAAAACATTGCCGAACCTTGGGCAGCCAATCTAGTACCTTCGTGTATATCATCCATAACTCTAAACAATTGAGACCATAATTCTTTAAGCTCTGGTTCTGGTACTTCACCATCTTTTTAAAAATCAAATAAGTAATAAAAAATCCTTGAAAAAAGTTAATTCCTCAACTTACCAACTTCCATTTTATTACTTTTAGAAGGCGATGGCTCGCTATCCTTACCACTTGACGATCTCTTTTCATCTGTACGCAATCTCAAACCATTAGGACGTCTTAGCAAATCTCTTACGGCCAAACAACAGGCTATACGCACACGCCATTCATTGAATGTCAAGTTATCTAAGATTTCACGCAAAATTTCCCAATAATACTTTTCCACTACCTCCTTGGGTTCGCTGACTATTGAGTCCCATATGGAAATCATGGAATTCTGAATTTTTGGCGTGGGATCATATTTGTAGCGATAGAGACGTGGTACAATTTTGCCAAAGTAAGGTTGCATTTTTGCTTTTGTTTCGTTGGAGAGGGATTTAAGGCCGAAAGCAGCACCCAGTTTACTGGTCCAAGCCGCATTGTGATTGGCCAATTGCATAAATTGATAGATCATTTCGGGTTGATTAAGATCCGAGGCTAGAGAGCACAGTTCTTTGTAGGTGGTCATGTTGCCTCTGTTTAAGAGAAAGATTCGAAGTTTGTTTTATAAAGGGAAATTAATACGAGTAATATATATTGAGACTTACCCTGTTGGTGTTTTGCCTAGCATGCCCTCAGCAAATAATTCGGTATCTTGGGAAACTTTATTGACTTTACGCTTGCCACCCATTAGTTGATCAAGTAATGAATTGGCTAAGTCATTTTGACTATTCGGATCTGAGAGGCTGTAGACCAAACCTAAACCACGAGAGGCTACATCCTGAACGAATTCTGAAAATAAAGTGTTTAAAAGATTTAAGATTTGGTAAAAAGTCTTCTTGTCTATATAGAGAAAGTCTTTATATCGCCATCGCCATAAAAAAAGTCTTCCTCTATCGTCAAATTTTCTATATAAAGAAAGTCTTTCTTTATCGTCAACTTTTTTATAAAGAGAAAGTCTTCCCCTATCGTCAACTTTTCTATAAAGAGAAAATCTTCCTATCTTTAACTTTTCTATATAGAGTAACTGTTCCTATCGTCAACTTTTCTATATAGAGAAAGTCTTCTCTATCGTCAAATTTTCTATATAGAGAAAGTCTTCCTGTCGTCAACTTTTCTATACAGAGAAAGTCTTCCTCTATCGTCAACTTTCCTATATAGAGAAAGTCTTCCTATCGTCAACTTTTCTATATAGAGAAAGTCTTCCTATCGTCAACTTCCCATAAATCTCATTTAAAAGGTTAAACTTCGATATACTTACCACTATCATCCGACAATAATTCTGTGAAGGCATATTGCAACATTTCTTTTTGACTCAATACCGCTGGACGGTAACTGCAATGTTTTACTACAGCCAATAACCAAACAGAACAAGCTTGACGCGAATGGGGATTAGGCTCTGGCACGAGACGTATTAAGGCATTAAGAAACTTTGCAAAATCCTCATCATTGCAATGGCTATTGACAAAGCCTTCGGCAGGAGCTCCTTCTGAGACATCATAACCGCACAAAGTAGAGGCAATAGCATCCGATATGGATATATTAAGAGCAGCATCTTTTTGTACCTTAACCATTGAAAGAAATTTATCCAGGTTACGTTGGGTAAAGTAATCACCATCACCTATAGCTAAATTGCCTAGGCATTGGGCGGCTTCACCGCGGATCTTAGGACGTACGGAAGATCTTAGCAAAAGACGATGGACCACAGTGAAAATGAAGAATTTTGTGGAGCCAGTGGCAGCTGAAAAAGGAATTTTTTAAAAAATAAATAGATATTAGTTATATATAAGAAATCTAGAGCAATACTTTTGGCATAAATTTATTCAAATACTTACTATACTCTGTCATTTCTTCATCCTCATCATTGTCATCTGTTTTTTGAAAAGTAATTTCCAATTGAACATTGGGAATTTCTGTATATTTACCAATCATTGAAACACATTTTACTGCGGCCGAGATTAAGAGGTCCTGGGGACCCTTGACCAAAATTTCAGCTAAAAATAAAAATAAGAAATTTAAAAATTTATGTAAAAGGATAAATACATCAATAAATCTTACATATAAACTTAATGGCTTCCACAAATTGTGGCCAATTTTGAAAATCTTTTTCCATTTTTATGACTTTGGCATTTTGAATATAACGGCTAAAGGCATGACCCAATACTAAAAGCCAGCCATGTTTGTGCTCCAGACTCTTTTGGGGCATACTAGTCAAACATTCTTTAATCTAAATTATCCAAAAATAGTCAGTTTTTATTTAAAAAATGTTCATAAAAAGTATAAAGACTTACTTGAGCTTCAAATTCTTTTTCATCACTACCATAGGCCCATAAAATGCCCACCAGTTGCGAGACATTCAGACGCATTACTTCTGATACATCTTTAAGGGAATTGCTTAAAGGCTCCAGTAAATGCATTTGAGATTTACATAATAAAGCAGGGGTAGCATTGAGTAAATCGTATAAACACAACAAATTGGATTCATCTGAGGGAAGATTATAAGGAATTTATGTTGAAAAAACATTTAAATGTTTAAAGTTATATAAATATTGTACAAACTTACTTCTCTTGGCTTCGACACTTCTTTGTATGAATAATAAATATTGATGCAATTCATTATTGTCTGATTCCTCATAGTTACACTCTATATATGTCTTCAGTTTTTGCATGTACTTAGCATCACCAGGAGCACAGCGGGCACCGGCAGAATACCATAAACAAACTCTTAAATAGTCCAAGATCTGTGGATAGGAAAAGGGTATATTTGTTAAATTCCTATCGTCAACTTTTCTAGAGAAAAGTCTTCCTATTTATCTTAATTATGCATAATTCGCTCTTACCTCTTCATACACCTCCAAAGTAAATGGCAGCTTAGTGCGCCCCACCACTATCGACAAATTTTTATTCAATCTTTTCTGTGAAGTCTCATTGACATGACGCATCATGGCTTTGAAACTGGGCAAAACAACATGCCTTTGTTCAGAAGTCAGTTTATTAAAATTGTCCTTATCCTCATCCATCTCAAACTCAATAGATGACAGCATATTGTAGTTAATATGATCCTTTTTGGAAACACCATAAAGATAAGAAGTAACATTTTCACGCAAAGAATTGCGCTCGCCAGCTATTAGCAATAACAAATATCTTGCAGGAGCATAATATTCTGGATAACAGGTGGTCAGGAAGATGCTGGTAACATTTTGTACAATATGCAGTTTAGATTCAGCATTGTCGGAAAGCATGGCCAAGAGTAAATGTTGTTGACCTGTCAGTTGTACTTCTTCTGTGGCCATTGCATCATCTTTGGCCTTCCAGGCAAAGGCGGGAGCCATGGCCACCAAGGCCTCTCTAATGGAGGAGTGTAGTTCAGGAGTAGAATTGGTTAAGTGATTGAAGTAAGACAAGACTATTTTCAAATCTTGATTAACGGCCGAGGGACAAGTGCGCGAGAGTTGGGCCAAAGCTGAATAGGCAGCATTTTGTACATCATTAGGTTCATTGAATTCCTTGCCCACTAGCTTAGTGAAACCGGTCAATAGGACTTTAGAAACTTTGGTAATGATGTCCAAGGGACCCCTTTAATTAGAAAGAATTTATAAAAGATAAATTTTAATTAAATATAAAAACTTACTCCTTTATTAAAATCTCGGCAAATTGTAAAGACAAAACCATACACTTTTGACTGGTATTGGTGCCGAAAAGACCCTCAAACACTACTTGTATGCCTTTGGGTACACTTATGCCCTTACCACGACATTTTATAAGATAGATTAAAAGTTTTTGTCGTACTCTAGAACAACAAGGCGTAGTTTTACGTTCAGCCACTTGTGAGTTATTGCCAGAGAATAATGTATATAAAGGCATTGTCACATGGGGATCATTAAACTCTAATATAGTGCAGACTTTACTAAGTTCAGCAATAGCAGGGGTGGCCACACTAAAGCGTGTATCAGATGAAGCCAAAACCAATAACAGAAAAACTTCGGTGTCCGTAAAAATGCCGGAGCAGATAAGGCGTACTATACCTTTTTTGATCTATATAATAATGATTGATATTAATAATAAAAATATAATTTAAACTTAAGACCTACATTTTCCAATTCCTCTGCCCTCCAATTATTGACAATCACTCTTTTAAATGAATAGGGACTCATGCCAGGCGGCACATGCTGATCTTGAGTAACACCATAGGGCAACAGTAAGACATCTTGTAACAGAGATAAGAAATTTTTCTTTATTTCCGGTTTATCATGTAAACCTAAAACATTTTTACGCTGGGCAGGATCATCAGGGAGTTTTATTTCATTCAAATCAGACAAAATCAACATAAATAATCTAAAAGAATTAATAGATTATATATAATACAAACCAGAAAATCATACTACATACTTATCCTGATAGTTTTCTAATTTCTCTTCACAACCCACTACCTTGGCGGCCAAGGCACTTCGCTGTTCCAAATTCAAACGTGGAAAGCCCATAGTGATGAAAATTATAGCAAAATTTTGCAAAAACGGGGAATTAGCCGAGCTTTTATATTGATCTATTAAAATTTCCACGGGTATCTGGACCAAGGGCCTAGAGGTCAAGCGTCTTTTAATGTGGGTCAATACCTCCACAACCTAGACAAAACATAGCATGAATCATTCGCTCAAAAAATAGTAATTTTAAGTAATAATCCTACCTTATTCCGCACATTGTCATGTGGCGAGGTAATCTTTAGGATCACAGGTGTTAAAAAACGTCCCACACATGATTCCAACTTTTCATCGGTGTCCGCACAACCCAAACGTAAGAGTACACGCTCTAAGAGCTCTAGAAGAAAGAATTTTTTATGTTATTCCATAAAAATTCAACTAATAGAATATTTATTACAAATGTAATTAAATATTCGTTTATTTATTATTTTTATTTGAATTTATTTAATTAAATTTACCAATTTCTTCTGCTGCCGTCGATGACATTTCAGTTTTTTCTTTTCTTCAAATTTTTTGCCAAAGTCTCTCAGCTGTTTTGTCGATTTTCCTTTGTTGTCTCATTTGTATTATTAAACAATCAGTGATGGTCGTTAAGGGTAAGTGTTATGAGTGATGGGCAAATTGATAGAGTAGTGTTGTTTAACGGTATTTTTAGATATTCAGTACTTAGTATTTCTAAATTCTTTACAACAAAATATGTATTGCGAAAATTATCTGGTAAAAATTTCAATAGAACAATTGTTTCATAGCAAAAATTTCTTTAAAATTTTTTCTATAAAAAAATTTTTACTACAAAAATTTTTATATAAAAAATTTTTCACTACAAACATTTTTCTATCGAACATTTTAAATTATAAAAATTTTTCTATAGAAAACATTTCACTATAAACATTTTTCTATAGAAAATTTTTCACTATAAAAATTTTTCTATAGAAACATTTTCAATATAAAAATTTTTCTATACAAACATTTTCACTATAAAAATTTTTCTATAGAAAAATTTTTGTAGTGAACATTTTTCTATAGAAAAATTTTCCTATAAAAAATTTTCTATCGAAAAATTTTCACTATAAAAATTTTTCTATAGAAAAATTTTCACTATAAAAATTTTTCTATAGAAAAATTTTCACTATAAAAATTTTTCTATAGAAAAATTTTCACTATAAAAATTTTTCTATAGAAAAATTTTCACTATAAAAATTTTTCTATAGAAAAATTTTCACTATAAAAATTTTTCTATAGAAAAATTTTCACTATAAAAATTTTTCTATAGAAAAATTTTCACTATAAAAATTTTTCTATAGAAAAATTTTCACTATAAAAATTTTTCTATAGAAAAATTTTCACTATAAAAATTTTTCTATAGAAAAATTTTCACTATAAAAATTTTTCTATAGAAAAATTTTCACTATAAAAATTTTTCTATAGAAAAATTTTCACTATAAAAATTTTTTTATAGAAAAATTTTCACTATAAAAATTTTTCTATAGAAAAATTTTCACTATAAAAATTTTTCTATAGAAAAATTTTCACTATAAAAATTTTTCTATAGAAAAATTTTCACTATAAAAATTTTTCTATAGAAAAATTTTCACTATAAAAATTTTTCTATAGAAAAATTTTCACTATAAAAATTTTTCTATAGAAAAATTTTCACTATAAAAATTTTTCTATAGAAAAATTTTCACTATAAAAATTTTTCTATAGAAAAATTTTCACTATAAAAATTTTTCTATAGAAAAATTTTCACTATAAAAATTTTTCTATAGAAAAATTTTCACTATAAAAATTTTTCTATAGAAAAATTTTCACTATAAAAATTTTTCTATAGAAAAATTTTCACTATAAAAATTTTTCTATAGAAAAATTTTCACTATAAAAATTTTTCTATAGAAAAATTTTCACTATAAAAATTTTTCTATAGAAAAATTTTCACTATAAAAATTTTTCTATAGAAAAATTTTCACTATAAAAATTTTTCTATAGAAAAATTTTCACTATAAAAATTTTTCTATAGAAAAATTTTCACTATAAAAATTTTTCTATAGAAAAATTTTCACTATAAAAATTTTTCTATAGAAAAATTTTCACTATAAAAATTTTTCTATAGAAAAATTTTCACTATAAAAATTTTTCTATAGAAAAATTTTCACTATAAAAATTTTTCTATAGAAAAATTTTCACTATAAAAATTTTTCTATAGAAAAATTTTCACTATAAAAATTTTTCTATAGAAAAATTTTCACTATAAAAATTTTTCTATAGAAAAATTTTCACTATAAAAATTTTTCTATAGAAAAATTTTCACTATAAAAATTTTTCTATAGAAAAATTTTCACTATAAAAATTTTTCTATAGAAAAATTTTCACTATAAAAATTTTTCTATAGAAAAATTTTCACTATAAAAATTTTTCTATAGAAAATTTTTCACTATAAAAATTTTTCTATAGAAAAATGTTCACTATAAAAATTTTTCTATAGAAAAATGTTCACTATAAAAATTTTTCTATAGACAAATTTTTACTATAAAAATTTTTCTATAGAAAATGTTTCATTATAAAAATTTTTCTATAGAAAATGTTTCACTATAAAAATTTTTCTATAGAAAATGTTTCACTATAAAAATTTTTCTATAGAAAATGTTTCACTATAAAAATGTTTCTATAGAAAATGTTTCACTATAAAAATTTTTCTATAGAAAATGTTTCACTATAAAAATTTTTCTATAGAAAATTTTTCACTATAAAAATTTCACTATAAAAAATTTTCTATAGAAAATTTTTAAATTGAACATTTTTTTAAGTGCAAAGTTTTCTATAGCAAAATTTTTATAAAAAAATTTTTTATAGAAAAATTTTTATAGCGAAAAATTTTCTATAGAAAAATTTTTATAGCGAAAAATTTTTATAGTGAAAAATTTGCCATAGAAAAATTTATATAGTGAAAAATGAAACATTTTCATAGCATCAAATTTTTTATTATAACCAAAAAAAAAATTGTATACAAAAATTTTTCTAGCAACAAATTTTCTTTAAAAAAATATTTATAATTAACTACAAAACATTTTTATATAGCATCAAATTTCTTATATTAACAAATAATTTTTGTGTAGAAAAATTTGTATAGTGAAAAATTTTCTATAGAAAAATTTATTATTTGAAAAATTTTAAAAGTGAAAAATTTTCTATAGAAAAATTTTTATAGTAAAAAATTTTCTACAGAAAATTTTTATCATGAAGAATTTAATAGAAACATTTTTATAGCATCAAGTTTCTTATTATAGCTAGTAATTTTTGTATAGAAAAATTTTTATAGTGAACAATTTTCTATAGAAAAATTGTTTATGTGAAAAGTTTTTTGTAAAAAAATTTTTATAGTGAACGATTTTTATAGTGAACATTTTTCTATAGAAACATTTTTATCATGAAGAATTAAATAGAAACATTTTTATAGCGTCAAATTTCATATTATAACTAGTAATTTTTGTATAGAAAAATTTTTTATGTGAAAAATTTTTTATAAAAAAATTTTTATAGTTACAAATTTTCTATAGAAAAATTTTTTATGTGAATAATTTTCTATAGAAAATTTTTTATACAAAAATTTTTATAGCGAAAATTTTTTATACAAAAATTTTTATAGCGAAAATTTTTTATACAAAAATTTTTATAGCGAAAATTTTTTATACAAAAATTTTTATAGCGAAAATTTTTTATAGAAAAATTTTGATAGCGAAAAATTTTCTATAGAAAAATTTTGACAGCGAAAAATTTTCTATAGAAAATTTTTTATAGTGAAAAATTTTCTATAGAAAATTTTTTATAGTGAAAAATTTTCTATAGAAAATTTTTTGTAGTATAAAATTTTCTACAGAAAAATTTTCACTATAAAAAATTTTCTACAGAAAAATTTTTATAGTAAAAAATTTTCTACAGAAAAATTTTTATAGTAAAAAATTTTCTACAGAAAAATTTTTATTGTGAAAAATTTTCTATAGAAAATTTTTTATTTTGAAAAATTTTCTATAGAAAATTTTTTTAGTGAAAAATTTTCTATAGAAATTTTTTGTAGTGAAAAATCTTCTATAGAAATTTTTTTGTAGTGAAAAATTTTCTATAGAAATTTTTTTGTAGTGAAAAGTTTTCTATAGAAAATTTTTTTTAGTGAAAAATTTTCTATAGAAAATTTTTTTTAGTGAAAAATTTTCTATAGAAAATTTTTTTTAGTGAAAAATTTTCTATAGAAAATTTTTTTTAGTGAAAAATTTTCGATAGAAAATTTTTTTTAGTGAAAAATTTTCTATAGAAAATTTTTTTTAGTGAAAAATTTTCTATAGAAATTTTTTTTTAGTGAAAAATTTTCTATAGAAAATTTTTTTAGTGAAAAATTTTCTATAGAAATTTTTTTTTAGTGAAAAATTATCTATAGAAAATTTTTTTTAGTGAAAAATTTTCTATAGAAAAGTTTTTTTAGTGAAAAATTTTCTATAGAAAATTTTTTTAGTGAAAAATTTTCTATAGAAAATTTTTTTAGTGAAAAATTTTCTATAGGAAATTTTTTTTAGTGAAAAATTTTCTATAGAAAATTTTTTGTAGTGAAAAATTTTCTACATAAAATTTTTTTTAGTGAAAAATTTTCTATAGAGTTTTTTTAGTGAAAAATTTTCTATAGAAAATTTTTTTTAGTGAAAAATTTTCTATAGAAAATTTTTTTTAGTGAAAAATTTTCTATATAAAATTTTTTTTTAGTGAAAAATTTTCTATAGAAATTTTTTTTTAGTGAAAAATTTTCTATAGAAAATTTTGTTTTGTGAAAAATTTTCTATAGAAATTTTTTTTAGTGAATAATTTTCTATAGAAAATTTTTTAAAGTGAAAAATTTTCTATAGAAAATTTTTTATTGTAAAAAATGTCTTCCTATCGTTTATTAAGAAATTAAGTCTTAATTCCTCTTGACAAAATACTTTTCTTTCACAAAGAAACTATAACTTAACATAAGAGATAAATTGACCTTTTATGATCTTAATATAAAATAACGCTAATTAGGTTTTTCAAACAGAAAAAAAAAGTTTAAAAAATCTCTTAAAATAATCTTTTAAACTAAAAGCAGCAGCCAAAGAGTTTTCAAACTTGCCATTAAAATTGTCATATCTCTTTTAATCTAAAGAACAAATATCGGTTAAATACAAAGAAAGACCTATATTAGAATTTGTTTAATCTTCGTAAGTTCAACTCTTGTAACGTATTTAATTTTCTTTATTAAATATTTAAGTGTGTATTCTTTATTCGTCTGTCGGTAAATCTGGGTACATATCTAATCATTAGAATGTTTTTCTTTAACAATTCTTGTGATAAACAAACTCTTAGTAGTTGTTAGATGGATTAAAAAACTAGATTGTACCTACGTATAATCCCCAACCCCATTAATATTCATTTTAGATTGTTTTTAAGCCTATTTATGAAAGCAAAAACAAAAATAAAAAAAGAATAACAAAAAAGGATTTTTGTTAACCCTTAAATGGGAAGACCATACTTATAATATCCTCTCATGGCATCTAGTCATTGTTTCCAGTCATCGTCAAAAGTATATTTTTTGATTTATTATTAAATATTTCTGACCCTGAAATGTTTGTTTTACAAAATTCATTGTCCTATATTGTCCATTTCCTTAAAATGACCTCAAATGTCATACAATTCCACCTTAAGTGCAAAAAAGGGTTAATTGGTTTTCAGTGTTTTTGTTTTATTGTTATTTCTCTTTCTGCTCTTCCTGCTATTCTCTTTCTCTATCATTATTATCTTTGTAGAACAGTCAAGGTTGCAGTTTGTGGCTGTGTTTGTATGTAAGTGTGTATGAGTGTGTGTTTTCTGGGTAAAATGTGATAAAACAGTTGCAGGTGTTGCAGTTGTTGTCATTGGATGCATTGATACCCCGTTGCTATTAGTGATGATGATAATGGTCGTGAGATGCTACAGATGCTGCTGCTGGTGCTGGTGTTTGTGATGTTGTTGATGATTATGTTGCTGCTGCTATTGTTGTTGTGATTCCTTTGTAATGCTAGATGCGATATCTCTACCACACAGATAAACCTTGAATATTTGCATACTCGTACACACAATCAAATATGGAAACATTTAAACAAACATTTTTACATAAATACACTTTTATAAATATGTATTTGTGTATGTGGGTGAAATATTTGTAAACCGCATAAAAATACTAAAAGAATATATGACTTAAAATTAATTTCGTGTGCACTTAGAGGAAAGTTTTCCTAACATCAACTTTTCTATAGAAATGTCATTATAACATTAACTTTTCTACAGAAATGTCTTTCTAACAAATGTCCTCCTAACCTCAACTTTTCTATAGAAATGTCTTCCTAACGTCAACTTTTCTATAGCAAAGTCTTCCTAACGTCAACTTTTCTATAGCAAAGTCTTCCTAACGCTAACTTTTCTATAGCTAAGTCTTCCTAATATCAACTTTTCTAAAGCAAAGTCTTTCTAACGTCAACTTTTCTATAGCCAAGTCTTCCTAATGTCAACTTTTCCATAGCAAAGTCTTCCTAACGTCAACTTTTCTATAGAAATGTTTGCCTATCGTCAACTTTTCTATAGAAATGTTTGCCTATCGTCAACTTTTCTATAGAAATGTTTGCCTATTGTCAACTTTTCTATAAAAATGTTTGCCTATCGTCAACTTTTCTATAGAAATGTTTGCCTATCGTCAACTTTTCTATAGAAATGTTTGCCTATCGTCAACTTTTCTATAGAAATATTTGCCTATCGTCAACTTTTCTATAGAAATGTCTTCCTATCGTCAACTTTTCTATAGAAATGTCTTCCTATCGTCAACTTTTCTATAGAAATGTCTTCCTATCCTCAACTTTTCTATAGAAATGTCTTCCTATCGTCAACTTTTCTATAGAAATGTTTGCCTATCGTCAACTTTTCTATAGAAATGTTTGCCTATCATCAACTTTTCTATAGAAATGTTTGCCTGTCGTCAACTTTTCTACAGAAATGTTTGCCTGTCGTCAACTTTTCTACAGAAATGTTTGCCTATCGTAAACTTTTCTATAGAAATGTTTGCCTATCGTCAACTTTTCTATAGCAAATGTCTTCCTATCGTCAACTTTTCTATAGAAATGTCTTCCTATCGTCAACTTTTCTATAGAAATGTCTTCCTATCGTCAACTTTTCTATAGAAATGTCTTCCTATCGTCAACTTTTCTATAGAAATGTCTTCCTATCGTCAACTTTTTTATAGAAATGTTTGCCTATCGTCAACTTTTCTATAGAAATGTTTGCCTATCATCAACTTTTCTATAGAAATGTTTGCCTGTCGTCAACTTTTCTACAGAAATGTTTGCCTATCGTAAACTTTTCTATAGAAATGTTTGCCTATCGTCAACTTTTCTATAGAAATGTTTGCCTATCGTCAACTTTTCTATAGAAATGTTTGCCTATCATCAACTTTTCTATAGAAATGTTTGCCTATCGTCAACTTTTCTATAGAAATGTTTGCCTATCGTCAACTTTTCTATAGAAATGTTTGCCTATCATCAACTTTTCTATAGAAATGTTTGCCTGTCGTCAACTTTTCTACAGAAATGTTTGCCTGTCGTCAACTTTTCTATAGAAATGTTTGCCTGTCGTCAACTTTTCTATAGAAATGTTTGCCTATCGTCAACTTTTCTATAGAAATGTTTCCCTATCATCAACTTTTCTATAGAAATGTTTGCCTGTCGTCAACTTTTCTATAGAAATGTTTGCCTATCGTCAACTTTTCTATAGAAATGTTTGCCTATCGTCAACTTTTCTATAGAAATGTTTGCCTATCGTCAACTTTTCTATAGAAATGTTTGCCTATCGTCAACTTTTCTATAGAAATGTTTGCCTATCGTCAACTTTTCTATAGAAATGTCTTCCTATCGTCAACTTTTCTATAGAAATATCTTCCTATGTTTTCCTTTTGTCAGCTTCATTATATAAGTGTCTTCTTATCGTCAACTTTTCTATAGATATGTCTTCCTAACCGTTTAAAATAACTAAAGTGTTGAAGTGAATTTAAACGATCGGGGCGTATGGGTGTTTTAGATTAAATATTACTAACACGCATACGTGTTTATTTAAACGGTATTACTCATACGTTAAAAAATTATGCTTAGACTCAGAGATTAGTTCTTTTTACTCTTAATAAAGAAGCAGAGTTTTGTCTTGTATTTAAAGTGTGTTTTCTTTTTTTCAGTGTATTCTTACAAAAAACGCAGCACGATACAGCTCTTTTTTTAGCAATAAAAAACTATACCTTAAGAGAAGGTAATTAGCCTTGTACGGAGAATAATAACAAAAAAAAAAACAAATACATTTATTGAGCATACAGATACATATAAATAAAAAAAACACATACACACAAATACCAATAAAACCGCAAGAAACACATTTACATACAATTTCACAATAAAAATAAAAGTGTGGAAAAAACCAAAAAACAATAAAACAGAAGAGAGCAAAAAAGAAATAAAAAATCTTTAAAGCTTAAGAATATGCATCTGAAAAATATAAAAATCTAAAAGAGGGTCTTTCGTTCTAAGTTTTTTGTAGATTTTGGTACTTATTGTAAAGATCTATTGAGTTTTTTTCTTTTTTCGTGCATAAATATTTTTTCTACTTAACATTTACATTTTATTTCTTAACAACATTAACAAACAAATAAACTTTTCTACATTAAATTAAATATTGGCTTAAAAAATTGTCATATTTCTAAGCAAAGGCCAACGTTAAAAATTTCATAAACTTCTTGACAAAAAGAAAAAAGGGTCGGGGAGGTTTTTAATAAAACTTATTTCACAATAACTCAGCAGGACCAGGCAAATGGCGGTACGAGATTAATGGTGGGTTTTTTTTTTCTTTTCTTCTAATTTCAAAACTTATTTCTTTGTATAGGTTGCAGGCGTCCGCCCGCTCATTCATGTTTTCTTTGTATTAAACAACTCAACTTTGTTTGTACAATTTCTTCTTTGAGCTCAAAGACCATCGTCAACATTTGCCGATTTAAAGCCTTTGAGCATTTCTCCTTTTTGCTGATGTTGTTGTTGTTGTAGGTTTCTTGTTGTTGTTTTTGTTCATTTGAAATTCACGTCACATTTCGAGGTTAGAGCTAAAGAAAAATACTGTCCTCGAAATTTTGTTAAAAGTACATATAAGTTTAGCTCTTTAACCAATTCCCCGGCTAGATTTAATGATTCCATTTAGAATATTTTAATATGCTTTGGAGGAGATTAATTTGTAAAAGTGAATTTTGTTAAAGAAAAATCTTGAAAATGCTAACAATAACTTTTCTATAAATTAATATTTTTTAGAAAAGTTATTCTAACGATAAATTTTCTATAGAAAAGTCATCCTAATATAAACTTTTCTAGAGAAAAGTCATCCCAACATGAACTTTTCTATTGAAAAGTCATCCTAACATGAACTTTTCTATATAAAAATCATCTTAACATTAACTTTTTTATAGAACAAATATTCCACAAAAACTTGTATAGAAGTTCATGTTTTCTATAGAAAACATGAACTTTTTCTATAGAAAATAATCCCAACGTCAACTTGTCTATAGAAAAGTCTTCCTAACGTCAACTTGTCCATAGAAATGTCCTCCTATCGTTAACTTTTCTATAGAAATGTCTTCCTATCGTCAACTTTTCTATAGAAATGTCTTCCTATCGTCAACTTTTCTATAGAAATGTCTTCCTATCGTGAATTTTTCTATAGAAATATCTTCCTATCGTCAACTTTTCTATAGAAATGTCTTCCTATCGTCAACTTTCCTATAGAAATGTGTTCCTATCGTCAATTTTTCTATAGAAATGTCTTCCTATCGTCAACTTTTCTATAGAAATGTCTTCCTATCTTCAACTTTTCTATAGAAATGTCTTCCTATCGTCAACTTTTCTATAGAAATGTCTTCCTATCGTCAACTTTTCTATAGAAATGTCTTCCTATCGTCAACTTTTCTATAGAAATGTCTTCCTATCGTCAACTTTTCTATAGAAATGTCTTCCTATCGTCAACTTTTCTATAGAAATGTCTTCCTATCGTCAACTTTTCTATAGAAATGTCTTCCTATCGTCAACTTTTCTATAGAAATGTCTTCCTATCGTCAACTTTTCTATAGAAATGTCTTCCTATCGTCAACTTTTCTATAGAAATGTCTTCCTATCGTCAACTTTTCTATAGAAATGTCTTCCTATCGTCAACTTTTCTATAGAAATGTCTTCCTATCGTCAACTTTTCTATAGAAATGTCTTCCTATCGTCAACTTTTCTATAGAAATGTCTTCCTATCGTCAACTTTTCTATAGAAATGTCTTTCTATCGTCAACTTTTCTATAGAAATGTCTTCCTATCGTCAACTTTTCTATAGAAATGTCTTCCTATAGTCAACTTTTCTATAGAAATGTCTTCCTATCGTCATTTTTTCTAAAGAAATTTCTTCCTATCGTAAACTTTTCTATAGAAATGTCTTGCTTTCATCAGCTTTTCTATAGAAATGTCTTTCTTTGGTCAACTTTTCTAAAGGAATGTCTTCCTTTGGTCAACTTTTCTAAAATTGTTTTCATTTGGTCAACTTTTCTAAAGAAATGTCTTCCTATCGTCAACTTTTCTGTAGAAATGTCTTGCTACCATGAACTTTCCTATAGAAACGTCTTTCTATCGTTAACTTTTCTATGTAAATGTCTTCCTATCGTCAAGTTTTCTATAGAAATGTCTTCCTGTCGTCAACTTTTCTATAGAAATGTTTTCCTATTGTAAATTTTTTTATAGAAATGTCTTCCTATCGTCAACTTTTCCATAGAAATGTCTTCCTATCTTCAACTTTTCTATAGAAATGACTTTCTATCGTCAACATTTCTATGGAAATTCCTTCCTATTGTAAACTTTTCTATATAAATGTCTTCCTATCGTCAAGTTTTCTATAGAAATGTCTTCTTATCGTCAACTTTTCTATAGGAATGTTTTCCTATCGTGCAAATTTTCAATAGAAATATCTTCCTTTCGTCAACCTTTCTGTAAAAATGTCTTCTTATCGTCAACTTTTCTATAGAAGATATTTCTATAGAAAAGTTTACCATTTTTTGTATATAAATGTTTGCCTGTCGTCAACTTTTCTATAGAAATCTTTACCTATCGTCAACTTTTCTATAGAAATGTTTGCCTATCGCCACTTTTATATAGAAATATTGGCCTATCGTCAACTTTGCTATAAAAATCTTGGTTTATTGTCAGCTTTTCTATAGAAATCTTGGACTTTCGTCAACTTTTTTATAGAAATCTTGGCCTATCGTCAACTTTTCTATAGAAATCTTAGCATTTGTCAGCTGTTCTATAGAAATCTTGGCCTATCGTCAACTTTTCTCTAGAAATCTTGGTCTATCGTCAACTTTTCGATATAAATGATTTCGATATCTGCCTTAACGTACCCCATTCTTGGCGCCATTTTTAATTTTTTTTTTGGTAAAATTTCTTCCCACTTTAATATTATTCAAAAAGGGAAAAAATTCATACATGACACATATAAAAATTTATTGTGATGGACGTTATTTTTAATAAGTCCCTTTTGGACATAAAATTCTCACTTGTTTCTGGTTATTATTAATATATATAATAACAGTTATTTAAAAGAATAAATTGTTGAGAACAAAAAAAAACAAATCAAAAACTTTTAAAAGCAAAATATCGGACTTGTATAGTTAACGCCTTAAGTTAGGCTTTAAATTTTAAACTAGTTTTAATTTTCTTGGTGTCAATACATTTCTATGTTTCTTTTACTTTACATTTCTGTTAATAGAAAAGGTTTAAGAGAAATATAAAAAACGAGCAAATTAATATCCCAGCTGAACTTCTTTTGCTATTGTTGTTTTTTTTTTTATAATAAATAAATCCCTATTGGGTTATTACTAAACTCAAGTAGTAGATTTTGTTGTAGAACGAATTCCAGAAAGCTAACACAATATAAAGTGACTATTACTATGAAGTCTACACCTAGGCCTCGATTTCTTTTGCATCAAGCTGAGCCTTCAATAAAAATTCTGCGCCTTTAGAACAAAGTCCCTTAAATTTTTCTTTGCATTGTTGTGCTTACGTATTTCCCCTAAATTACTTTGGTTCCTCTTAGTGCCGCCAAGTATGTCCCCGGTGTAGACGGATATGCATATATACAATAAATATATCCTAACATAAGTACATTTATATAAATAACCAAAACAACAAAAATTATTCAAGTAAAGAAAATGGACTGACTACATAAACATGAAAATGAATGGATGCTTTTAGGAAAGAACATAGAAACAGAGACTACAACACATGTTTCTTAAACGAATAAATGTAGAAACAAATAAAAACAACTTCAATTAACAACCCCAACTCCAAAGAAAAAAATAAAAACAAATACATCTTCGAAAATTGGCAACAGAACAAAAATTATGACAATAAATGAGTGTAGCGGTAAGACAAGGGCGGACTAGGGGAGTAATGGAAAAGATGTAAATGGAAGTATCCCAAATAAAATTATTCTATAAAAATGTATTCCTATCGTCAACTTTTCTATATAAAAGTCTTCCTATAAACAAAAAAGTCTTCCTATCGTCAACTTTTCTATAGAAAAGTCTTCCTATCGTCAACTTTTCTATAGAAAAGTCATCCTATCGATAACTTCTCTATAGAAAAGTCATCCTATCGATAACTTTTCTCCAGAAAAGCCATCCTATCGATAACTTTTCTATAGAAAAGTCATCCTATCGATAACTTTTCTATAGAAAAATCATCCTATCGATAACTTTTCTATAGAAAAGTCAACCTATCGATAACTTTTCTATAGAAAAGTCATCCTATCGATAACTTTTCTATAGAAAAGTCATCCTATCGATAATTTTTCCATAGAAAAGTCATCCTATCGACAATTTTTCTATAGAAAAGTCATCCTATCGACAACTTTTCTATAGAAAAGTCATCCTATTGATAACTTTTCTATAGAAAAGTCATCCTATCGATAACTTTTCCATAGAAAAGTCATCCTATCGACAAATTTTCTATAGAAAAGTCATCCTATCCATAACTTTTCTGTAGAAAAGTCATCCTATCGATAACTTTTCCATAGAAAAGTCATCCTATCGATAACTTTTCCATAGAAAAGTCATCCTATCGATAACATTTCTATAGAAAAGTCATCCTATCGATAACTTTTCCATAGAAAAGTCATCCTATCGATAACTTCTCCATAGAAAAGTCATCCTATCGATAACTTTTCTATAGAAAAGTCATCCTATCGATAACTTTTCTATAGAAAAGTCATCCTATCGATAACTTTTCTATAGAAAAGTCATCCTATCGATAACTTTTCTATAGAAAACTCATCCTATCGATAACTTTTCTATAGAAAAGTCATCCTATCGATAACTTTTCTATAGAAAAGTCATCCTATCGATAACTTTTCTATAGAAAAGTCATCCTATCGATAACTTTTCTATAGAAAAGTCATCCTATCGATAACTTTTCTATAGAAAAGTCATCCTATTGATAACTTTTCTATAGAAAAGTCATCCTATCGATAACTTTTCTATAGAAAAGTCATCCTATCGATAACTTTTCTATAGAAAAGTCATCCTATCGTCAACTTTTCTATAGAAAAGTCATCCTATCGTCAACTTTTCTATACAAAAGTCATCCTATCGCCAACTATTCTATAGAAAAGTCATCCTATCGTCAACTTTTCTATAGAAAAGTAATCCTATCATCAACTTTTCTATATAAAAGTCATCCTATCGATAACTTTTCTATAGAAAAGTCATCCTATCGATAACTTTTCTATAGAAAAGTCATCCTATCGATAACTTTTCTATAGAAAAGTCATCCTATCGATAACTTTTCTATAGAAAAGTCATCCTATCGATAACTTTTCTATAGAAAAGTCATCCTATCGATAACTTTTCTATAGAAAAGTCATCCTATCGATAACTTTTCTATAGAAAAGTCATCCTATCGATAACTTTTCTATAGAAAAGTCATCCTATCGATAACTTTTCTATAGAAAAGTCATCCTATCGATAACTTTTCTATAGAAAAGTCATCCTATCGATAACTTTTCTATAGAAAAGTCATCCTATCGTCAACTTTTCTGTAGAAAAGTCATCCTATCGTCAACTTTTCTATACAAAAGTCATCCTATCGCCAACTATTCTATAGAAAAGTCATCCTATCGTCAAATTTTCTATAGAAAAGTAATCCTTTCATCAACTTTTCTATATAAAAGTCATCCTATCGATAACTTTTCTATAGAAAAGTCATCCTATCGATAACTTTTCTATAGAAAAGTCATCCTATCGATAACTTTTCTATAGAAAAGTCATCCTATCGATAACTTTTCTATAGAAAAGTCATCCTATCGATAACTTTTCTATAGAAAAGTCATCCTATCGATAACTTTTCTATAGAAAAGTCATCCTATCGATAACTTTTCTGTAGAAAAGTCATCCTATCGATAACTTTTCTATAGAAAAGTCATCCTATCGATAACTTTTCTATAGAAAAGTCATCCTATCGATAACTTTTCTATAGAAAAGTCATCCTATCGATAACTTTTCTATAGAAAAGTCATTCTATCGATAACTTTTCTATAGAAAAGTCATCCTATCGATAACTTTTCTTTAAAAAAGTCATTCTATATTATTAATATTAACTTTCGATAAGAATAACTTTTTATATTGTAGTATATTTCTAGTCTTTTTGTATATATTTATTTAAATCTTAAAATTTTCTGGTATATACCCATATTAAGGTTAAAAATAATATCAAAAAAATATAAGTGTGTATCCAAGTCATAAACTCTTTTCTTTAGGTTAACAGAGTATGAGTACAAAAGAAACATGTTTTCGATTTAACAAACGCACGAAATGAAAGAAAAAAAACTTCATTCATTCCAACATTTTTTTTCGTTTTCTCAAAGAATTTTCTATTTGTTCCAAAATCTTGGTTAAGGGTGTGAGTAAATACTTTAATATGTACATGTGTATGTGTGTACTCGTATTTCTAAACATTTTTATGGACCCATTCACACAGTCATACAACAAACCATCATACATTCCAGGCAAGCAAGAAAAACACACACTCATATACACATACAAACAAACATAAGCAAACCTTCATATCCTTAGGAACACAAACAAATGCTATTAACAGGAAATGGTTGTAAAAACCTCATAGAACCACATCAAATGTCAATAGCAGGAGCCAAGACAACAGCAACAAAAACAGGAATAATAAAAATTTTTGGTTGTTATTGCTTCTAAATATTTCTGTTTTTTCCTCTTACACTCTCACATTTACACAAACATACGTATAGAGGAAACAACCACATCTAACAACACCATAACCAAAATATACACTAACAACAACAGCATAAACAACTACAACTACAAAGTGAAGACAAAATATTTTGTAAATTTTTGTTGTTGCACTTGATGTTACTTAAGAACAACAAAATCAAAGTTCCAAGCCAATAAAGAGTATGTAAATATAAATGGAGAATTTATGTACAGAAACAGATACAGACATTCTGACATTCATATATCTTTGCTACACTCAAAGAATAAGACTAAGACGTATTCTATACATTTCTATAGAAAAGTTGACGATAGGAAGACATTTCTATAGAAAAGTTGACGATTGGAAGACATTTCTATAGAAAAGTTGACAATAGGAAAACATTTCTATAGAAAAGTTGACGATAGGAAGACATTTCTATAGAAAAGTTGACGATAGGAAGACATTTCTATAGAAAAGTTGACGATAGGAAGACATTTCTATAGAAAAGTTGACGATAGGAAGACATTTCTATAGAAAAGTTGAAGATAGGAAGACATTTCTATAGAAAAGTTGACGATAGGAAGACATTTCTCTAGAAAGTTGACGATAGGAAGACATTTCTATAGAAAAGTTGACGTTAGGAAAACATTTCTATAGTAAAGTTGACGATAGGAAGACTTTGCTATAGAAAAGTTGACGATAGGAAGACTTCGCTATAGAAAAGTTGACTATAGGAAGACTTTGCTATAGAAAAGTTGACGATAGGAAGACTTTGCTATAGAAAAGTTGACGATAGGAAGACTTTGCTATAGAAAAGTTGACGATAGGAAGACTTTGCTATAGAAAAGTTGACGATAGGAAGACTTTGCTATAGAAAAGTTGACGATAGGAAGACTTTGCTATAGAAAAGTTGACGATAATAAGACTTTGCTATAGAAAAGTTGACGTTAGGAAGACTTTGCTATTGAAAAGTTGACAATAGGAAGACTTTGCTATTGAAAAGTTAACAATAGGAAGACTTTGCTATAAAAAGTTGACGGTAGGAAGACTTTGCTATGGAAAAGTTTACGATAGGAAGACTTTGCTATAGAAAAGTTGACGATAGGAAGACTTTGCTATAGAAAAGTTTACGATAGGAAGATTTTGCTATAGAAATGTTGACGATAGGAAGACTTTGCTATAGAAAAGTTTACGATAGGAAGATTTTGCTATAGAAATGTTAACGATAGGAAGACTTTGCTATAGAAAATTTAACGATAGGAAAACTTTGATATAGAAAAGTTGACGATAATAAGACTTTGCTATAGAAAAGTTGACGTTAGGAAGACTTTGCTATTGAATAGTTGACGATAGGAAGACTTTGCTATAGAAAAGTTGACGATAGGAAGACTTTGCTATAGAAAAGCTGACGATAGGACGACTTTGCTATAGAAAAGTTGACGATAGGACGACTTTGCTATAGAAAAGTTGACGATAGGAAGATTTTGCTATAGAAAAGTTGACGATAGGAAGACTTTGCTATAGAAAAGTTGACGATAGGAAGACTTTGCTATAGAAAAGTTGACGATAGGAAGACTTTGCTATAGAAAAGTTAACGATAGGAAGACTTTGCTATAGAAAAGTTGACGTTATGAAGACTTTGCTATTGAAAAGTTGACGATAGGAAGACTTTGCTATAGAAAAGTTGACGATAGGAAGACTTTGCTATGGAAAAGTTGACGATAGGAAGACTTTGCTATAGAAAAGTTGATGATAGGAAGACTTTGCTATAGAAAAGTTGACGTTAGGAGGACTTTGCTATAGAAAAGTTGACGATAGGAAGACTTTGCTATAGAAAAGTTGACGATAGGAAGACATTGCTATAGAAAAGTTGACGATAGGAAGACTTTGCTATAGAAAAGTTGACGATAGGAAGACTTTGCTATAGAAAGGTTGACGATAGGAAGACTTTGCTATAGAAAAGTTGACGATAGGAAGACTTTGCTATAGAAAATTTAACAATAGGAAGACTTTGCTATAGAAAAGTTGACGATAATAAGACTTTGCTATAGAAAAGTTGACAATAGGAAGACTTTGCTATTGAAAAGTTGACGATAGGAAGACTTTGCTATAGAAAAGTTGACGATAGGAAGACTTTGCTTTGGAAAAGTTGACGATAGGAAGACTTTGCTATAGAAAAGTTGACGATAGCAAGACTTTGCTATAGAAAAGTTGACGTTAGGAAGACTTTGCTATAGAAAAGTTGATGATAGGAAGACTTTGCTATAGAAAAGTTGACATTAGGAACATTTCGATAGAACGACTTTTCTATAGAGAGTTATCGATAGAATGATTTTAAATTTTCGATAGGATGACTTTTCTGTAGGTTATCGATAGTCAACTTTCTCTCAGTGTAAGAGAATGGTTACCAAAAATGAATAATCGATATTGTGGTAAATACACACAAACATGAATGTTTGTGTGTCTGTATGTATGTGAATGAGTGCATGTGTTTGTGGGGGGTTTTTATCTCTTTTTCTTGCTTCGTTTTATTTTCATATTAAAGTTAAATAACTTTTGTTGAGTTCATTTCCAAACATTTCGCTATAAATATTTACAATAAGATTTATTTATTTTATATTAAAAATACTAATACAACTGAGGGGGTGTAAAAATGTTAAAGCTATTGTTTGTATGTATGTGAAATTTGGGTATAAACAAATTATTTGGTGCGTGTGTAGAGGTAGAGATGTATGTTTGTTTGTGTATTTGTTATCAAACAAACACCTGTTTGTTTTACGAGGGTCTTCAGAAATGAAGAAAATTTAGATTTTTCCACATTTTTTTGTTCGTTTCAAATTATTGCGAGACAATTCCTGTCAAAACCAACCCCAAAGTGTTTGTATCCTTTTTGTTTGTCTTTCTTATTTCTAATTTTATTGGGTTGGAAAATATTTTTTGAATTCCAAATACCAAAATCTAATATATGCAAAAGCATGTCTGTTTTTATTATTATTTATAAATATTTTGTTTGAAAAGATAACAGATACAAGATACAATTTGATGGAGAAAAGGTAGAAAGGTACAAAATATACTTAAAGGTATTTTTTTGGATTTTTTTTTCTTTTGGTTTATTAAAAATTATTTATTTAAGGGTTTAAGAAAATTTTTAAATTAATATTCCAGAATTTTTAAAAAAGGTGTTTTTTTTTTTAAAAAGTTTTAAAATAAATTTTCATTTAAAGTAAAATTTTAGGCTTTTTGGCTTTTCGTTTCAAAATTGGCACTTGATATATTTTATTTAAATTTTCTTTTTACTGTAATAAATAACTCTATTTTTGGCTTTTTGGCAATTGCATTTTACAAGTGGATTGAAATTTTAGTTTAAATCCAACTAAAATTGGAAATGAATTTAAAGTTTCTAATATTTGGAAGAAATCACAATATCACAAAAGAAGAATTTCGACCTCTTACTTATTCTAATTCTTCAACATTTTACATATTTTACATAGAAGGCGGTATTTAGACATACCCAATTTAAGTGCGCAAAAATTTTCCAGGGTGCGCCAAAACAACATTTCTTCCAAAATGCCAAATATCTTTCAATACTTACAAAATTTCAACATTCTTCTTTTCTATACATATTTATCTAATACTCTTTTAATACATATTTAATTTCCTCTTTTTTAATATTTTTATTTTAAAGACAATTCTATTTTTTGTTAAATTCTTCGGCTGCCATAGCTGGTTTCTGTTACACTGACCCTAATTTATAAGAACATTTTAACTGTACTTAAGCTATCCAAGGCCAAAACAGGCATAAAGCAAAGAACACAAACAGATAACGAACGATAAAAAAATTTTGCATTTAGAAAATCTACTACACGTGCTCTAAGAATCGCCATCCCGACTTTGCAAAACTGGGAAACAAACCTCAGGGGGAAAAAAGGAGGCAACACATTAAAGCGTAAAAAATTGTAGCAAAAAAAAAAAATAAGATAAAACAAATAAATAAAAGTAATGACATTGCCGAGACCAAACCCATGTATAAATGACAAATTACATAGACCAGAAATGTACGAGTACTTTATATTCGAAGAATGACAAAATACTCCTACGCTAATTAGGGTGAAGTATACCCTCAGGGATGAACTGTTTAATGTTATAAAAATTAAGACAAATTAATGGTAACGAAAAGAAAGTATTTCTAAAGAAAAGTTGACGATAGGCAAACACTTCTATAGAAAAGTTGACAAAAGACAAAATTTTCAATGGAAAAGTTGACGAAAGGCAAACATTTCTATAGAAAAGTTGACCAAAGGAAGATATTTCTATAGAAAAGTTGACCAAAGGAAGACATTTCTATAGAAAAGTTAAACAAAGAAAGAAATTTCTATAGAAAAGTTGACTAAAAAAAGACATTTCTATAGAAGAGTTGACCAAAGAAAGACATTTCTATAGAAAAGTTGACCAAAGGAAGACATTTCTATAGAAAAGTTGACCAAAGGAAGACATTTCTATAGAAAAGTTGACCAAATTAAGACATTTCTATAGAAAAATTGACCAAAGGAAGACATTTCTATAGAAAAATTGACCAAAGGAAGACATTTCTACAGAGAATTTAACCAAAGGAAGACATTTCTATAGAAAAGTTGGCCAAAGGAAGACATTTCTATAGAAAAGTTGACCGAAGGAAGACATTTCTATAGAAAAGTTGACCAAAGGAAGACATTTCTATAGAAACGTTGACCAACGGAAGACATTTCTATAGAAAAGTTGACCAAAGGAAGACATTTCTATAGAAAAGTTGACCAAAGGAAGACATTCCTATAGAAAAGTTAACCTAAGGAAGACATTTCTATAGAAAAGTTTATCAAAGGAAGACATTTCTATAGAAAAGTTGACCAAAGGAAGATATTTCTATAGAAAAGTTGACCAAAGGAAGACATTTCTATAGAAAAGTTGACCAAAGGAAGACATTTCTATAGAAAAGTTGACCAAAGGAAGCCATTTCTATAGAAAAGTTGACCAAAGGAAGACATTTCTACAGAAAAGTTGACCAAAGGAAGACATTTCTATAGAAAAGTTGACCAAAGGAAGACATTTCTATACAAAAATTGACCAAAGGAAGACATTTCTATAGAAAAGTTGACCAAAGGAAGACATTTCTATAGAAAAATTGACCAAAGGAAGATATTTCTATAGAAAAGTTGACCAAAGGAAGACATTTCTATAGAAAAGTTGACCAAAAGAAGACATTTCTATAGAAAAGTTGACCAAAAGAAGACATTTCTATTG
This sequence comes from Stomorhina lunata, assembly GCA_933228675.1. NCBI lineage: Eukaryota > Metazoa > Arthropoda > Insecta > Diptera > Rhiniidae > Stomorhina > Stomorhina lunata. Next base: position 107,591,463 of record OW121744.1, on the reverse strand, counting down.
AAAAGTTGACGATAGGAAGACATTTCAATAGAAAAGTTGATCAAAGGAAGACATTTCTATAGAAAAACTGACCAAAGGAAGACATTTCTATAGAAAAGTTGATCAATGGAAGACGTTTCTATAGACAAGTTGACGATAGGAAGACATTTCTATAGAAAAGTTGACCAAAGGAAGACATTTCTATAGAAAAGTTGACCAAAGGAAGACATTTCTATAGAAAAGTTGACCAAAGGAAGACATTTCTATAGAAAAGTTGACCAAAGGAAGACATTTCTTTAGAAAAGTTGACCAAAGGAAGACATTTTTATACAAAAATTGACCAAAGGAAGACATTTCTATAGAAAAGTTGACCAAAGGAAGACATTTCTATAGAAAAGTTGACCAAAGGAAGAATTTTATATAGAAAAGTTGACCAAAAGAAGACATTTCTATGGAAAAGTTGACCAAAGGAAGACATTTCTATAGAAAAGTTGACCAAAGGAAAATATTTCTATAGAAAAGTTGACCAAAGGAAGAAAGTCTTAGAAAGGTCTTAATATCGGCAATTTTTCTTTAGAAAGGTCTTCCTATCGTCAACTTTTCTTTAGAAAAGTCTTCCTATCAGTCAACTTTTCTTTAGAAAAGTCTTCCTATCGTCAACTTTTGTTTAGAAAAGTCTTCCTGTCGTCAACTTTTCTTTAGAAAAGTCTTCCTGTCGTCAACTTTTCTTTAGAAAAGTCTTCCTGTCGTCAACTTTTCTTTAGAAAAGTCTTCCTGTCGTCAACTTTTCTTTAGAAAAGTCTTCCTGTCGTCAACTTTTCTTTAGAAAGGTCTTCCTGTCGTCAACTTTTCTTTAGAAAAGTCTTCCTGTCGTCAACTTTTCTTTAGAAAAGTCTTCCTGTCGTCAACTTTTCTTTAGAAAAGTCTTCCTGTCGTCAACTTTTCTTTAGAAAAGTCTTCCTGTCGTCAACTTTTCTTTAGAAAAGTCTTCCTGTCGTCAACTTTTCTTTAGAAAAGTCTTCCTGTCGTCAACTTTTCTTTAGAAAAGTCTTCCTGTCGTCAACTTTTCTTTAGAAAAGTCTTCCTGTCGTCAACTTTTCTTTAGAAAAGTCTTCCTATCGCCAACTTTTCTTTAGAAGAGTCTTCCTTTCGTCAACTTTTCTTTAGAAAAGTCTTCCTATCGCCAACTTTTCTTTAGAAGAGTCTTCCTTTCGTCAACTTTTCTTTAGAAAAGTCTTCCTATCGCCAACTTTTCTTTAGAAAAGTCTTCCTATCGTCAACTTTTCTTTAGAAAAGTCTTCCTATCGTCAACTTTTCTTTAGAAAAGTCTTCCTATCGTCAACTTTTCTTTAGAAAAGTCTTCCTATCGTCAACTTTTCTTTATAAAAGTCTTCCTATCGTCAACTTTTCTTTATAAAAGTCTTCCTATCGTCAACTTTTTTTTAGAAAAGTCTTCCTATCGTCAACTTTTCTTTAGAAAAGTCTTCCTATCGTCAACTTTTCTTTAGAAAAGTCTTCCTATCGTCAACTTTTCTTTAGAAAAGTCTTCCTATCATCAACTTTTGTTTAGAAAAGTCTTCCTATCGTCAACTTTTGTTTAGAAAAGTCTTTCTATCGTCAACTTTTCTTTAGAAAAGTCTTCGTGTCGTCAACTTTTCTTTAGAAAAGTCTTCGTGTCGTCAACTTTACTCTAGAAAAGTCTTCCTATTGTCAACTTTTCTTTAGAAAAGTCTTCCTATTGACAACTTTTCAATAGAAATGTCTTCCTATCGTCAACTTTTCTATAGAGATATCTTCCTTTCAGTCAACTTTTCTATAGAAATGTCTTGCTTTCAGTCAACTTTTCTATAGAAATGTCTTCCTTTCAGTCAACTTTTCTATAGAAATGTTTTCCTTTGGTCAACTTTTCTATGGAAATGTCTTCCTTAAAATAATGTTCATACAACCACGTATCAAATTATGTATGTTTTTGTTTAGTGTGTGTGACATACACACACACATGTATTTATACATATTTTTGCCATTTTATTGCTTTTCCTCTTTTGCATATTAATAAGTAAATAATATTAAATGGAAATTTTCTTTAAATTGTTATAAAGATATACAAGTACTTGAAGTTATTGTTGCTATCGTCTTATATAAATGTTTGGAGTGAGGCTATTTGTAGAAACAACTAAAGCGAGACGTTTTGTAATAACAATAATCTGGAATGTAGAATAACAGTCGTTGGGATGGAGACAGAGGAAAGAGGGAGTAAAATATAGAATAAACGAGTGGCAGAGTTTATTTTCAATATCCGTTTTAAGCTGACAATGTCGAAGAATTAGTGTTTGAAATGCATGAAATGACATTACAACACATTCAATCAAGTTCACTCCCTTTTCGATACTAGAGGGTGTTGAGTTCTAAGTGAAATGTTGAATAATAATACAACAATAAGACATTCGTATACTATGAGGAATAGTCTGTTCGAGTAATAGATGCTGTTGTAATAGAATTATTTCTTCTTAAATGCAATTGCAAAATGAATTGGTTGAGTGCTTTTCTTTCTAATACAAATCACAAAGTTCTTTGCCGCAATTCAAACCAAAAGGGTTGGGTTCTTACGTTGTGATAATTATATTCTTAATATAGAAATAGAAGACTTGTATAATCGTCATTCAACTAAAACTAGAAATATTGTACTTTGTTCTAGAAATTATTCGATTTTTTTCAAAATCCTAAGTTGATTCATAAATTTGTAGAAATCATTAAAATTACCTATAATTGTTAGCTTTTTGTATAATTCTAAGATTAAATTGAAAAAAGATCTTGTTTGTTATTCTTAAAATTGGCTCAAGGCTTTGGAGTTCCAATGATTGCATGTTTTTAAAAAATTTTAAATCCTAAAGAATTTTACATGATTGCATACGATTAACACGCAAAAAAGCAATTATTTCGTGTTTAAGAATATTTAGAAAATGCGTTACAATTTTTATTAAATAGGCACTAACTTGGTTTTTTAATTATTAGTTTCTAATAAAGCTTTAATTTGAAATTAAATAGAAAAAAAATATGGAAAAACTTAAAATTTTGATATAGTCTAAGATATAAAGAAAGATAGAGACTAAGAAATAGACGAAGTCTAAGACTTAAAATAAGCCATATGTAGACAAAAACATAGACTAAGACATACCCTAAGACATAGACTAAGGCATAGACTAAGACATAGACTAAGACATAGACTAAGACATAGACTAAGACATAGACTAAGACATAGACTAAGACATAGACTAAGACATAGACTAAGACATAGATTAAGACATAGACTAAGACATAGACTAAGACATAGGCTAAGACATAGGCTAAGACATAGACTAAGACATAGACTAAGACATAGACTAAGACATAGACTAAGACATAGACTAAGACATAGGCTAAGACATAGGCTAAGACATATACTAAGACATAGACTAAGACATAGACTAAGACATAGACTAAGACATAGACTAAGACATAGACTAAGACATAGACTAAGACATAGACTAAGACATAGACTAAGACATAGACTAAGACATAGACTAAGACATAGACTAAGACATAGACTAAGACATAGACTAAGACATAGACTAAGACATAGACTAAGACATAGACTAAGACATAGACTAAGATATAGACTAAGACATAGACTAAGACATAGACTAAGACATAGACTAAGACATAGACTAAGACATAGACTAAGACATAGACTAAAACATAGACTAAGACATAGACTAAGACATAGACTAAGACATAGACTAAGACATAGACTAAGATATAGACTAAGACATAGACTAAGACATAGACTAAGACATAGACTAAGACATAGACTAAAACATAGACTAAGACATAGACTAACCCATAGACTAAGAGATAGACTAAGACATAGACTAAGACTAAGACATAGACTAAGACATAGACTAAGACATAGACTAAGACATAGACTAAGACATAGACTAAGACATAGACTAAAACATAGACTAACCCTTAGACTAAGAGATAGACTAAGACATAGACTAAGACATAGACTAAGACATAGACTAAGACATAGACTAAGACATAGACTAAGACATAGACTAAGACATAGACTAAGACATAGACTAAGACATAGACTAAGACATAGACTAAGACATAGACTAAGACATAGACTAAGACATAGACTAAGACATAGACTAAGACGTAGACTAAGACATAGACTAAGACATAGACTAAGACATAGACTAAGACATAGACTAAGACATAGACTAAGACATAGACTAAGACATAGACTAAGACATAGACTAAGACATAGACTAAGACATAGACTAAGACATAGACTAAAACATAGACTAAGACATAGACTAACCCATAGACTAAGAGATAGACTAAGACATAGACTAAGACATAGACTAAGACATAGACTAAGACATAGACTAAGACATAGACTAAGACATAGACTAAGACATAGACTAAGACATAGACTAAGACATAGACTAAGACTTAGACTAAGACATAGACACAGACTTAGACATAGACTAAGACATAGACTAAGACATAGACTAAGACATAGACTAAGACATAGACTAAGACATAGACTAAGACATAGACTAAGACATAGGCTAAGACATAGACTAAGACATAGACTAAGACATAGACTAAGACATAGACTAAGACATAGACTAAGACACAGACTAAGACATAGACTAAGACATAGACTAAGACATAGACTAAGACATAGACTAAGACACAGACTAAGACACAGACTAAGACATAGACTAAGACATAGACTAAGACATAGACTAAGACATAGACTAAGACATAGACTAAGACATAGACTAAGACATAGACTAAGATATAGACTAAGACATAGACTAAGACATAGACTAAGACATAGACTAAGACATAGACTAAGACATAGACTAAGACATAGACTAAAACATAGACTAAGACATAGACTAACCCATAGACTAATTTTCTAATAAATATGTATCTCTTTATCTGTCTGTTGCGTTTGCTGAAAAAGGGTTACAATTTAAATTCTATCTTTAAATTATTTTCTTGATGATTTCTAAAGATAAGATAAAAATATTTTATGTTTTTTTAGGCCAAATAATAACGTACTCCAAAATGAAGGCACATTTTAACATAAAACAAGTTCAAGTCGTTATTTTAAAAATCCTTGATCCTTTCACAAACTTTCCCTTTTTAGCTTTAAACTCATCTGCATATGTAAACATACGAAGACAAGGAGTTTTGGTGGTATTAAAGGGATACACTTCACTTTACCAAAAATGAAAAAGAACCCACATCTGTGTTATGATGATAAATATGAACAAGTGAATGATGGAATGACTGAATGAAAGAATGAATGAATGAGTGAGCGAATGACTGAGTGAGTAACCATTAACAATAGATTGTTGTTAGTATGTCAGTCTATCCTGCCCTTAGTCTGTCTCATGGCGTTAGTTGGTTTATTGCACAACATATTAATTTATTCATTAGCAAATGTTAGATTGGGGAATTGTTTATAACAACTTACAACAAAAACAACAACAACAGAACAAAACAAAACATAGCCTGGGGAGATTTAAAAGACACCCCTAGTTTTACTTTTTAGTTACATTAAGGCAACCAACATCTAAGGGTAGTTAACTTACAGGTAATAGAAGTATTTCCTTTAGTTCCGCAAAGGCAGACAGACGGACGGTCTTATGGAAGGACTTTGAGGATTTGGAGGCTAAACCTGAAACCTTTTGGGACATATTTTGGATACAATGATATCAACTTTTTTTATTTTGCTTAATTAAAAAATGTGTACAAAAAGGGTATTAGGTAAATAAATATTAAACTACATAAGAAAACAAGACAAAGCCAACATTAGCTAAAAAAAAAAATTAAATTTTTAAAAAAGGAAACGAATATGAAGCATGGAAATGGGGTGGTTTGAAAACAGGACTCAGCTGTGAAAAAATGCTAAGACATCATGATGAATGTTTTTTTTTAAAACCATGATATCTTCTTTTTAAACTGGGGCCAATTGGTGTCAAAACAATCAATAACATTAACGTTTCTCTAGCTTAAGGCTAAAAGCGGTTATATTTCGTTCTATTCAATTAAATTCAATTCAAATGTTTAAACAGAGAAAGAAAAACTTTATTTCTTTCAAACATTCCAACTTGTACTAAGTCAATTAGTTCAGCAGTTAAGGATGGGAAAAGCTCAAAATAATCAACAGCAGGAAAATAGTTAAAGACATACTACAATATCCTTCTTCCCCCTTCTTCTCCTCACGCTATATGCAAAAAATAGGTGACAATGTAGTCTCTGTCTAAGGATAAATGTCAACACCCCATACATTTAGACAATGGCATTTAGCATGAGGTCATTGGGTAAATTAAAATTTACAAAAAAAAAACCAAAAAACAACACAAAAAATGTTAAAACAAACTTAGTTAAAGCCCTCATGGAATTAGGTAACCGGTCAAAGCCCATATGACCAAACACCATCATCGCCCGCTAGACAAGCCAAAGATAAGTCAAGCCAAATGTTAAAACAACAACAGGCAAAAGGTTGGGTTTTTGGTAGCAGGACAGGGGGAAGGCAAAATGTCAGTCATTGCTGCTAAATCTAATTATATTAATTGCTAATTGTGGACATGTAAGAAGGCAACTAAAATAAGTACAAAAAAAAACAATTAATTATACTTTAAAAAGAAATTTAGGTAAATTTTTATTTACAAAAAAAAAAACAGTTAAACAAAAATTAACTTATTCTTTAAGTCTTGGACAATGCTTATAATCTACATAGCCATAGGAAGGAAGATATAGACTCTAGCTAGTGCAGACCCTAGTCGGTGACGAGTATAGTCACTGTCGACTAAAGTCATTGTAAATTCAGTCAGTGTAGACTATATTGTATAGCCAGTGTGGACTCAAGAAAGGGAAAACTAAAGTCGGAGCAGATTATAGTCAGTGTAGACAATTTTCAGTGTAAAGAATAGTCTCTGTAGATTATAGTCTGTGTAAACCATAGCCAGATTAGACTATAGTTCGTGTAGACTATTGTCGGTGTATACTAAAGTTAGTATAGACTACAGACAGTTTAAAAAATAGTTAGTGTAAAGTATAGCCGGTGTAGATAATAGACAGTGTAGAGTATAGTATAGATTATAGTCTGTGTAGACTAAAGTCATTGTAAGTCTATATATATATAGTTCGCAGGCAACATTCCAATTGGAACAAGGGGTACTTCTTTCAGACGATTTTATATTTAGACTCATTGAAAGGGACCCACGTTTTAACGCCGGCTCCGAATGGCAAATGCATAGCCTAATACTCAACAACCAGTGGCTAGCTGAGTTATGAGGTGAAACCGCCGCTTTTTTTTTTTTGAAAATTATTTTTTTTTAAAGGGGGTCTGGCCGGGGATTGAACTTGTGACCTCTGGTAAGCTGCTATACCAAGGCGGTTTACAGTTTTTAATTTTAAGTCTTCTATATTTTAGTAAATGTCTTATGTCATAGCCATAGTCTACGACTTTTATGTCTTAGTCTATGTCTTAGTCTATGTCTTAGTCTATGTCTTAGTCTATGTCTTAGTCTATGTCTTAGTCTATGTCTTAGTCTATGTCTTAGTCTATGTCTTAGTCTATGTCTTAGTCTATGTCTTAGTCTATGTCTTAGTCTATGTCTTAGTCTATGTCTTAGTCTATGTCTTAGTCTATGTCTTAGTCTATGTCTTAGTCTATGTCTTAGTCTATGTCTTAGTCTATGTCTTAGTCTATGTCTTAGTCTATGTCTTAGTCTATGTCTTAGTCTATGTCTTAGTCTATGTCTTAGTCTATGTCTTAGTCTATGTCTTAGTCTTTGTCTTAGTCTATGTCTTAGTCTATGTCTTAGTCTATGTCTTGGTCTATGTCTTAGTCTATGTCTTAGTCTATGTCTTAGTCTATGTCTTGGTCTATGTCTTAGTCTATGTCTTAGTCTATGTCTTAGTCTATGTCTTAGTCTATGTCTTAGTCTATGTCTTAGTCTATGTCTTAGTCTATGTCTTAGTCTATGTCTTAGTCTATGTCTTAGTCTATGTCTTAGTCTATGTCTTAGTCTATGTCTTAGTCTATGTCTTAGTCTATGTCTTAGTCTATGTCTTAGTCTATGTCTTAGTCTATGTCTTAGTCTATGTCTTAGTCTATGTCTTGGTCTATGTCTTAGTCTATGTCTTAGTCTATGTCTTAGTCTATGTCTTAGTCTATGTCTTAGTCTATGTCTTAGTCTATGTCTTAGTCTATGTCTTAGTCTATGTCTTAGTCTATATCTTAGTCTATATCTTAGTCTATGTCTTAGTCTATGTCTTAGTCTATGTCTTAGTCTATGTCTTAGTCTATGTCTTAGTCTATGTCTTAGTCTATGTCTTAGTCTATGTCTTAGTCTATGTCTTAGTCTATGTCTTAGTCTATGTCTTAGTCTATGTCTTAGTCTATGTCTTAGTCTATGTCTTAGTCTATGTCTTAGTCTATGTCTTAGTCTATGTCTTAGTCTATGTCTTAGTCTATGTCTTAGTCTATGTCTTAGTCTATGTCTTAGTCTATGTCTAAGTCTATGTCTTAGCCTATGTCTTAGTCTATGTCTTAGTCTATGTCCTAGTCTATGTCTTAGTCTATGTCTTAGTCTATGTCTTAGTCTATGTCTTAGTCTATGTCTTAGTCTATGTCTTGGTCTATGTCTTAGTCTATATCTTAGTCTATGTCTTAGTCTATATCTTAGTCTATATCTTAGTCTATGTTCTTAGTCTATGTCTTAGTCTATGTCTTAGTCTATGTCTTAGTCTATGTCTTAGTCTATGTCTTAGTCTATGTCTTAGTCTATGTCTTAGTCTATGTCTTAGTCTATGTCTTAGTCTATGTCTTAGTCAATGTCTTAGTCTATATCTTAGTCTATGTCTTAGTCTATGTCTTAGTCTATGTCTTAGTCTATGTCTTAGTCTATGTCTTAGTCTATGTCTTAGTCTATGTCTTAGTCTATGGCTTAGTCTATTTCTTAGTCTATGTCTTAGTCTATGTCTTAGTCTATGTCTTAGTCTATGTCTTAGTCTATGTCTTAATCTATGTCTTAGTCTATGTCTTAGTCTATGTCTTAGTCTATGTCTTAGTCTATGTCTAAGTCTATGTCTTAATCTATGTCTTAGTCTATGTCTTAGTCTATGTCTTAGTCTATGTCTTATTCTATGTCTTAGTCTATGTCTTAGTCTATGTCTTAGTCTACGTCTAAGTCTATCTCTTAGTCTATGTCTTCTTAAGTATACACTGTCGAAAGTCTACACTGACTAAAGTCTACACTATAGCCGACACTGACTATATTTAGCATATACAATATAGTTTACTTATATATATAGTCAGAATATGTAAGGGTTACCTTACAAGTCTACACTATAGTAAATACTATCTATATAGTCTACACTAACTACAGTTTACTTCTACTATTGTGCACACTGACGTTAGTCTGCACTGACTGTAGTCTATACCAACTATAAATTACACTCACACTCTACTCTGAATAGCCTACACTGACCTTAGTCTACAATAACTATAATCAACACTGACTATAGTCTACACTGACTATAGTATGACTTACTTTATATGCACATAATTTAGGTAACACGTCTGTGTTGGTTTACACTGAATCAGCAGTGACTATAGTCTATACAGACTTTAGTATGACTTACTTACTTACACAGAAATTAGCTAACACAGACTATAATGTTAGTGCACATTGACTATTCAATGACAACTTATAGTCTATACTTGTTAAAGTCTACTTCTTAATAATAAAGTGAACAAAATTTGTCTACACTATAAGGAATTTAGTCTATCCTATCTATAGTATTCACTGACTATAGTCTACACTGCCTATAGTCTACACTACCCATAGTCTACTTTGCCTATAGTATACACTGTCACTAGTTAACACTGACCGCAGTCTACACTGACTATAGTCTTCACTGACTATTGTCTACACTGACTATATCCTACATTGTCTCCATATCATATTCTTTTGCCCATATTTGTATTTTTTATTATGCACTTCATTCAGTCCTTAGCCATATCAAATCCCCCAGTGGAGAAGTGGGGCAATAACAACAATGACATTATTTCGATTTAAGTCCTTAGGAAATGTAATGAAAGCGAACAACGATAACAATCATAGATATTGTCCAAAGCATTAACAAGGATAATCGCCAATAAAGTTGTTTAGATGAAAAACAAATAAAAAAAAATAATGTTAAAAACCTACAGTGGGACGTAGGTTAATATGAAATGGCTTTTAATACACATTATTATTGCTTTTTTGTCGTTAAACTTTATGTTTCTATCGATTTTGAAAACAGCAGAAAAAAAATAAATATTTATGAACTTTTACGTTTTTTATGCTGTTAGAAAAAACTTATTGCCTTCAAATGTGTCCAATTCGAATTATTCAGGGCTTGAGGCAAACAATGCACACACACACACACGTTTTTCAATACTAAAAAGAAATACTCGTTAAATTGTTTCCAGATGAAATGAAATATCATTGGGTTTCTATTGTTTTTTTGTTGAATTGTCAGCATTTCATAATTTTTCATTTAAGTGGCCATAAGTCATGGTGTAATTTCCAAGTTCATGGTTATTTGAGAATAATATTCGTCATAAAAAACAAGAAATAAACCAAAATTAAGAAAACAGAGCAAATGTTATTCTTGTTATTTAAAAAAAAAAAAAATAATACTTTGTATTTTTATGTCATACTAAAAAAAAATATGTTATGACATAAATTGTTTTATCGTATCATTCGAGCAAATAATTTTGCTGGGAAAATTTTTAACTGGAACATTTTGCACTTAAATTTAAATTTACAAATTACAAAGACACTAAATATAGTCTACACTAAGAAGACTATATGGGCATTTCCATGAAATGGTCCACCGTTAGTTAAAAAATCAAAACGCTCGCATAATATTTTTATGAACAGAAAATTGAAAAGAAACTGTTAAGATTTTACTATGTAAACAAATTTTCAGCCTATCGTAATCTTAAATGCAAAAATATGGTATGTAAAACGAAAGGCTCTTTAATTCAATTTAAAAGCTTTAACATCCATTATTTGTCATTGCTGCTGACGAAAATAATATATATGTAATATTGCAGTTTGGTATGTAAGTAACTGATACAACAACAAATGAATATAAAAATGTGAGATGAGAGCAAACTGTGCATAAATAACGGAATATTTAAATGTTTTTTTCGGCAACATTCCTTTGTCACGTGCGTAAGGCAAAAGAACCACATAATGCCACTAGTTGCTCATTATCAGTTGAAGTGTCTTATTGTTTAGTTTCTAAAGCAAGTTTTTTGTTTGCTTAAATAAATTATTGAAATTAATAGCCTTCTACAAAAAGTATTTTTTTTTTGGGATTTTTGAACTTTGTCACGTGCGTAATAGTAAGTACGAAAAATTCAATGCTGTTCATTTATGTCCATTTGATAAATTTTATTTTAATTTAAGACAAGTAAGGAAGTGCTATAGTCGGTCAAGTCCGACCATACGATACCCTTCACCACTAAGGTCAAAGGTGTTCTTCTTCCTGTATAAAGGCTAATATTTGCCATCATAGAAACATTTTCTCAAAACTTATATATTTAAGCTGTTTTTGTCAGTTTGGCTTACATGGGGCCTAGGGTCAAATATGGACTGATTACCTTGAAATTTAGAAAATTGATTACGGCTTTTACAAAAATTATGTATGCAAAAAATGAACTCAGAATTCTCATTATCTTCAGATTTACGAGTGTTTTAGTGATTTTTGCTTCATTTAGTGCGTTTTGACAGAAGAGTTTGTATGGGAGCTATGGTCAAATGTGGACCGATTTTAACGAAATTTTGTACAGTGATTCAGTTTTACATAAGGAGTATTTGCTTCAAAATTCATGGAAAAATATTGATATTTGTGGCCAAAATATCAATTCCGGGAAGTGGGACCTATGGGAGGTACCATAAATAATGGACCGATTTCAATAGCCATGGTCCCAATATCAAAACAATGATCTGTGCCAAATTTTTTCTTAAAAATTTCTGAAAATATATGTTAAATTACTAAAATATGTATGAAGGTAAAAAGTGTCACGTGCGTAATGTAACGTGCGTAATGAACAAATTTGTTTTTTCTTAGCCAACCAATGCATACTTGTTTTTGAACAAAACATGATTATAAAGGTCCATTAATAGCCTTTATAAAAACATTTTTTCCGAAAAAAAAATCTCCTATAATTCGCTTACTTTTACAATATTCCTTACGGCTCTAAAAGGCACTTACTTTTTTTGTCACGTGCGTAAGTCAACTTTGAATGCATGGAACTTGGGTACTCAGTTCTCAATTTTTTAATATATATACTTTTTAGAAAGAACTCATCACATATAATGTACGATTCTAAAATTCATTCAAAAATTCCAATCCATTTTTATTTTCACAATATTCAAAGACAATAAAATGTGTACAAATGTCACGTACATAACCATGGAAGTACCCATATTCTAAGTTTAGACAGCCCCGCTTTAGTATATAGCCTTACTTTATTCTACACTAGATATCATTATTAGATAAAGAATATAGTTAACAATGATTATAGTCTACCTTGACTTGCCCTGACCTTAGTCTAATGTTTACATAAACGGTAGAGTATAGTTAGTGTAGACTACAGACTATGGTAGTAGTTACACTATAGTCTACACTGACTATAATATATAATTAAATTATAATTATAAATCGACACGGACTATATATAATTATAAATCGACACGGACTATAGGATACACTCACTGTAGCTTACTGTCTACTGAACTGTCTACTGAACTGTCTACTCTGATCAAAGTCTAGACTAGCTGAAGTCTACACTGAAAATAATCTATATAATCTGTAGTCTACACTGTCTACAATATACTCTATAGTTTACAAAGGATATAGTTTAAAATAACTGTAGTCTTGACTACACTGACTGTAGCTTACACCAACAATAGTCTTCGATTACTATAGTTTACACTGAGTCTATACAGTGTAGACTACAGGCTATAGTAGTAGCTAGATCATAGGATACACTCACTGAACTTACACTATAGTATGTACTGACTATTGTCTACTCTGTCTATAGTCTAGACTACCTGTAGTCTACACCGACTATAATCTACATAATTTGTAGTTTACACTGTCTATAATATACTCTATAGCTTACAAAGAATATAGTCTAAAATAACTGTAGTCTAGACTACACTGACTGTAGTTTACACCAACAATATTCTTTTCTTACTATAGTATACACTGAGTATAGTATACACAGCTTATAGTCCATACAGAGTAGACTACAGGGCTATAGTAGTAGTTAGACCCTAGGATACGCTTATTATAGTTTACACTATAGTATGTACCGAATATGGTCTACACCGACTATAGTCTTGGCTGTAGTCTTCACTGACTATAATCTACATAATCTGTAGTTTACAATATCTCTAATATACTCTATAGCTTACAAAGAAGATAGTCTGTAGTCTAGACTACACTGACTGTTTACTATAGTTTACACTGAGTATAGTATACATTGCTTATAGTATATACAGTGTAGACGACAGGCTATGTTAGTAGTTAGACCATAGGATGCACTCACTGTAGCTAAAACTAAAGTCTATAATACTCTGACTGTAGTCTAAACCACCTGTAGTCTACACTGACTTTAATCTGCAGTTTACACTGTCTATAATATATTCTATAGTTAACGAAGAATATAGTCTAAAATAACTGTAGTCTAGACTACAGTGGCTGTAGATTACACCAACAATAGTCTTTGCTTACTATAGTTTACTCTGCTTATAGTCTATACAGTGTAGACTATACGCTATAGAAGTAGGTAGACCATAGGAAACACCCGCTGTAGCTTATACCATAGTATGTACTAACTATTGTCTACTCTGGCTACAGTATAGACTACCTGTAGTCTACACTGGTTATAATCTATACATTCTATACAGTGTAGACTATAGGCTATAGTAGTAGGTAGACTATATGTTACACTCACTATAGTTTACACTATAATAGGTCTACTTCGACTATAGTGAAAGACTCACTATAGTCTATACTGACTTAGCGCATAATGCCTATAATCTACATTATCTGTAGTCTACACTATCTATAATATATACTGTAGCTTACGAAGTTTACACTGACTATAGTCTAGACTACACTGACTGTGGTTTACACCAACAATAGTCTTCGCTTACTATAGTTTAAACTGAGTATAGAATACACTGCCTATAGTCTATACTGTCTATACAGTTTACTCTACGGACTATAGTTTACACTGACTATAGCTTACACTGACCATAGTTTACACTAACTGAACAACAGTTTACACTTCCTATACTCCAAATAATAAAAATTCTCTATTAACCTAGTCTCCACGTACTTTAGACTATAGTCTACACAATTTCAAAAAACAAAAACTAATTGCTTTTAAAATTTACTTTATATCTTGACATATTTACATATAAATTTAAGTGTAAATAAATTGTAATACAATCTCAAAAAGAAATCCTTAAAATCAGAAAATAACTTGTTAGTGTACAAGAATAATTAATAATAAATAGTAAATTTCAATCTTATAACAAATACATTACACCGGGGGTATGCGCTGAAAAGGCGGAGGGTAGACATTTAGTGCACCAATAACACGCAAATGTATTTATTTGAATATTTACATTAGCGCAAACTTTGGCAAACAATAGGAACATAAATAAATTAGAAATAAAATCAACAATAAGAGGGGAAAAATTTAAAATAGAAACAAGTCAGGGTTTTTCGTTAAGGGTATGACGAATTTTTAATACCCTTCACAGTCTATAGTCTACACAGGCAATAGTTTTGATAGAATATAGTCTTTATAGACTATAGTCTATACAGACTAGTCTATAGGGTTTATGAGCTAAATATACGAACTATAGCCTACACAGACTAAAGTCTATACAAACAATAGTCTATACAGTGAAGACTATAGTCTACACATGCGATAGTTCATTCAGGATATAGACAAATCTATGTCTTAGTCTATATCTAAGTTTATGTATTAGTCTATATCTTAGTCTATATATTAGTCTATGTCTTAGTCTTATATGTTACATAAATGCCCTTCCGAATAATGGTGTAGGGTATGCAAATTTCTAAGCACTTAAATATATGCAGTTACTCATATCAGGCTTGTCAGTCAGTATTAGAACGATGACGACGGAAATCATGTAATAAAAATAAAACTACTAGAGTAAGAGTAATGGAGTGTCAGAGTGAGAGAGAAGTCGGGGTCCAAAAAGGGGATAGTGACAGAACAAGGGTGTGTGTTTGTGTTAAAAACTGCAACTTTAATGACTTTTTCTTTTTAGTTGCATGTACAAAAGTTATAATTTAAAAGTTGATTTTTATAATATAAATACATGCACATGATGGATACGAGGTAGGCTATGAAAGACTACCTTTAGGAACTTAAAGGAAATTTTCACACCAAAACACTTTTTAGACTAACCTCCTTTTTGTCATAAAGCAATTCATCCATGTTTATGAATATGCATGATCCTTGTTCATTCTTAGTATGTACCTAAACACATGCACACACACACACACACACGCATTCTTTCTTTGTAACCATGAATTAAAACAACACCAAGTTGTTGTTGTTTTTTGCTATTTAAAAGTAGCAAAAAAAAAAATAAAATACAATAAATAAACACTAAAAACAACAACGCAATTTAAAAGTAAATGTAATTGCATCCGTATCCTTTAGGGCTCCTTTAATAGATTTATTCATAAATTACAAAACACACACACAAACACACACGCAAATAAGTCAGAAAGCACTCACACACATTTTCACCTATTTACACATTAACATGGTGTAGATATATGTATGTATACATACATATACCTATGCAAATATTGTAGACTAGTGTAAATTTACAATGACAAAAAATTAATGACAAAACACGTATGAAAAAGGTAACTATGCTACGAAAAATTAACATTAATTTTCCTAGTACACTTAAAGAAATAAATATCTGAACATATTCATATATTTTTTCGAAAGAAAAGTCTTCCTTTCGTCAACTTTTCTATAGCAAAGTCTTCCTATCATCAACTTTTCTATAGCAAAGTCTTCCTACCATCGACTTTTCTATAGCAAAGTCTTCCTATCATCAACTTTTCTATAGCAGAGTCTTTCTATCATCAACATTTCTATAGCAGAGTCTTCCTATCGTCAACTTTTCTATAGAAAAGTCTTCCTATCGTCAACTTTTCTATAGAAAAGTCTTCCTATCGTCAACTTTTCTATAGAAAAGTCTTCCTATCGTCAACTTTTCTATAGAAAAGTCTTCCTATCGTCAACTTTTCTATAGAAAAGTCTTCCTATCGTCAACTTTTCTATAGAAAAGTCTTCCTATCGTCAACTTTTCTATAGAAAAGTCTTCCTATCGTCAACTTTTCTATAGAAAAGTCTTCCTATCGTCAACTTTTCTATAGAAAAGTCTTCCTATCGTCAACTTTTCTATAGAAAAGTCTTCCTATCGTCAACTTTTCTATAGAAAAGTCTTCCTATCGTCAACTTTTCTATAGAAAAGTCTTCCTATCGTCAACTTTTCTATAGAAAAGTCTTCCTATCGTCAACTTTTCTATAGAAAAGTCTTCCTATCGTCAACTTTTCTATAGAAAAGTCTTCCTATCGTCAACTTTTCTATAGAAAAGTCTTCCTATCGTCAACTTTTCTATAGAAAAGTCTTCCTATCGTCAACTTTTCTATAGAAAAGTCTTCCTATCGTCAACTTTTCTATAGAAAAGTCTTCCTATCGTCAACTTTTCTATAGAAAAGTCTTCCTATCGTCAACTTTTCTATAGAAAAGTCTTCCTATCGTCAAGTCTTCCTATCGTCAACTTTTCTATAGAAAAGTCTTCCTATCGTCAAGTCTTCCTATCGTCAACTTTTCTATAGAAAATTCTTCCTATCGTCAAGTCTTCCTAACGTCAACTTTTCTATAGAAAAGTCTTCCTAACGTCAACTTTTCTATAGAAAAGTCTTCCTAACGTCAACTTTTCTATAGAAAAGTCTTCCTTACGTCAACTTTTCTATAGAAAAGTCTTAATAACGTCAACTTTTCTATAGAAAAGTCTTCCTAACGTCAACTTTTCTATAGAAAAGTCTTCCTAACGTCAACTTTTCTATAGAAAAGTCTTCCTAACATCAACTTTTCTATAGAAAAGTCTTCTTAACATCACTTTTCTATAGAAAAGTCTTCTTAACATCAACTTTTCTATAGAAAAGTCTTCCTAACGTCAACTTTTCTATAGAAAAGTCTTCCTATCGTCAACTTTTCTATAGAAAAGTCTTCCTATCGTGAACTTTTCTATAGAAAAGTCTTCCTATCGTGAACTTTTTTATAAAAAAGTCTTCCTATCGTCAACTTTTTTATAAAAAAGTCTTCCTATCGTCAACTTTTCTATAGAAAAGTCTTCCTGTCGTCAACTTTTCTATAGAAAAGTCTTCCTATCGTCAACTTTTCTATAGAAAAGTCTTCCCATCGTCAACTTTTCTATAGAAAAATCTTCCTTTGGTCAACTTTTTTCTATAAGTCTTCCTTTGGTCAACTTTTCTCTAGAAAAATCTTTCTTTGGTCAACTTTTCTATGGAAATGACTTTATTTGATCAACTTTTCTATAGAATTATCTTTCTTTAGAAATTATAGCCTATAATTTTGATGAAAAACTATTAAAGCTTTTAACTTTGTTAATATGCTTTTAAATGCAAAGGAACGAGAAATTGATTGGAGTAAGAATATAAAAATAGTGTCAGGCTTACGAAATTTTTATGACTGTCTTATGTCGGTCATAAAAATTTCTATAAAAGGATATTTTTTTTTATTTCCATATAATGTTTTATGATATTATTACAAAACCAATTTCCCCTTCTGTCCCTTAACTTTCAAAAATCTCTTTATCAATCTGAGTTCGCATGATGATACAAATTTCCATTTTGTTGATTTTTTTCCATTTGTTTTAATTTTTGTATTTAACAAAAGGTTTTTCCTTTTGTTTTTTTAATGTTTTAGGTTGATTTTCCTTCCAGTTGGTGATGACGAGATGTTGACAAAAATAAATGTGTAAACATGACATAGTGAAATAAAAATTTACCCAAAATGTTTTATCGATAAATCGTGCATGTTGAATAAATGAATGAATAAATAAATGAAACCAAAAAAATTAAAACTGAATTCTCATGCTCAATCGTTTTACATTACGTTAGTTTCTTCCTTTGGAGGTGAAGGATACAAAAGCAGAAAAAAAATAATGTTTATATGAAGCCCATAACTCCTCCTACAGCTACAGAGACTTCCTGTGCCTAAGGCAACTCTAAAACACATTCCCATATATTCCCTTCCCTTGCCCTATATGTGAAACTCATTTAAGTATTTCCGAAATAAAATCACAAACATTTAAACATACTTACATATAGTCGGATAAAAG
This sequence comes from Stomorhina lunata, assembly GCA_933228675.1. Classification (NCBI taxonomy): domain Eukaryota; kingdom Metazoa; phylum Arthropoda; class Insecta; order Diptera; family Rhiniidae; genus Stomorhina; species Stomorhina lunata. Next base: position 107,572,908 of record OW121744.1, on the reverse strand, counting down.
GCAAAAGGACCTAAGTATCACAATAAATTATAACTGACACCATCTGTGTTAAAGCATGATCAAATGCACAGTTTACGATTAATTTTCAGAGACGCCACCTGTCGGAAATTGGTAATTTCAACTTAGAAACCTTCGTCGGCTCATGCACAACAACATTGATAAAGATCATAACATGATCAAATGCATGGTTTACGACTTAATTTATTTTTAATAATTTTCAGTGGCGCCACCTGTCAGATATTGGTCATACTAACTTAGAATTCTCCGTCGACTCATGCGCAATAATATTGCTAAAGACCATAGCATGATCAAATGCACAGTTTACAATTAAAATCATCTTGACTATTTTTCAGTGGAGCCATCTGCCAGAAAATAGTCATATCAACTTGACACCTTCGTCGGCTCTTGCGCAACGACATTGATACATATAATAGTCTGATCAAATGCACACTTTACGATTTAATTCAATTTAAGTATTTTTCAGTAGCGCCACCTGTCGGAAATTCATCAGACCAACTTAGAAACCTTTGTCGGCTTATGCGCAACAACTTTGCTAAAGATCATGATATGATCAAATGTATGGTTTACTATTCTATAAAGTACATACATACAAATATTAAGTTTTTTTATATATAGAAAGAATATAATTAATTTCCATACATTGTATAAACTCTATAGTTTATACAATGTATGGAAACTATGTTTTTCAATATGTAAATAAAAAAAATTTCCATGGATTTTATAAACCCTAAAACTACAAAAAATGTGATAAATGAAGAACCGCTCTACCGATATTGAGAAAACTTCACATAAACCATCTGTTAAATATTATTAAGTTCATGTTTAGCAGATATTTAGTAAATAGACCGAACAAAGCCTAAACATTTAGTTTGGATAGGTAAGCCCGTTCTTGACTGATAAAATTACAACGAAAAGTGACATCAATTTTTAAATATAAAGAAGATTTTTAGAATAATTGTAGTTAAATTCCAATAAAAGAAACAAATTTGATAATATACAAAGAATATAATTAATTTCCATACATTGTATAAACTCTATAGTTTATACAATGTATGGAAACTATGTTTTTCAATATATAAATATAAAAAATTTCCATGGATTTTATAAACCCTAAAACTACAAAAAATGTGATAAATGAAGAAAATCGGTCGAGCCGATTTTGAGCAAACTTCACATAAACCGTCTGCTAAATATTATTAAGTAGATTTTTAGTAGATATTTAGTAAATAGTCCAAACAAAACCTAAACATTTAGTTCGGATAGGTAAGTCCGTTTTTGACTTATAAAATTACAACGAAAAGTGAAATAAAATTTTTTTACAAAAATAAGATTTTTGGAATAATTGTAGTTAAATTCCAATAAAAGAAACAAAATTTTTTAAAATACATATTTTTAACATTTTGTCACTTAGTCTCTTTTGCTTCTTAGGAGTCTATGAGAATCCTACTCCCACACACATAAAAATATCTTTCATAAGAAATTAAAGCAAATAACAAACAAGATAAAAAGTAGATTATCTGTACCATTAAATTCTTTAACTTTTGTTGTTTTCTTTTATACTTGTTACTCCCCAAATACTTACCTTACCTCTTCTACCTCCTAATCCCCTATAAACCTCCTTCTTCATACGTTTAACATCAGGAACCTTAAATGATTGAAATGATGTCATTAGTTGGATTTGTCAATTATTTAACAATCCTTAAGAAATCTTATCATGTAAAAATTTGTCTCCTTCCCACACTTCCTCTTTCATTTATCTAGATAAAAAATATTTAAGATTAAACACATACCAAAGAAGCATCCACCCATACCAACCCAACCCACCCAAATACTTGTTAAATGTTTTTGAAAGGATGTGTTAACTAATTGTTGGTATACTCCTGCTTCCTTCCACTTGATTTCATTTTTCTAAAAATTGTCAGTATTTGTTTGACTTTAAAGTCGTAAATTAAATTTGTTCATTCGTTTGTTTGTACTTTTTGAACGTCCCAACCATCATTTGTGATTTGAATATCAAGTAGACATTTCTTCTTGCGTCGAGGTAACATAAAGAAGAAGAAAGTATGGAAGGAAGGTTTTTCTTATTTCAAGCATGTAGCCATTTTTTTAAATTTGTGTCACTTTTAAGCAGAGAAAAAAACCTAGTTTTCAACTTGTGATTGCGTTATATATAGACAGAGACAGGAGCGTTCAAAACAATAAAGGGACGCAATTTCAGGTATAATTATTAAACTTGATCCAGGCGAAGGAATTATGTATAACTAGTTGGTAAACACATCAACTACTAAGCATAACATATCACATTGAACCTTAGTGCGATCCCCTGTCGCAACAACTTCAATTTCTGTAATTATGAATTTATACAGCTATAACATGCCGCCGATGTAAAATAAAGTTCTCTTCTAACTTCTTTCCAAATAAAGTAACCCAATGCCTGAGTGCTACTTTTTGTAAATAGTAGTAGCTCTTAACGAATCCTAAATCGATAGAGATGCCACGTTTGAACTCTAGAAAACCTACGATTGAACGTAAGACTCTTCTAGAATACCACGAGACCTATGTTGAATCGTAGCGTTCTAGAAGAGTCTTACATTCAATCGTAGGTTTTCAAAAGTGGCATTTTTTATAGAAAAGTTTTGTATTTAATTGTCGAATCTTTAAAACGATCCAGATTTAATCGAGCTGTCATGTTAGGGTCTTATATTTAATCGGGGAGGCTTTTAGAGTCTTATACCTAAATATGTCTCATTATAAAGTCTTATGCTTAATCGTGGGTTAATTATAGAGTTACGTATTTAATTGTGCTTTACTATAGAGTCTCATACTCAATCGTGGGGCACACAAAGAATTCCTTATTTATAGAGTCTCATACTCAATCGTGGGGTATTTATAGAGTCATATACTCAATCGCGGGATATTAATAGAGTCTCATACTCAATCATGCGGTATTTATGGAGTCTCATACTCAATCGTGGGGTATTTAAAGAGTCTCATACTCAATCGTGGGGTATTTATAGAGTGTTATACTCAATCGTGGGGTATTTATAGAGTCTCATACTCAATCGTGGGGTATTTACAGAGTCTCATACTCAATCGTGGGATATTAATAGAATCTCATACTCAATCGTGGGGTATTTATAGGTCTCATACTCAATCGTGGGGTTTTTATAGGCTCATACTTAATCGTGGGGTATTTATAGAGTCTCATACTCAATCGTGGAGTATTAATAGATTCTCATACTCAATCGTGGGGTATAAACAGAGTCTCATACTCAATCGTGGGGTATTTATAGAGTCTCATACTCAATCGTGGGGTATTAATAGAGTCTCATACACAATCGTGGGGTATAAACAGAGTCTCATACTCAATCGTGGGGTATTTATAGAGTCTCATACTCAATCGTGGGGTATTTATAGAGTGTTATACTCAATCGTGGGGTATTTATAGAGTCTCATACTCAATCGTGGAATATTTATAGAGTCTCATGCTCAATCGTGGGGTATAAACAGTGTCTCATACTCAATCGTGGGATATTAATAGAATCTTATACTCAATCGTGGGGTATTTATAGATTCTCATACTCAATCGTGGGGTATTTATAGATTCTCATACTCAATCGTGGAATATTTATAGAGTCTCATGCTCAATCGTGGGGTATAAACAGAGTCTCATACTCAATCGTGGGATTTTTATAGTCTCATACTTAATCGTGGGGTATTTATAGAGTCTCATACTCAATCGTGGAGTATTAATAGAGTCTCATACTCAATCGTGGGGTATAAACAGAGTCTCATACTCAATCGTGGGGTATAAACAGAGTCTCATACTCAATCGTGGGGTATTTATAGAGTCTCATACTCAATCGTGGGGTATTTATAGAGTGTTATACTCAATCGTGGGGTATTTATAGAGTCTCATACTCAATCGTGGAATATTTATAGAGTCTCATGCTCAATCGTGGGGTATAAACAGTGTCTCATACTCAATCGTGGGATATTAATAGAATCTTATACTCAATCGTGGGGTATTTATAGATTCTCATACTCAATCGTGGGGTATTTATAGAGTCTCATACTCAATCGTGGGATATTAATAAAATCTCATACTCAATCGTGGGGTATTTATAGATTCTCATACTCAATCGTGGAATATTTATAGAGTCTCATGCTCAATCGTGGGGTATAAACAGAGTCTCATACTCAATCGTGGGATTTTTATAGTCTCATACTTAATCGTGGGGTATTTATAGAGTCTCATACTCAATCGTGGAGTATTAATAGAGTCTCATACTCAATCGTGGGGTATAAACAGAGTCTCATACTCAATCGTGGGGTATTTATAGAGTCTCATACTCAATCGTGGGGTATTTATAGAGTGTTATACTCAATCGTGGGGTATTTATAGAGTCTCATACTCAATCGTGGGGTATTTATAGAGTCTCATACTCAATCGTGGGATATTAATAGAATCTCATACTCAATCGTGGGGTATTTATAGATTCTCATACTCAATCGTGGAATATTTATAGAGTCTCATGCTCAATCGTGGGGTATAAACAGAGTCTCATACTCAATCGTGGGATTTTTATAGTCTCATACTCAATCGTGGGGTATTTATAGAGTCTCATACTCAATCGTGGGATATTAATAGAATCTCATACTCAATCGTGGGGTATTTATAGATTCTCATACTCAATCGTGGGATATTAATAAAATCTCATACTCAATCGTGGGGTATTTATAGATTCTCATACTCAATCGTGGAATATTTATAGAGTCTCATGCTCAATCGTGGGGTATAAACAGAGTCTCATACTCAATCGTGGGATTTTTATAGTCTCATACTTAATCGTGGGGTATTTATAGAGTCTCATACTCAATCGTGGAGTATTAATAGAGTCTCATACTCAATCGTGGGGTATAAACAGAGTCTCATACTCAATCGTGGGGTATTTATAGAGTCTCATACTCAATCGTGGGGTATTTATAGAGTGTTATACTCAATCGTGGGGTATTTATAGAGTCTCATACTCAATCGTGGGGTATTTATAGAGTCTCATACTCAATCGTGGGATATTAATAGAATCTCATACTCAATCGTGGGGTATTTATAGATTCTCATACTCAATCGTGGGGTATTTATAGAGTCTCATACTCAATCGTGGGATATTAATAAAATCTCATACTCAATCGTGGGGTATTTATAGATTATCATACTCAATCGTGGAATATTTATAGAGTCTCATACTCAACCGTGGGATTTTTATAGTCTCATACTTAATCGTGGGGTATTTATAGAGTCTCATACTCAATCGTGGAGTATTAATAGAGTCTCATACTCAATCGTGGGGTATAAACAGAGTCTCATACTCAATCGTGGGGTATTTATAGAGTCTCATACTCAATCGTGGGGTATTTATAGAGTGTTATACTCAATCGTGGGGTATTTATAGAGTCTCATACTCAATCGTGGGATATTAATAGAATCTCATACTCCGTCGTGGGGTATTTATAGAGTCTCATACTCAATCGTGGGATATTAATAGAATCTCATACTCAATCGTGGGGTATTTATAGAGTCTCATACTCAATCGTGGGATATTAATAGAATCTCATACTCAATCGTGGGGTATTTATAGAGTCTCATACTTAATCGTGGGATTTTTATACTCTCATACCTAATCGTGGGGTATTTATAGAGTCTCATACTCAATCGTGGGATTTTTATAGTCTCATACTTAATCGTGGGGTATTTATAGAGTCTCATACTCAATCGTGGTGTATTAATAGAGTCTCATACTCAATCGTGGGGTATAAACAGAGTCTCATACTCAATCGTGGGGTATTTATAGAGTGTTATACTCAATCGTGGGGTATTTATAGAGTCTCTTACTCAATCGTGGGGTATTTATAGAGTCTCATATTCAATCGTGGGATATTAATAGAATCTCATACTCAATCGTGGAATATTAATAGAATCTCATACTCATTCGTGGGGTATTTATAGATTCTCATACTCAATCGTGGAATATTTATAGAGTCTCATGCTCAATCGTGGGATTTTTATAGTCTCATACTCAATCGCGGGATATTAATAGAGTCTCATACTCAATCATGGGGTATTTATAGAGTCTCATACTCAATCGTGGGGTATTTATAAAGTCACACACTCAATCGTGGGGTATTTATAGAATCTCATACTTAATCGTGAAAAAAATTTTCGAGACAAAAAATTTTATATTAAAAATTTTTCTATACAAAAAAAATGTATATGGAAAATTTTTCTATTCAAAAAATTTTATATAAAAAATTCTTCTTTACAAAAACATTTATATTGGGAAATTTTCCATAGAAAAAAAATAAGAAATGGAAACTTTCACTATAGAAAAAAAATTTAAATTTAAAGTTTTCCAAAAAATTAGGATCAATTAATTCAATTTAAAGTTCGAATAATTAATTCAAAAAAAAAAAGAATTAAAGTTTTCCTATAGAAAAAAAAAATTAAGCTGAATTTTTCTATGGAATAATTTTAAATTAAGAATTGTTCTATAGAAACTGTTTGAAATAAAAATGTTTTCCATAGAAAAAAATTTATATTGAAAATTTTTGTGTAGAAAAAAAACTATTAAAACTTTTAAGTTAAGTTTATTTTCGATATAATCTCAAAAATCCAAAAATTTCTAGCCAAAATCTAAATATCGGCATTTTTCTATTTTTCGGGTCAATAATCGCCAAAATGGCGATAAATCGGCAAATCTGGCAGGCCTACCTACAGTAGTCATTACTTAGAATATTCTTTTCAAGACTATCTGAGATCATTTTCTTTAGAAAATTTCATGTCTTAAATACATAGACAATCTCAAAAAACGATTTCTTCTCTGATCCAGACAATTTTCTTGAAAAAAATGTATGTCTTTTAAAAAATTTCATATATAATATAGAAAAGTGTATGTCTCGAGTCTGCTTTAGTAATTTATTCTTATAGAATAGTCCGTATCTTAAGTCCGGTATATTCTATGGAATATTTAATAACTTAAATATATATGTTATTTATATGATACCACATCATATCTTATGTATGTGATAAAAATAAATCTTTAATGATCGTAAAAAAATTGATATTGAATCCAAGTTTTAGCCTTCAACTTTTCGAGGGCTTGTCTTAAATTAAAATCTGTCAAAAACGCCTCTGCCCATTAATACAAATGTTTATTTATGTATTTGCCCCAAAAGTAGACTATGCACAAAAAAATCTACAAATAAAAAAGAAAGAAACGTGTAAAAGGAATAAAATTAAGAAAATAAGAAAATCCTATAAAATGTAAGTGCCTCATAGGCATTTTTATATAAATAAATAGAGCAATGAAGGAATGAATGAATGGGATAACTAAATATATCCATAAAAGTTAGGTTAAATGTTTCTAAAAGAAAACATGCTTAAATATTTAACTGTGTAGGTAAATAAGAAAGTAAATGTGTGTGTATGTGTGTGTGTGAGTATTTTCCTATTTCTATAACTCTTAGACTTAAGCTCAAAGTTAAACTTTAGTGACGTTTAAAAAAATTATTTTCTTTCTATTTTTTTCTTTTAACAGTTTTTTTTTAACAATTTTTGATGCTGCAACTTTGAAGAAGGAAATATTTTTTGCGAAAATCCATTAGGACTTATTATGTATTAATGTCTGGATAAAATAATAATTAACTCACACTTTCATATTTTCACAAGCAGCTGAGATGAGAGTGTATGTGTTTGTTTAATATTTAATAATTTTATTATTACAAGTATTAAGTTATTTTGTTAATGTCCTTATGATATTTATTAAGTATCCAACCGTTTTCAGTGCCTTCGAATCCTGGCAGTTTCTCAAGGACTATTAAACACATTGTAATTTATATGTTTAACATAAATAAGTACTTAAATATTTGCTTATCAGCAATAATTATGTTATAGGTTTTAACATGAGTTAACATGGAGACTGTTTAAAATTTACAATTCATTGGAGATATTTCAAAAAAGGGGACAGTGGGACACAAAATAGAGAACTTTTTAAGGCGCCATCTATTGTCAATAACATCCATGTTAGCATTAAATGTAAATCACTTATGTTAATGTTATTGTTTAACATAATGTGGTTTACTTTGTCCTAACATTATGTTAAGTCTACATATTCCATACACGACATAGACATTGACTAAAATATAGACTAAGCCATAATCTAAGGCAAAGATATAAAATAATTTTTATAAAAAATGTTCGATTCAAAAATTTTTAAAGAAATTTTTTCGATATAAAAATTTTTATAAAAAATTTTTCATATAAAAATTTTTATAGAAAATTTTTTATCTAAAAATTTTGATATTAAAATTTTTATAGAAAATTTTTCATATAAAAATTTTTATAGAAAATTTTTCATAGAAAAAATTCTATAGAAAATTTTCCATAGAAAAAATTCTAAAGAAAATTTTTCATAGAAAAAATTCTATAGAAAATTTTCCATAGAAAAAATTCTATAGAAAATTTTCCATAGAAAAAATTCTAAAGAAAATTTTTCATAGAAAAATTTCTAAAGAAAATTTTTCATAGAAAAATTTCTAAAAAAAAATTTCTAAAAAAAATTTTTCATAGAAAAATTTCTAAAAAAAATTTTTCATAGAAAAATTTCTTTTTATAGAAAATTTTTCATAGAAAATTTTTCATAGAAAAATTTTCATAGAAAATTTTTCATAGAAAAATTTTCATAGAAAATTTTTCATAGAAAAATTTTCATAGAAAATTTTTCATAGAAAAATTTTCATAGAAAATTTTTCATAGAAAAATTTTCATAGAAAATTTTTCATAGAAAAATTTTCATAGAAAATTTTTCATAGAAAAATTTTCATAGAAAGTTTTTCATAGAAAAATTTTCATAGAAAATTTTTCATAGAAAAATTTTCATAGAAAATTTTTCATAGAAAAATTTTCATAGAAAATTTTTCATAGAAAAATTTTTCATAGAAAATTTTTCATAGAAAAATTTTCATAGAAAATTTTTCATAGAAAAATTTTCATAGAAAATTTTTCATAGAAAAATTTTCATAGAAAATTTTTCATAGAAAAATTTTCATAGAAAATTTTTCATAGAAAAATTTTCATAGAAAATTTTTCATAGAAAAATTTTCATAGAAAATTTTTCATAGAAAAATTTTCATAGAAAATTTTTCATAGAAAAATTTTCATAGAAAATTTTTCATAGAAAAATTTTCATAGAAAATTTTTCATAGAAAAATTTTCATAGAAAAATTTTCATAGAAAAATTTTCATAGAAAAATGTTCATAGAAAAATTTCTATAGAGAATTTTCATAGAAAAATTTCTATAGAAAATTTTTCATAGAAAAATTTCTATAGAAAATTTTTCATAGAAAAATTTCTATAGAAAATTTTTCATAGAAAAATTTCTATAGAAAATTTTTCATAGAAAAATTTCTATAGAAAATTTTTCATAGAAAAATTTCTATAGAAAATTTTTCATAGAAAAATAGAAAATTTTTCATACAAAAATTTCTATAGAAAATTTTTCATAGAAAAATTTCTATAGAAAATTTTTCATAGAAAAATTTCTATAGAAAATTTTTCATAGAAAAATTTCTAAAGAAAATTTTTCATAGAAACATTTCTAAAGAAAATTTTTCATAGAAAAATTTCTAAAGAAAATTTTTTATATAAAAATTTTAAATTAAAATTTTTGATATAAAAATTTTAAATTAAAATTTTTAATATAAAAATTTTTATAGAAAATTTTTCATATACAAATTTTTATAGAAAATTTTTCATATAAATATTTTTATAGAAAATTTTTCAAATAGAAAATTTTTCGATAAAAAAATTTTTATAGAAAATTTTTTATATAATTTTTATATCGAAAAATTTTCGATATTTTTTTATAGAAAATTTTTCGATATAAAAATTGTTATAGAAAATTTTTCGATATAAAAATTTTTCATATAATAATTTTTATAGAAAATTTTTATACAAAAAATTTTTATAGAACATTTTTAATATAAAAAATTTGATAAAAAAATTTTCATATAAAAAATATTTTATAGAAAATTTTTCATATAAAAAAAATTTTATAGAAAATTTTAATATAAAAAAAATTGTATAGAAAATTTTTCATATAAAAAAAATTTTTACAGAAAATTTTTAATATAAAAAAAATTTTACAGAAAATTTTTCATATAAAAAAAAAATTATAGAAAATTTTTCATATAAAAAAAATTTTTACAGAAAATTTTTCATATAAAAAAAATTTATAGAAAATTTTTCATATAAAAATTTTTATAAAAAATTTTATGTATAAAAATTTTTATAGAAAATTTTTCATAATAAAATTTGTATACAAAATTTTCCGATATAAAAATTTTTATAGAAAATTTTTCGATATAAAAATTTTTAAAGAAAATTTTTCGATATAAAAATTTTGAAAAAAAATTTTTTCATAGAAAAATTTTTCATAGAAAAATTTTTATAGAAAATTTTTCATATAAAAATTTTCATAGAAAATTTTTCGATATAAACAATTTGTAAAAAAATTTTTGATATAGAAATTTTTATAGAAAATCTCAATTACTACCCACTGTTCCCCTTACTCATAACTAATTACCCATTTAAACTTTTTTCTTTGACTACATCTCCTTATAATCCTACATTTTCCTTTTAGGGTACCAAATAATTATTGGCTTTTTTATGGTACCAGTTATTATTCTAAGACCTTCTTTTTGGCTTATGTCTAAAATTAATAGAAAAGTTTTCTTTACTACTCTACTTTACTAGATCTTAGATATAACTTTTCCAAATATTACGAGTATATTTAAAGTTTATGTCATGTATAATTATTACCGAACCCTTTTTCTGCTCCTACTCCTTCTCACATTTCCTTAAAACTGTTTATTTCCATTTTTTTTTCCTTTTAGTTTCTTTCGTTTGATTAAAGTTTCTCAAGTTAATTTAAATTTTCCCTTTTTTGACTACCGACCCATAAAAATTTATATTAATAAAAATTTGTGAATATTTTCGAAGAGGCGGTTGATGGAGGGGGGAGAGATGGAGATTTTAAATGAAATTGAAAGTTGTTGTAAATAATTATTGTTATTAGGGTTTTTTATTGCCTGAACAGTGATAGTAGGCCTAATTAAGCGATTATGACAGATATAAGATGTTAGAAATTTTAGAAAAGGTACATTTATGTTACCCAGCGTCTACACTACAAATGAATTTTAGATATAATATAATTATATGACTGTTGTGGAACAAAACATTAAGATGTTATTAACATAGATGTTATTAACATCTATGTTAATAACATATATGTTATAACATATATGTTATTAATATAGATGTTAATAACATATATGTTATTAACATAGATGTTAATAACATATATGTTAATAACATATATGTTATTAACATAGATGTTAATAACATATATGTTATTAACATAGATGTTAATAACATATATGTTAATAACATAGATGAAAAATGAACGTTGGTGAAAATTTTCTATAGAAAAATGAACTTTGGTGAAATTTTTCTATAGAAAAATGAACGTTGGTGAAATTTTTCTATAGAAAAATGAACGTTGGTGAAATTTTTCTATAGAAAAATAAACGTTGGTGAAATTTAAAAAAAAAAATGAACGGTGAAATTTTTCTATAGAAAAGTGAACGTTGGTGAAATTTTTCTATAGAAAAATGAATGTTGGTGAAATTTTTCTATAGAAAAATGAATGTTGGTGAAATTTTTCTATAGAAAAATGAACGTTGGTGAAATTTTTCTATAGAAAAATGAATGTTGGTGAAATTTTTCTATAGAAAAATGAACGTTGGTGAAATTTTTCTATAGAAAAATGAATGTTGGTGAAATTTTTCTATAGAAAAATGAACGTTGGTGAAATTTTTCTATAGAAAAATTAACTTTGGTGAAATTTTTCTATAGAAAAATTAACTTTGGTGAAATTTTTCTATAGAAAAATGAACGTTGGTGAAATTTTTCTATAGAAAAATGAACGTTGGTGAAATTTTTCTATAGAAAAATGAACGTTGGTGAAATTTTTCTATAGAAAAATGAACTTTGGTGAAATTTTTCTATAGAAAAATGAACTTTGGTGAAATTTTTCTATAGAAAAATGAAGTTTGCTGAAATTTTTCTATAGAAAAATGAACTTTGGTGAAATTTTTCTATAGAAAAATGAACGTTGGTGAAATTTTTCTATAGAAAAATGAACGTTGGTGAAATTTTTCTATAGAAAAATAAACGCTGGTGAAATTTAAAAAAAAAATGAACGGTGAAATTTTTCTATAGAAAAATGAACGTTGGTGAAATTTTTCTATAGAAAAATGAATGTTGGTGAAATTTTTCTATAGAAAAATGAACGTTGGTGAAATTTTTCTATAGAAAAATGAATGTTGGTGAAATTTTTCTATAGAAAAATGAACGTTGGTGAAATTTTTCTATAGAAAAATGAACGTTGGTGAAATTTTTCTATAGAAAAATGAACGTTGGTGAAATTTTTCTATAGAAAAATAAACGTTGGTGAAATTTTTCTATAGAAAAATGAACGTTGGTGAAATTTTTCCATAGAAAAATTAACGTTGGTGAAATTTTTCTTTAGAAAAATGAACGTTGGTGAAATTTTTCTATAGAAAAATGAACGTTGGTGAAATTTTTCTATAGAAAAATGAACGTTGGTGAAATTTTTCTATAGAAAAATGAACGTTGGTGAAATTTTTCTATAGAAAAATAAACTTTGGTGAAATTTTTCTATAGAAAAATTAACGTTGGTGAAATTTTTCTATAAAAAAATGAACGTTGGTGAAATTTTTCTATAGAAAAATGAACTTTGGGGAAATTTTTCTATAGAAAAATGAACTTAGGTGAAATTTTTCTATAGAAAAATTAACTTTGGTGATATGTTTCTATAGAAAAATGAACGTTGGTGAAATTTTTCTATAGAAAAATTAACGTTGGTGAAATTTTTCTATAGAAAAATTAACGTTGGTGAAATTTTTCTATAAAAAAATGAACTTTTGTTAAAATTTTCTATAGAAAAATGAACTTTGGTGAAATTTTTTTAAATTTTTCCATAGAAAAATGAACGTTGGTGAAATTTTTCTATAGAAAAATGAACGTTGGTGAAATTTTTCTATAGAAAAATGAACTTTGGTGAAATTTTTCTATAGAAAATGAACTTTGGTGAAATTTGTCTATAGAAAAATGAACTTTGGTAAATTTTTTCTATGGAAAAATGAACTTTGGTGAAATTTTTCTATAGAAAAATTAACTTTGGGGAAATTTTTCTATAGAAAAATTAACTTTGGGGAAATTTTTCTATAGAAAAATGAACGTTAGTTTATTTGAAGCAGAAATACTATAGCACGACCTATTGAGGTCTTCATATAAATGATAGGAGATTGATAGAATGATTGGATACTTTTTTGAATTTGTAAAAATTATTCTAAAAAAAAATTTAAATAAAACGCTTTTCTTTCTTAAATATTGGCAACACTTGTGACAAGTGCTAACTACATACCCATTTAGCCAAACACGTAGTTTTATGTGAAACCACCATGGCAACACTATAAAACTTAAATAGCAACAAATATTAATAATAACAACTACAAAAGCAGTAATAACAAACAATAGCAACAAAAAGGAATGAAAAATCATCAAGGCAACAATACTTTAGGATTTAGACAAAAACAACAAAAAAAAAAACAACAATCAACATTTTTACAAACTCTGTAACTCGCCCGAAGAATTATCAAACAAACAATCAGAGAAGGAAAACTTTTGTTAAACTGTTCGTGTGAGTGTGCGAGGGAAAACCAAACATTATTATTAACTAGCCTAGAAAAAAATGAGGAAAACAATAAAAGTAGCAGCAAAAGGCAGCAACAGTAAAAAGAAATAAAAAGAAAAAAATGTAAATTTGTGCTATATTTCAATTTGATGATGAAATCTTTTGCGCAACTCTCCTGTTTTGTCAAAGAAGACTAAAAGAGGAAGTCAAGTCATAGGCAAGAAAAAGCAGCAGACCAGGCCAGTCTGTAGAAATACAGCCCTAAAATAAATCTGTAAACTCATAACTGTATATTACCGTTACTCAACGTCAAAAAAAGGGGGCACTAGAACCGAGAGCAGAAGCATTTCTGTATAAATCCCTGCGAAACGGTTTATTTTCTAAACAAAGACCAGAAAAGAGAAAATATTTATGTATTACATGGTTAGCTGCTGCTTTACAGAACCGTTTTTCTGCGGTACCTTTTTCCATGACCATTCATCATTAGGGCGAAAGCTTGCACAATCACTCTTACACTCTTACTATATCGCCATATTTGTTGTACGTCACACAATCACTAGTTTTCAAGCAACAACAGCAGAAGACCCCAAAAAAGAATAACCGAAACTTTAACAAAACTTTTGCATCAGTCATGCCCTAACGAAAGTTTTTCGTTTTTTTTTTTTTTTTTTGAACGAAACAACACAAATATTCAACGAAATCCTAAATTCAGTCAAATATCATTAAAAAAAAGAAAAAGAAGGCAAAAAAAAAAATTATACGTAAAACACCCAGTTTGTAAACATGTACAGAAAAAGTTTAGTTTTTGGAGGGGGAGCTGGTGGGGTTAATGTTTTTTGCTTTATTTGGCAAAGTACGTAGAAGACAGGGATGGAATAGTTTTAGAAAAGGTCTGATGTCAGTTTGTAACCATAAATCGGAATACATTTTTAAGGCTTGTCAACTTTAGGACAATCTAGAGTCTGCTAGTTGTTCTAGGGATCTTATGGACTAGAGTTGTTTGTCAGAGCATTTAAAATTAAAATTTAAAATTACTTCATAACCTTAAATTAAGGCACGGAATCGATCAATCTATGATATCAGATTAACGTAATCGTAATCGTATAGCTTCCACTTAGTCCTTCTGTTAAGACTTCCGTATTTTTACTTTTGTTCTTTGGAAATTCAAAATTTCTCGTTTGAAAGCAGTCGAATTCCCGTAAATTTCTCTACATCTCATTCCAATTCGAGTATAAATTCTTCTATCTTAAATACAAAAACTTTAGAATATCACACTTTTGCTTTCTGAACGATTAACAGTCCCTCAGGGATTCGAATTTTTAGATATGAGTGGTTGGAAATCTAACCTCTTTAGATCTTCTGTTTGCTATTTATTATTACTTGATCTTTAAAAGTCGAACTAAACATTATTCTTTAGAATTTTTCGTTTAAAAGGAATCGAATTCCCGTAAATTTATGAACATCTTATTCTAATTCGAGGAAATCTTCTTCTAACTCAACTGCAAAAACTTTGGAATCTAACTCCCTATTTTAAAAACCAATTATAAAATTATCAAAGGCTTATTATAGACATTTTTTAAGGAAAATTTGAATTATAAGCTCGTCATAGTCTTATTTTCCGATTATGAATAAGGGGGTAATACTTTTGCTTCCCGAACGACAAACAATCCTTCTAGGTTTACAGTTTTTCGATCAGAGTGAGTGGAAAACTAACCTCTTCAGATCATCTTTCTCGGCATTAACATTATAATCTTTGCAAGTAAAATTGAACCTTAACTTCAGAATATTTCGGTTGAAAGAAAATATCGATATCCAGAAAGACCAACCAAATACAACTTGTAAATTGAAATCATATCCCTTCCCAAAATTTCCGCTTCCATTCACAAAATCTTGGGGAATAATGTAAGTAAAGAGACTTCCAGTAAGTTAACAATCAATGACTGACGTCAGTTGTTGCAGAGAATGTCGATATCCAGAAATCCCAATCAAGTACATCCTGGAAATTCAGTAAAATCATGTCCCTTCCCAAAATTAGACGCTTCCATCCACGAAATCTTGGGTGATAATGTAAGTAATAAGACATCCAGCAAGTTAACAATAAAAACAGTCTTGAGTTGTTACAGAGAATGTCGATATCCAGAAATCCCTACCAAGTACATTTAGAATATTCAATGAAATTATGTCCCTTCCCAAAGTTGCCATCTTCCATCCAGGAAATTTTGGGGATTAATGTAATTAGAGAGTCATCCGGCAAGTTAACAATCAATGACAGTCGTGAGTTGTTGCAGAGAATGTCGATATCCAGAAATCCCAACCAAATTCATCCTAGAAATTCAGTGAAATCATGTCTCTTTCGAAAATTAGCAGCTTCCATCCACGAAGTCTTGGGGGACCATTTAAGTAAAGAGATATCCAGCAAGGAGAATTAAAGTGTTAATGGAGGAACTACGATATCCAGTAAACCTAAACAACTACATCCTAAAAATTAATCGAATCCCAAAGTAGTCGCTTCCATCCATTAGATTTTGCGGGATATTGCAAAGTAAAGGGGGCATTCAGCAAGGAAGCAATCAATAACAGTCGCGAGTTGTTGCAGACGATGTCGATATCCAGAAATCCCAACTAAATACATCCTGGAAATTCAGTCAAATTATGTTCCTTTCCAAAACTGGCCGCTTCCATCTACGAATCTTGGAGAATATTTAAAGTAAAGAGGTATCCAGCAAGTTAACAATCAATAAGAGACGCGATTTGTTATAGACAACGTCTATATCCAGGAAATCCAACCAAGTACATCTTGGAAATTCAATGAAATCATGTCTCTTTCCAAAGTTGTCCGCTTTCATTCTCAAAATCAAAGGGATATTAAACGTAAGAACAGAACATAGCAAAGAACACTTAAGTGTTAATGATGGAAAACATGTCAATTCTCAAAGTTAGTCGCTTCCTTCCATGAGATCTTGTGGAATTTTGCTAGTAAAAGGGCATCCAGTTGCAAAGAGCGTCGTTGTCCAGAAAACCCCACCAAGTAGGTACTGGAAACTAAGAAAAATCAAATTCCTTTCGTAAATTTTGAACCTTCATCCACAAGATCTTGAGTAATAACGTAAGAAAAGGGGGCATCCAGCAAAGAAACATTCATTAACAATCATGTTTTGTTGCTGGAAACATGGATATCTCCATAGTTCAAACAAGTACATACCGCAAGTTATCAAATTCGTAGTTCTTCCAAAAATTGGTAGCTTCCTTCCAAGAGATCTTGAAGAACATTGTAAGTCAAGAGGAATCCAGCAAGAAAGCAATCATTAACAATGGCTTGTGGTTACAGGGAACATGGATATCCGAAAATCCCACCAAGTACACACTGGAAATTCTCAAATTCGTGTCCCCATCCAAAGTTGGTCACTTCCACGAGATCTTTAAAACATTAAAGTGGAGGAACGTCGATATACATTAAACCTAATCAACTACAACCCAAAAAATAAGCAAAAACATGTCACTTTCCAAAGTTAATCGCTTCTATCCATGAAATCTCGCGGAATATTGCAAGTAAAGGGGCATCTAGCAAGAAAACAATTAATAAGAGTCGCAGAGAATGTCGTTAACCTGTAAACTCAACCAAATACAAACTGGTTATTAAGAAAAATCAAATTCGTTCCCAAATTTGTGCACTTCCATTCACGAGATCTTGAGTAAAGGGGCATTCAGCCATGCAACATTCATTAACAATCATGTTTTGCTGCTGGAAACATGGGTATCCAGATAGTTTAACCTAGTACATACCACAAATTCTCAAGTTCGTGTTTCTTTTAAAAATTGGTAGCTTCCATCCAAGTGATCTTGAAGTCAAGAGGGATCCAGCAAGAAAACAATCATTAACAATAGCTTGTGGTTACAGGGAACATGGATATTCAGAAAATCCCACCAAGTACACACTGGAAATTCTCAAATTCGTCTCCCCTCCCAAAGTTGGTCACTTCCACGAGATCTTGAGTGATATTGTAAATCTTAGTTTCCCATTCCTGTCCTCACATATTTATGAACGTGTTGTGGTATCTGTGTAATGCTTGCGTATTATTTTATCCATTTATTGCGTTTATCACTTTCGTTTTTTTTTTTTTTTTTTTGGTTGCCTGTTGTTGCTTCTCGTAATCTCTATCTCTCTACTCGACTATGCGTCATTTTTTCGTATAAGCTTTCGTTAAAGTTATTTCCTTTACCACACGATTTTGCTCAAATTATCCCGAAAGTTTTCAATCTGTTTGTTTTTTTGCACTAATTCATGTTTACGAGCTGAACTTTTTTTTTGTTGTTGGTTACATTTTAATCTCGGGATAGAACGTGGGTAGGATGAAGAAATAGTGATGATTTTGTGGAACTATTTTAAAGTTGGAAGTTAGTGAAATTTAAGGCAAGAAAGGAAGAAGAAGGGGTGGAGGGTTGGATGGTTAGATGGCAAGGAAAGGTTTCATTCTTAAAAATTTAGGCTGGCAGGTTTCTTTGAAATTTGGGATTCCAAATTTTCTAGAGCGAAGTTATTTTTGGTAAATACCTCGGAAGCTTTCTTTAATGAACAATGTTTCCAATTCTCACCTTTACTTAGTTATATGTCTCTTATTTCTTATTCTTTGTAATTTTCTGTTTTACCTTATCTCAAGTCTGGGTTTCCTAGCCAGACTTGGTTCCCATTTTCTTTAATTTTTCTTTGTTAACATGTATTTTTTTCTTGTTTTAGTTATTTTGTTGCCATTTTTTCATGTGTCTTAAAAAGCAGCAATGCAGCATTTCCACGCACATGCTTTGTTTGTCTGTTTCGCATTGTGGAAATTGTGGAAGTGTGTGAGTGTGTGCACACACTCACACTCATTGCCTGAATTAGTCCTTCGTTCGCAACAAAGTAAAATTTTTGTTCATGGAACATCTCAATTGTGCCTACATTGTTAGTTTGTATACTTTAGCCGCACCATTATCACCAGCTCCCTTCTATTTGGGTCTTTTTCTTTTCTTTATTTCCTCTTTTATTGTATTTGTTAATTTACCCACATACACTCATACACTTATTCACATGATTGTGTGTGTATGTGTGTGTGTGGTTTTATGTGTAAAACTTTTTACTTGTTGCTTGTGGCTCGTAAAGAAAAGTTGTTACTCCCTGTCCCCATAAAAAACTCAACCCTTGGAGCACCTGATTTTCCAAAGAATTCTCTGAAAAACTAAATATTCGCTCGCTCATTCTTTAGTTTTTGTGCTAAATAACGCAAACATTTTGAAATTGTTTTATCTGCAAACACAAGCTTTATTTTTAATATTTAAATGGAATTTCGAGGAATTGTAGTCGGGGAGATTTTTCGATGTGTACTTAGGAATTTGAGTAAGAAAAAAAAACTATTACATAGATTAAGAATTTGTTCAAGGCTTTCACTAAAATATAGTCTAAGACATAGATTTGTTTCGTTTGATTTGCTTAAGAACAAATAGCCACGGACGCGGATAGGGAAATGAGTCCGATAAAAGGTGAAAGAAAAATCAAATAACACTAGCGGTTTAACAGAAAGGGCTAATATGATCATCGACTTTTCTTCTCTCAGAATCCGATCATAAGTGGATCCCAGACTGATCTTGATCGACTCTGTCTGTTTCTTTCCATCTCTTTCAGAATCCTTTCTCGATGAGTGGCTTATTTTAATCGTTTGTCATAACTTAATTTGGGACTGATTTTGACTGCAGGCAAAGTAAATTGACCTGCAGTCAATGACGATTCGTTCTTTGAAGTTATATTCCTTGAGTTTGCTTATTATAAACCGATTCCGCATCCTCAGGGATTGACGACATTCATATGTTTTTCCCGGCTCTGGTCGGAGTTTCGCCTTTTCCGAATATACCCAGAGCCAATCTGGTTTAATAGGAAGCTAAGGATATGTAAGAAAAAGCGTCTCGTATGTGACGTTTCTGGAGCTACTTTAGTTTATTCAGCTCTAAAACTCTACCACTTTCCCTGACTCGAGGAGGAGTCGATATATTCCTATCAAAGAACCTTGGATAAGTAGTGTAGGTTAAGGATTCCTAAGTATGAGTGAATATGTCGTTCTTCTTTCAGTAATGAAGTCATAAAAGAATGTAGCAACTCTTAAATCTAGCCAACCTTGGGGCATATGTATATATATTCAAAACTGAGATTTTCTCTGGTATACGGCAATGCCGAAGATCCAGCAGGTTCAACGGTAGAGATGATGGAAGTTTGTGAGAAAGTGCTTCTCGAAGACACCAATAAAGATGCAGAAGTGACATTAGTAATGCAAACTAGGTTTCTTTAGATAAATCCCTACAACTCTAAGGCTGCATTCGGATTCTTGTTACTCCTAATGACTTAAGGAACATATTATAAAGTCATAATCCATCAAACAACATTGCTCGACAAGCGCTTAGTTGCAATTCACAGGAAAGAGGACGTTGAGATAAAAAGTTGCTCCACTGGGAGTTAAGGATAACGGAAGAAGAAAAAAAGCTATCCTCAGGGCATATGAGAGATTTTCTCTGATATAGGCACCGCGATGCTGGCGATCCGGAAGGTTCAATGTTGGAGATAAGTTTGTGAGGAAGTGCTTCTCGAAGACACCGATGGAGTTGCAAACTAAGTTTCTTTAGATAAATCTCTACAACTCGGATTCTTGATACTCCTTATAACTTAAGGGGGATATTATACAGTCAATGTTGGTTATGTTGGTTAATGGGAGTAAAGGCTCCACTGGGAGTAAAGGATAACGGAAGAAGAAATGTAGCTAACCTTAAGCCAAATGATATTCAATACTGAGATTTTCTCTGATATAGGCACCGCTATGCCGGCGATCCGGAAGGAAGCGCTTCTCGAAGACACCGATGGAGTTTCTTTAGATAAATCTTTACAACTCGGATTCTTGATACTCCTTATGACTCAGTCATAATCCAGGAACTAACACTTCTCGACAAGCGCTTCGCTGCAATTCACAGGAAAGAGGAGCACCTGCTAGAACGTAGAGAAGATCACGGTATAAAAGGATGTTTGAGGCCCTATGTCCCACTGGGAGTCAAGGATAATGGAAAAAGAAGAATCCGGGACTCTTGGATGAGTCGTGATAAAATTGTGAATTCAAAATTTATAAGTACTTCTAAATGAAGATTTAGATTCTGTTCTTTACGTTTTCATTTTTTCTTCTTTTAGTAACGAAGACAGTGAACCGCCGCGGTATAGCAGGTTAGTCATCCACCTAGCATATCAAAGGAAAAGAAGAAATCCCCGGCCAGACCCACTTGAAAAAATAAATTAAAAAACAGTTCACCTTATAGCTCAGGTAGCCGCTGGATATTGAGTTTTAGGCTATGTACAACTTTTCTAACTAATTCATTTGCCATTCGGAGTCAGATTTAAAACGTAGGTCCCGTTCAATGAATCTTAAAATAGAATCGGATGCATCTCATTGTCTGAGAGAAGTACCACTTGTTCCAATTGGAATGTTGTCGTGGAAATTATTATTATTAAAGATCAAGCATCGAATATTCGATATCTCTAATGATCTAACTTACAATTTTCGGTATCTCTAAATACGATTCAGCACCACCAGCTGAATCATGGGCACTTGCACAGGCAGATGAAGCTAACGCATTAGACAACAGCGGCTGCGTTGGCTAAGACATGTTGTGCGAATGGATGAAAATACTCCGACAAGAAAAGTGTTCGATAATGATCTTGAGGGAACTCATAGAAGAGGGCTTCCAAACTTTCCAAGGAAAGACCAAGTAGAAGAAAACTTTTGAAAACTTGGCCTACGAAATTGGAGAATATGCGCACAAGATAGAGGCGCCTGGAATTCTAAAATATGCTGGGCCTTTGACCTAAACAGCTTGTAAATATAGACCATTTAAGTAAGTAGTTAAATACGATTGAAGTTCGATACGATCTGAAGATATACCATTAAATTTTCGGAGATTGTAAATCTGTTCTTAAGTGATCAACGATGGATATATTGGAATTTCTAAGGATCTACTATTGAAATTTGATTTCTCGTACATCCAATATTGTAAATCTGTCCCTAAAGAAATGTTGGTCTTTCTAAAGATCTACCATTAAATTTTCGGTATATCTAAGGATCTACGATTAAAATTTGATACTTCTGAAGATCTACGATTGTAATTCTGTTCTCTAAAGAAATTTTGGACTTTCTAAAGAAATTTTGGACTTTCTAAAGAAATTTTGGACTTTCTAAAGAAATTTTGGACTTTCTAAAGAAATTTTGGACTTTCTACAGATCTACCATTGAATTTTTGATATCTCTAAGGACCTACAACTAAAATTTGATACCGCTAAAGATCTACGATTGTAATATTGGACTTCAAACGATCTACCATTGAATTTTCGGTATCTCTAAGAATCTACGATTGAAATTTGATTCCTTTGAATGAATTTCTACGACTAAAATTTAATGATAAGTGCTCCTTGTTCCAATTGGAATGTCGTGGGAATTATTTTTTTATTTTTTTTTTAAATACCGAAATTCTGCTTATCCTAATTTTTCAGTAGGAGACCAGTTAAATGCTTTAGCTAGCTTTCGTGGTATCACAATGGACTTCATAGTCCAACTGACTCTGATTACCAGACAGACACTTACCTAAACTTGATTAAGATAGAGAATAGAAGATATACTAAGACATCGACTATGATAGAGTTAGAAAAAGACTGAGATACGGACTAAGATGTGATATAAAACAAGATATAGGCTCCATTTAAACCCCATTTACTGTTGATATATATTATCCTACCACTTCCTTTTACCATTTGACTCCACTTTGTGCAATTGCCTGTATCAACTCATATTGTTCCCTTAATCTTCATTATCATTCATCATAATTATTGCCACCCCTATTCCAATTGCACAATGTCTGACTTTTCGTATATGTTTTCATTACGAAAAAATAACGATAACGAATGAAAAAAAAAACAAAAAAAATTTACCCCCGAAAAGAAGAAATCCAAGAAGTAGAAAAAGAAGAGACTTAAAAATGTTAGCCCCATGGCTATTTGGTATGTATCCAAATCCAAATCCAAACATAAACTGAACAAAATACGAGAGTAAGTAACAGTTTCTATGTAAGAAGTAATGATAAAATACTCATATTATAGCGTTTAATGTAAATAGTGTTGCCAGATTTGAAAAGCTCTTAGGGAGAATTCAAGAAATTTGGTTTAGATTTATGATGGCAACTCCTTATCAAACAAATGTATTTTGGTTTGGGTGTGTATTGGTCTGTAAGCACGTGTGTGTTCCGTTCTAGTTTATTGGGATTATATGTTTTTTTTTTTTCTGTTGTATCCTTCTGCTATATTTTTCCTACGAATGCGAGTGAATACATGAAATTTTCACCACAAATTCTCCCCAATTGTCATAATGCGACACAGTAAAGAAAACAAGAAGACACACACAAATCCTGAATAATTCAACAAAAAAAAAAAAAAACAGAAAAACGTTGAAGTAACAAAACCAAGAGAAATGGACAATTGAACGGACTGACTGACTGAATATACCACCAACACTCACTCCTGTTTTTAATTTTCTTATTAATTTTGTTTTTTTTGGTTGCTGATTCCTTTTGCTGGTCGTCGTTGTCGTCGTCGTCGTTATTGTTGCTCCTGCGGTTGGTTGTTGGCGTTAATATCTTATCGAGATTAAAGGCTTTTAATTCTAGGGATTTTCTGTTGTTGGCACACAAAATGCGAAAATCGTTGGATGTCTTTAAAAGGGGAGAAGAGTCAGGGAAACTATTTTAAGTTTTGTATGAAAAGAAGGCAATGACAGGCATAGATTAAGATTTTAACTACAAAATAGATCAAGGCATAGACTAAGATAAAAGAAAATTTAAATTTTCCATGACTCTGATGCACAAATCAGGCTGTATTTCACAGGCCACTTCACATTATCTCCACTCAAATAACCATGCCTTCAAATCTATATATATAATTCCCCTACAACATTCCAATTGGAACAAGGGGTACTTCTCTCAGACAATGAGATGCATCCGATTCTATTTTTAGACTCATTGAAAGGGACCTACGTTAACTCCGGCTCCGAACGGCAAATGCATTAGTTAGAGTAGTTTTTCATAGCCTAGTACTTAATAAGCAGTGGCTAGCTGAGTTATGAGGTAAGCCTCCGTTTTTTTTTTTCAAGTGGGTCTGGCTGAGGATTGAACTTGGGACCTCTGGTATGCTAGGCGGATGACTAACCTGCTATACCACGGCGGCTCACGCCTTCAAATCTATCTTTAAAAAAATATGTAACATGAGATGTGTGGCGCTATGATCTGTCCTATTGAAAAGGCATGACTTTGGATTCCTATGCTCTACTAGGATTAAAAGATAACAGAAGAAGAAAAAGAAGACTTTGGATTCCAAATCATAAAAGTAGTTGTTAATCACACACCTGTAGCGCTCGCCAATGACAATGATGGTCTGGCCAACGTCGATCTCAATGAAATATGGAAATATAGACCGAAGACGCCTTTAGCCCAAAATCTACAGCAAAAGGCGACCTTTCTGTAGGCTTATAGAGATCTTGGATTGACCCTTTAGTCAAAGTACACTTAAGATTTTTAAAAGATGCAATGAATCAAAATTCGCTACTAGTAATAGGCAAGAGGTACTAAATACCACTTTTCTTCCTTTCTGAGGAACTAACCAAAGTATATTTAGATCTTGGATTGACCCTTTACTCAAAGTACTCTTGAGATTTTTAATAGATGGAATGAATCAAAATTCGCTACTAGTAATAGGCAAGAGGTACTAAGTGCCACTTTTCTTCCTTTCTGAGGAACTAACCGAAGTATAGACCGAAGACGCCTTTAGCCTAAAATCTATACCAAAAGGTATGGAGATCTTGGATTGACCCTTTACTCAAAGTACACTTGAGATTTTTAATAGATCGAACGAATCAAAATTCGCTACTAGTAATAGGCAAGAGGTACTAAGTGACACTTTTCATTGCATTAGTTAGAGAAGTTTTTCATAGCCTAGTACTCAATAAGCAGTGGCTAGCTGAGTTATGAGGTGAACCTCCGTTTTTTTTTTTTTTGAAAATTTATTTTTTCAAGTGAGTCGGCCGAGGATCGAACTTGGGACCTCTGGTATGCTAAGCGGATGACTAACCTGCTATACCACGGCGGTTCACGCCTTCAAATCTATCTTTAAAAAAATATGTAACATGAGATGTGTTACGCTAGATCTGTCCTATTAAAAATACATGACTTTGGATTCCAATGCTTCACTGGGAGTAAAGAATAACAAAAGAATAAAAAGAAGACTTTGGATTTCATATCACCCAAGAAGTTATTAATCTTACACCTATAGCGCTCGCCGTTGACAATGATGGTCTGGCCAAAGTCGCTCTAAAAGAAATATGGAAGTATAGACCGAAAGCGCCTTTAGCCCAAAATCTACACCAAAAGGCGACCTTTCGGTAGGCTTATAGAGATCTTGGATTGGCCCTTTACTCAAAGTACACTTGAGAGTTTTAATAGATGGAATGAATCAAAATTCGCTACTAGTAATAGGCAAGAGGTACTAAGTGACACTTTTCTTCCTTTCTGAGGAACTAAGCGAAGTATAGACCGAAAATGCCTTTAGCCCAAAATCTACACCAAAAGGTATGGAGATCTTGGATTGACCCATTACTCAAAGTACACTTGAGATTTTTAATAGATGGAATGAATCAAAATTCGCTACTAGTAATAGGCAAGAGGTACTAAGTGACACTTTTCTTCCTTTCTGAGGAACTAAGCGAAGTATAGACCGAAAATGCCTTTAGCCCAAAATCTACACCAAAAGGTATGGAGATCTTGGATTGACCCTTTAGTCAAAGTACACTTAAGATTTTTAATAGATGGAATGAATCAAAATTCGCTACTAGTAATAGGCAAGAGTTACTAAGTGCCACATTTCTTCCTTTCTGAGGAACTAAGCGAAGTATAGACCGAAGACGCCTTTAGCCCAAAATCTACACCAAAAGGTTTGGAGATCTTGGATTGACCCTTTACTCAAAGTACTCTTGAGATTTTTAATAGATGGAATGAATCAAAATTCTCTACTAGTAATAGGCAAGAGGTACTAAGTGCCACTTTTCTTCCTTTCTGAGGAACTAAGCGAAGTATAGACCGAAAATGCCTTTAGCCCAAAATCTACACCAAAAGGTATGGAGATCTTGGATTGACCCTTTAGTCAAAGTACACTTAAGATTTTTAATAGATGGAATGAATCAAAATTCGCTACTAGTAATAGGCAAGAGGTACTAAGTGACACTTTTCTTCCTTTCTGAGGAACTAAGCGAAGTATAGACCGAAAATGCCTTTAGCCCAAAATCTACACCAAAAGGTATGGAGATCTTGGATTGACCCTTTAGTCAAAGTACACTTAAGATTTTTAATAGATGCAATGAATCAAAATTCGCTACTAGTAATAGGCAAAAGGTACTAAGTGCCACATTTCTTCCTTTCTGAGGAACTAATCGAAGTATAGACCGAAAATGCCTTTAGCCCAAAATATGCACCAAAAGGTAGGCATATGGAGATCTTGGATTGACCCTCTACTCAAAGTACACTTGAGATTTTTAATAGATGGAATGAATCAAAATTCGCTACTAGTAATAGGCAAAAGGTACTAAGTGCCACTTTTCTTCCTTTCTGAGGAACTAACCGATAGAATTTTGGTATGCAAAGTTCTTATAAATCATAATTATCAATGATAGGGATGAAAACTTCGATTGGGGAAGTCAGCAACCACAAAGTCTGACAGAAGCTCCTTCTTACAAAACAATTTGGTTGATATTAGATAAAGATATTCCCAAGCATCCAGGAGTATCAGAACATTATGAACCTTTAATCTCTTACAGATGCTCTTCAGAAGCTATTCTCGTAAAGCTCTTAGAAATGTTTTGTGATGAAGAGACTACCCATGCACTCAAGCAAATCAGAGAATGATGAGTCTCTTTCAGACGCTCTATATGCTTCAGAAGCTCTTGGTGACAAAGCTTCTTCTTAGCTTTGCGATTTAAGTACATCGGAGGATGATGAGTCTCATTCAGACCCTCTAAAGGTTTCAGATGCTTTTGATGCTTTTTCTTAGTTTTGTGATGAAGACATTCTCAACGCTTATCCTATCTGCATAAATACCAGTACTCCCCGGGCATTTGTGATAAGTTACAGATACTCTCCAGACTTCAGAAGCTCTTTTTGTAATGCTCTTTCAAAGGTTTTTGTAATGAAGATATTCCCCATGCATTCAAGCACTTTAGAGGAGGATAAGATAATAGTCTCTTCCAGATGCTCTATGGGCTTCAGAAGCTCTTGAAAACAAGGCTCTTTCTTAATTTTGTTATGATGTTATTCCCACGTTTCTAAGCACAAGAGAAAGGTACGCTCCTTGGTACATCAGAAAAAGGCGAGATGTTTATCTCATCAAGTTACTCTCCATGGAACTAGTGCCAAGTTACCCTCGTCTACAGATACAACATTAAACTTACCTTTTGCGGCTATTTTGATTCTTATATCTTGTTACTCCTACAAATCTTCTTTTGGACCTTTTTTACATCCATACAATAGCAATCTTTTGGATTTTACGAGCCTTGATAGAAAATCGGTACCTACTATATTCGACTATCTCACCACCCTTAAAACCATCCAGTTGTGAGTTAGAAAGTAACGATAACATTCCTTGAGTCCACAAATTTTAAATTCCCCCTCCTCTGCAAATGACAGAGAACTTGGAAGCACTCCAAAGACATTGAATTTTCTATGATACTTTATTTATTCCTTGGAGTGGTATTGTCGGCTCTTCTTCTGTTGATGGACGCCATTATCAGACTTTGACAACCTTTGTCTTGGAAATATTGATTTACAGCCCAGCTACCCGAGATTCAACAGTGATAGCGTTAGTTTTTTCTTGAAAGTGGCCTGAGCTTTGGCTTAAAAGACATACGACATGAGATTATTCCAAGTCCTCGAGTTGTTCAAAGGGTGTCTATTGAATATCGCGTCTAGCATTTAAAAGCGTGAGCATTATATTGTCGATGACAAGGATACAAAGTATAGGTGGCAAGATACATCCTTGCCTCACTCCAGTAGTAACATCGAACGGATTTGACTCTTGAGTAGGATTCGGCATTTAAAATTCACTTACATTGCCCGAATTAAGTTCAATATTTTCGTTAACATGTTAAGTTTTTCAAAATTCTCCATAGATAGCTTCTGTTGACACTGTCAAAGGCCTTCATAAAGTCGATAAACGCTAGGTTAATGGAGGTGTAGAATTCACTCCATTGCTCCAGTCTATTCTTACTGTGTTGATTAGATCGGCACAAGAACAGTTCTCTTTGAACCTAAACTGATTTTCCCGGAGTCTAGAGGAAACCGCATCGGATATTCTATCCAAAATTACTCGACTTTAGTATTTTGCTCGGAATTGGAAGAAGTGTTATATCCCTGTAGTTATTGTAGTCTTTAGAGTCACCCTCTTTTTGGTATTTTGACCAGTACCAGTTTAGAAGGAATAAATCGATTTTCTAAACCTGCGGTCAGGTCAGGTTTAACCTAAGCTCTTCTCAATTCACAGTTTGCCCCCAAGAATTACTTGCTTAATGAGCGGTTCTCTCTAAACCCAAACTGATTTTCGCGGAGTGTAGAGGAAACCGCGTCGGATATTCTATTCAAAATTACTCGACTTTAGTATTTTGCTCGGGATTGGAAGAAATGTTATATCCCTGTAGTTATTGTAGTTCTTAGAGTCACCCTCTTTTTGGTATTTTGACCAGTACCAGTTTAGAAGGAATAAATCGATTTTCTAAACCTGCGGTCAGGTCAGGTTTAACCTAAGCTCTTCTCAATTCACAGTTTGCCCCCCCCCAAGGATTACTTGTTTAATGAGCGGTTCTGTCTAAACCCAAACTGATTTTGGCGGAGTCTAGAGGAAACCGCGTCGGATATTCTATTCAAAATTACTCGACTTTAGTATTTTGCTCGGAGTTGGAAGAAATGTTATATCCCTGTAGTTATTGTAGTCTTTAGAGTCACCCTCTTTTTGGTATTTTGACCAGTACCAGTTTAGAAGGAGGAAATCGATTTTCTAAACCTGCGGTCAGGTCAGGTTTAAACTAAGCTCTTCTCAATTCACAGTTTGCCCCCAAGAATTACTTGTTTAATGAGCGGTTCTGTCTAAACCCAAACTGATTTTGGCGGAGTCTAGAGGAAACCGCGTCGGATATTCTATTCAAAATTACTCGACTTTTGGAATTTGCTCGGAATTGGAGGAAGTGTTATATCTCTGTAGTTACTGCAGTCTTTAGAGTCACCATTTTTTGGTATTTTGACTAGGTACCCGTTTGGAAGAAGAAAATCGAATCTCTAAACCTGCTTTCAGGTCAGTTTTACCCAAAGCCCTACTCAATTCACAGTTTGCCCCCACGTATTACTAGTTTAATGTAATTTAAATATTTTTGTCCGTCATGAAAGAATGATGTCTGGTTGAAGTGAAAGTGGTCAGACCGTCAAGCGACTTTTGCAAAAGTTCGGAACACAAGGACTAGGAAGAGTCTATAAAACACATTCTGCACACTTGTCCTGTCTAAGGTGCAGAAGTAGACTCAAGCGAAAAACGAGGAGTAGTAAGAGTTCATAAAATATATTTTCTGCTCTTGCAGAAGAGACCAATATTTGGGCTAATATTTCTTTGGAGACTTAGGTCTAATTTCTAGACCCACTGTTTTATTTATTGGATAGGATCAGCCATGATAGGATGTTGTGTAATTGGGATGACTTTTACAAAAGTTCGAATAACGAGGAGTAGTAGGAAGACTCTTTAAAACATATTCTCTGCACTTGCAATGGTCTAACATATAAAATTAGACTTTGGGGGGAATGTTTCTCTGGAGACCTAGACGTTTTTCTGACATAGATACTGTACGACTCAAGAGCTTTATTAGGTAAACGGTATAGTTTAATGGGAGAGCCGTATAAGCTTTTATTGGGAGGGAGTAATAAGCTTGTTGCTACTCTTTTGTGGTTTTAGTTACTTCGAGTTCTAGGAGAGTCGGATTACTCAACGATTTTGGACGAGAAAGGAGCTTTTTAAAACAATCCGAATGATTTCACTGAGGGGCTGGTTATATGCTATTTGCTAGTCTTCATGGTATTGTAAGAGACTTCATAGCCTTAATGACTCACAAATAACTTAGCCTACCTTTAGGCAAATTCCTTACATATGCTTCTTTTAAACTAATTAAATATACGCAGATTTCTTTAATACGTGGCCGATATGTACAGGCAAACTAATTAACGCTTTATTGAATGTTAAACTGAAAAAAATAAATATACCGCATGGCTACTATGTATTAAATTTAATCTTTTTTCTGTTTTTTTTTTGCTTCCAGTTCTTCTTTCGTGTTAAGTCTTCTCTGGTTGGTGCAATTGTTGTCGCACTGCGAAAAATTGTCTATCCATAAAAGATGGCACAATTTATAAAAGGTTAAACATTTGGTGCAAACACTCAGTCACTCACTCAATCGCCCTTTTAGTCACCCCTAAAGGGGTGAAAGAAAGACTCACTTGGTCTAGGAAATAATAAAATAAATGAATTGCAATAAAAACTACTAAATATTTCTATTAAAAGTATTTATAGCGTTTATTGGCCGGATGTTGTAGTAAAGCAAACATTTACATAGTCGTTTGTATATATGACATTCTAAACTATAAAATATTTCTTGAGATTGTGTTTTTAATGTCACGCGTGACTTATAACATACAACAATGTATGTATGTGTTGTATATTCACCCCTTGACATTATGACACATCAATCCATTCATTCAAGCCATCTTCGCCCATTTCCTTTGACTTTCACAGTTTAACCGTTAACAAAACTTGTTAGTGGCAAACGCAGTCATATCAAAGACAAATCATCAACATTAAATAAAGTTGAGTTGAGTTCCAAAGAAAGTCCTCGCCTCAGCAAGAAAGCCACCAAGGCCTAACTGAGGCACAAGGAAACTAAAGAAAACAGCTTTAGTTGGCAACATATTAAGAGCCTAATGGTTAAAGTTGCACATTTCGGTACTGGGGTCTTGCAACAAGAATAAAAATTGGCGCATTGCTGTTATTGTCGTCACTTTGGCTTATGGTTGTTCTTCCAAATCTGCTGGCCATTTTCTCATTCTGCATATAAATATTTACTTGGGTAAACATGGACAAACATACTTGCACACAACAAATACCCAGTAGTTCTCCAGACACCAAAAACCACCAACTTTCTAGATTTTTTTGAGTGATCACAGATTTTCGTTATTTTTTGAGTGATCACAGATTTTCGAAATAATTGAGTTTAAAGTTTTTTATAAAAAAAAAAATGCAAAATTTTTTTTGAGTGATCACAGATTTTCGTTATTTTGGCACTAGCTATCATTTTTAACGAACTAATTGAGTTTAAAGTTTTTTTAAAAAAATCAAAAAAAAATTTTTTTTGAGTGATCACAGATTTTCGTTATTTTTTGAGTGATCACAGATTTTCGTTATTTTGGATCTAGCTATCATATTTAACGAAATAATTGAGTTTTTTTGAGTGATTTTTTGAGCTATCATTTTTAACGAAATAATTGAGTTTAAAGTTTTTTATAAAAAATCAAAAAAAAAAAATTTTTGAGTGATAACAGATTTTCGTTATTTTTTGAGTGATCATAGATTTTCGTTATTTTGAATCTAGCTATCATTTTTTACGAAATAATTGAGTTTAAAGTTTTTTATAAAAAAATTCAAGAAAAATTTTTTTGAGTGATCACAGATTTTCGTTATTTTTTGAGTGATCACAGATTTTCGAAATAATTGAGTTTAAAGTTTTTTATAACAAAAAAATGAAAAAAAAAATTTTTTTGAGTGATCACATTTTTCGTTATTTTGGCACTAGCTATCATTTTTAACGAACTAATTGAGTTTAAAGTTTTTTTTAAAAAATCAAAAAAAAATTTTTTTGAGTGATCACAGATTTTCGTTATTTTGGATCTAGCTATCATATTTAACGAAATAATTGAGTTTTTTTGAGTGATTTTTTGAGCTATCATATTTAACGAAATAATTGAGTTTAAAGTTTTTTATAAAAAATCAAAAAAAAAATTTTTTGAGTGATAACAGATTTTCGTTATTTTTTGAGTGATCATAGATTTTCGTTATTTTGGCTCTAGCTATTTTTAACTAAATAATTGAGTTTAAAGTTTTTTTATAAAAAAATTCAAGAACAATTTTTTTGAGTGATCACAGATTTTCGTTATTTTTTGAGTGATCACAGATTTTCGAAATAATTGAGTTTAAAGTTTTTTATAAAAAAAAAATGCAAAAAAAAAATTTTTTTTGAGTGATCACAGATTTTCGTTATTTTGGCACTAGCTATCATTTTTACCGAACTAATTGAGTTTAAAGTTTTTTTATAAAAAAATTCAAAAAAAAATTTTTTGAGTGATCACAGATTTTCGTTATCTTTGAGTGATCACAGATTTTCGTTATTTTGGCTCTAGCCATCATAATTAACGAAATAATTGAGTTTAAATTTTTTATAAAAAAATCAAAAAAAAATTTTTTTTTGAGTGATCACAGATTTTCGTTATTTTGGCTCTAGCTATTATTTTTAACGAAATAATTGAGTTTTAAGTTTTTTTATAAAAAAATTAAAAAAAATTTTTTGAGTGATCACAGATTTTTGTTATTTTTTGAGTGATCACAGATTTTCGTTATATTGGCTCTAGCTATCATTTTTAACGAAATAATTGAGTTTAAAGTTTTTTATAAAAAAATTCTAAAAAAATTTTTTTTTGAGTGATCACAGATTTTCGTTATTTTTTGAGTGATCATAGATTTTCGTTATTTTGGCTCTAGCTATCATTTTTAACGAAATATTTGAGTTTAAAGTTTTTTTATAAAAAAATTCAAGAAAAATTTTTTTGAGTGATCACAGATTTTCGTTATTTTTTGAGTGATCATAGATTTTCGTTATTTTGGCTCTAGCTATCATTTTTAACGAAATATTTGAGTTTAAAGTTTTTTTATAAAAAAATTCAAGAAAAATTTTTTTGAGTGATCACAGATTTTCGTTATTTTTTGAGTGATCACAGATTTTTGTTATATTGGCTCTAGCTATAATTTTTAACGAAATAATTGAGTTTAAAGCTTTTTAATAAAAAAAAATCAAAAAAAAATTTTTTTGAGTGATCACAGATATTCGTTATTTTTTGAGTGATCACAGATTTTCGTTATTTTGGCACTAGCTATCATTTTTAACGAACTAATTGAGTTTAAAGTTTTTTATAAAAAAATCAAAAAAAAAAAGACTTTTGAGTGATAACAGATTTTCGTTATTTTTTGAGTGATCATAGATTTTCGTTATTTTGGCTCTAGCTATCATTTTTAACGAAATAATTGAGTTTAAAGTTTTTTTTATAAAAAAAATTAAAAAAAAAAAAATTTTTGAGTGATCACAGGTTTTCGTTATTTTTTGAGTGATCACAGATTTTCGTTATTTTTTGAGTGATCACAGATTTTTGTTATATTGGCTCTAGCTATAATTTTTAACGAAATAATTGAGTTTAAAGCTTTTTAATAAAAAAAATCAAAAAAAAATTTTTTTGAGTGATCACAGATATTCGTTATTTTTTGAGTGATCACAGATTTTCGTTATTTTGGCACTAGCTATCATTTTTAACGAACTAATTGAGTTTAAAGTTTTTTATAAAAAAATTCTAAAAAAATTTTTTTTTGAGTGATCACAGATTTTCGGTTTTTTTGGCTCTAGCTATCATAATTAACGAAATAATTGAGTTTAAAGTTTTTTATAAAAAAATCAAAAAAAAAGACTTTTGAGTGATAACAGATTTTCGTTATTTTTTGAGTGATCATAGATTTTCGTTATTTTGGCTCTAGCTATCATTTTTAACGAAATAATTGAGTTTAAAGTTTTTTTTTATAAAAAAAATTAAAAAAAAAAAAAATTTTTGAGTGATCACAGGTTTTCGTTATTTTTTGAGTGATCACAGATTTTCGTTATTTTGGCTCTGGCTATCATTTTTAACGAAGTAATTGAGTTTAAAGTTTTTTTATAAAAAAAATTCAAAAAAAAAAATTTTTTTGGAGTGATCAGATTTTCTTTATTTTTTGAGTGATCACAGATTTTCGAAATAATTAATTTTTTTTTATAAAAAAAATGCAAAAAAAAATTTTTTTGAGTGGTCACAGATTTTCGTTATTTTGGCTCTAGCTATCATATTTAACGAAATAATTGAGTTTAAAGTTTTTTTAAAAAAATCAAAAAAAAAATTTTTTTGAGTGATCACAGATTTTCGTTATTTTTTGAGTGATCACAGATTTTTGTTATTTTGGCTCTGGCTATCATTTTTAACGAACTAATTGAGTTTAAAGTTTTTTTATAAAAAAAATTCAAAAAAAAAATTTTTTTGGAGTGATCAGATTTTCTTTATTTTTTGAGTGATCACAGATTTTCGAAATAATTAATTTTTTTTTATAAAAAAAATGCAAAAAAAAGTTTTTTTGAGTGATCACAGATTTTCGTTATTTTGGCTCTAGCTATCATATTTAACCAAATAATTGAGTTTAAAGTTTTTTATAAAAAACAAGTAAGAAAGTACTAAAGTCGGCCAAGCCCGACCATACGATATCCTTCACCACTAAGGTCAAAGGTGTTCTTTTCTTTGTATAAAGACAAATATTTACTAAATTTTGCCATCATACAAACATTTTCTCAAAACTTATATATTTAAGCTGTTTTTGTCATTTTGACTTATATGGGGGCTAGGGTCAAATGTGAACCGATTATCTTGAAATTTAGCAAATTTATTACAGTTTATACAAAAATTACGTATGCGAAAAATAAACTCAAAATTCTCATTATCTTCAGATTTATGAGCCTTTTTTGTTATTGGTATTCGTCTCATTTAGTGCGGTTTGACAGAAGTGTTTGTATGGGAGCTATGGCCAAATGTGGACCGATTTCAACGAAATTTTGTACAGTGATTTAAGTTTACATAAGGAGTATTTGTTTTAAGTTTCATGAAAAAATATTTATATTTGTGGCCAATATATCAATTCCGGGAAGTGGGAGGTACCATAAATAATGGACCGATTTTGACGAATTTCAATAGCCATGGTTCCACTGTCAAAAAAATGATCTGTGCCAAATTTCATCAAATTATCTGTAGAATTGCGACCTGTAGTTTGATTACAAGGTTTACATGGGGGTCCAGCCAGCCAGACGGACGGACGGACATCGCTAAATCGACTCAGAAAGTGATTCTAAGCCTATTGGTATACTAAAAGGTGGGTCTAAGACAACTATTTATATACAGATTTTCGTTGTCATATTTAACGAAATAATTGAGTTTAAAGTTTTTTCTGTTTTTCTATTTTAGTGGGCATGGTCAATTTTTCTTAATGTATAATCCTAACATATAAAATATAAATTTTTAAAAAATTTCCTATAAAATATAAATTTTTGAAAAATTTCCTATCACATATAAATTTTTGAAAAATTTCCTATCACATATAAATTTTTGAAAAATTTCCTATAAAAAGTAGATTTTTGAAAAATTTCCTATAAAAAGTAAATTATTGAAAAATTTCCTATAAAAAGTAAATTTTTGAAAAATTTCCTATAAAAAGTAAATTTTTGAAAAATTTCCTATAAAAAGTAAATTTTTGAAAAATTTCCTATAAAAAGTAAATTTTTGAAAAATTTCCTATAAAAGGAAAATTTCTGAAAAATTTCCTATAAAAGGAAAATTTCTGAAAAATTTCCTATAAAAAGTAAATTTTTGAAAAATTTGCTATAAAAAGTAAATTTTTGAAAAATTTGCTATAAAATATAAATTTTTTAAAATTTCCTATAAAATGTAAATTTTTGAAAAATTTCCTATAAAAAGTAAATTTTTGAAAAATTTCCTATAAAAAGTAAATTTTTGAAAAATTTCCTATAAAAAGTATAAGTATATATAAATTTTTTAAAAATTTCCTATAAAAAGTAAATTTTTTAAAAATTTCCTATAAAAAGTAAATTTTTGAAAAATTTCCTATAAAAAGTAAATTTTTGAAAAATTTCCTATAAAAAGTAAATTTTTGAAAAATTTCCTATAAAAAGTAAATATTTGAAAAATTTCCTATAAAAAGTAAATTTTTGGAAAATTTCCTATAAATGGAAAATTTCTGAAAAATTTCCTATAAAAAGTAAATTTTTGAAAAATTTGCTATAAAATATAAATTTTTTAAAAATTTCCTATAAAAAGTAAATTTTTGAAAAATTTCCTATTAAAAGTAAATTTTTGAAAAATTTCCTATAAAAAGTAAATTTTTGAAAAATTTCCTATAAAAAGTAAATTTTTGAAAAATTTTCTATATAAAGTAAATTTTTAAAAAATTTCCTATAAAATATAAATTTTTGAAAAATTTCCTACAAAATATAAATTTTTGAAAAATTTTCTACAAAAAGTAAATATTTTTTAAAATTTCCTATAAAATGTAAATTTTTGAAAAATTTCCTATAAAAAGTAAATTTTTGAAAAATTTCCTATAAAAAGTAAATTTTTGAAAAATTTCCTATAAAAGGAAAATTTCTAAAAAATTTCCTATAAAAAGTAAATTTTTGAAAAATTTGCTTTAAAATATAAATTTTTTAAAAATTTCCTATAAAAAGTAAATTTTTGAAAAATTTCCTATTAAAAGTAAGTTTTTGAAAAATTTCCTATAAAAAGTAAATTTTTGAAAAATTTCCTATAAAAAGTAAATTTTTGAAAAATTTCCTATAAAAAGTAAATTTTTGAAAAAGTTCCGTTAAAAAGTAAATTTTTGAAAAATTTCCTATAAAAGGAAAATTTCTAAAAAATTTCCTATAAAAAGTAAATTTTTGAAAAATTTGCTTTAAAATATAAATTTTTTAAAAATTTCCTATAAAAAGTAAATTTTTGAAAAATTTCCTATTAAAAGTAAATTTTTGAAAAATTTCCTATAAAAAGTAGATTTTTGAAAAATTTCCTATAAAAAGTAAATTTTTGAAAAATTTCCTATAAAAAGTAAATGTTTGAAAAAAAATCCTATAAAAAGTAAATGTTTTTAATAGTTCCTATAAAAAGTAAATTTTTTAAAAATTTCCTATAAAAAGTAAATTTTTGAAAAATTTCCTATTA
This sequence comes from Stomorhina lunata, assembly GCA_933228675.1. Classification (NCBI taxonomy): domain Eukaryota; kingdom Metazoa; phylum Arthropoda; class Insecta; order Diptera; family Rhiniidae; genus Stomorhina; species Stomorhina lunata. Next base: position 107,535,813 of record OW121744.1, on the reverse strand, counting down.
AAAGTAAATTTTTGAAAAATTTCCTATAAAAAGTAAATTTTTGAAAAATTTCCTATAAAAAGTAAATTTTTGAAAAATTTTCTATATAAAGTAAATTTTTAAAAAATTTCCTATAAAATATAAATTTTTGAAAAATTTCCTATAAAATATAAATTTTTGAAAAATTTTCTACAAAAAGTAAATATTTTTTAAAATTTCCTATAAAATGTAAATTTTTGAAAAATTTCCTATAAAAAGTAAATTTTTGAAAAATTTTCTATAAAAAGTAAATTTTTGAAAGATTTCCTATAAAAGGAAAAATTCTGAAAAATTTCCTATAAAAAGTAAATTTTTGAAAAATTTGCTATAAAATATAAATTTTTTAAAAATTTCCTATAAAAAGTAAATTTTTGAAAAATTTCCTATTAAAAGTAAATTTTTGAAAAATTTCCTATAAAAAGTAAATTTTTGAAAAATTTCCTATAAAAAGTAAATTTTTGAAAAATTTCCTATAAGAAGTAAATTTTTGAAAAATTTCCTATAAAAAGTAAATTTTTGAAAAATTTCCTATAAAAAGTAAATTTTTGAAAAAGTTCCGTTAAAAAGTAAATTTTTGAAAAATTTCCTATAAAAAGCCAGCCGTTCTTAAGATGTACAATTTTGAAGCAAAGGGGAATTTTATTCCCATTTTCCAATTTCCAGGTCCCCGTTGGCCCATTTTCAAAAAATTCAAACAGCGAAAAACGATCCTATAGTATGAAAATATCCACATTTAAAACTCGAATTAATTGAGTTAAATCGTTTTCATCTTATCATCCATATTTGTCATTTTTAATATTTTACTTATATGGAAGGGGTCACGTCTACCTGAGATTTCAGAAAAAAACCTAGGCTATTTTAACCACCAGTTACACCTTAACATTCTATCCAAATTTCAGAAAAATCGGGGTTCAAGGTCATCCATATTTGTCATTTTCAGTATTTTACTTATATGGAAGGGGTCAAGTCCACTTGAGATTTCAGAAAAAAACCTAGGCTATTTTAACCACCAGTTACACCTTAACATTCTATCCAAATTTCAGAAAAATCGGGCCTCATTATCGGCTATAATTTTTTCATGGGAGGGGTCACCCCAACTTTAGATTTAAAAAAAATATATATATCTATATAGAAGAAGATAGAAGAAGAAGATAGATAGATGAAAAGAAAATTTAGAACTGCAGGATTTGTATGTATTACATTTTGTGCCTATTTATAACAACATTTTGTCATTGTCTTCCTCTAAACTGTTTTATTTGTTTATTTGCTGCGCTTGAAAATATACATAAGTATCTCTATTGTTAACATAATTTACAAAATGCTGCTGGTTCAAAGTGCACCACACAGATACACACACACACACACACACACATAAAGTATGCGATTGAATGTTGTGGTGCTTTTTGTGTTACTTGAGGATGCGTGTTGTTACATTGATTGGTTAGACGACGACATTGCAGTCAATGTTGACAATGAATTTGCCATTTTATAGACAATAAGCAACAGCAACAAATGAGGAATGAAAAACTAACAAGAAAAAAAAATATACAAACTAATACAACAATTTTATAAGTATAAAAGAAGAAATGCGGCTAACACAAAATGCGACATGTTGCGACAAATTTTCCAAAGTTTCCATGTCGATGTTTATAAGAGAACGAACGAACGAACCAGTGTAAGGGAAATATGTACAAATGTTTTCATTTCATGAATGTGTGAGTATGTGTAGTAAATACATATGTGACTGTGTAATATTGCTTTAGTTGTCACCCGATATATGACAATGCGGTAAAAATGCTTTACACCCATGGGACTTCCAATTTTTTTATATGTATTTTTGTTGCCTTCTTTCTTGGTTACGCTTATAACGCCTTCCCCGCCTTTGACCAACAATCGAACATGTATGTAACTAAATGAATAACTAACATTTGCCATAACTTATTGTGTATGTATGTGTGTGTAGACAAAACCTTCTAAATTTGTATATATTTTGTTGCTTTACAATCCTCCTTGTCTAAATAAATCCACTAAATACTTGTAGTAGTTGTTTGACCAACAATGCTTAACATTTATGTATGTATGTAAGTATTATTGGATTAAACTGGACATTGTGTGTGTGTGTGTGTAGTGCAGTAAAATAAGGTATTGGTGACTTTCACTAGCGTGTCACTAAATTTAGTGGGAACTCATCAAAGCCTTCAATGACTTAGACTTAAAGATGTCGGGGGAGGGGATTAAAAGAAGAAAAACAAAAACCTTTAGTCTTTGGCCAAAAGGTGAAAGTGAAAACAAACAAAAAACATCACCGCGCAAAAACACTGCGAACATACCCGGTAGTATCTAGCTATTTTTAGTTTGTTTTTTTTTTCAACTCTTGGAAGTCTAAACAGTCTTGATGGCTCAAGGTTAATAATATTGCAGCAAGAATTATAGATAAATAAATTAACCTTTGATACGAAATACTGCGGAAATTTGCGAGGCAGGACTTATCGATGAATTAAATGTCATTTATTTTTATACCTGGTAGTGTTAGAAGTTGAGACTAAGGGAAATCTCTTGGTTGATCTTCTAAAACTATATCAAGAGACTCGGTTATAGGATATCTTCGAATTCTATAAGTAAATAATACATCCAAACCGGGAAACCATTAAAAGTATTTGTATTGGATACAGGCTTATTAGAGAAAGTATCGGCCATGCTTGAAAAACTGATGTGGACAATGTCTTCTATCAGTAAGAAATAACCATACCTTAAAGATTACATATCGATACATTGAATTCCATTCTTTCATCTATTTTTATTCCTATATTTCATTAAATGTCTTCAGATTGACTTGATTTCTATTCATTGGTCTATATTAAGTCCAGTACTTCCTTAAACGTCTTCAGATTGACTCAGTTTCTATTCATTGGTCTATATTTTGTCCAATACTCACCCGAATTTTTAAATGTTGGGTCAATTTTCATTCATTGGTCTATATTTAGTCCAATACTTCCTCCAATGTCTTTATGTTGGGTCAATTTCCATTTATTGGTCTCTATTTAGTCCAATACTCCCTTCAATATCTTTATGTTGGGTCATTTTCCATTCATTTGTATACATTTAGTCCAATAATTCCTCCAATGTCTCTATATTAGATCAATTTCCATTCACTGGTCTATCTTTGTTCCAATATTCCATCGAATGTCTTCATATTGACTCAATTTTTATTTATTTGTCTATATTTAGTCCAATACCCCCTCAAATGACTTTATGTTGCGCCTATTTCTATTTATTGGTCTATATTTAGTCCAATACTCCCTTGAATGTCTTTATGTTGGGTCAGTTTCTATTCATTAGACTTTATTTAGTCCAATACTCCCTCGAATGCCTTAATGTCAGGTCAATTTCCATTTATTGGTCTATATTTAGTCTAATACTCCCTCGAATTTCAAAATGTTGGGTCAATTTCCATTCATTGGTCTATATTTAGTCCATCACTTCCTAAAATATCTTTATGTTGGGTAAATTTTCATTCATTGGTCTATATTAAGTCTAATACTCCCTCGAATATTTTAATATTGGATCAATTCGCATTCATTGGTCTATATTTAGTCCAATACTCCCTTGAATGTCTTTATGTTGGGCGAATTTCCATTCATTGGTCTACATATAGTCCAAAACTCCCTCGAATGTCTTTATGTTGGGTTAATTTCCATTCATTGGTCTATATTTAGTCCAACACTACCTCGAATGTCTTTATGTTGGCTCAATTTCCATTCATTGATCTATATTTAGTCCAATACTCCCCCGAATGTCTTTATGTTGGCTAAATTGTCATTCATTGGTCTATATTTATTTTTATACCTGTTAGTGTTAGAAGTTGAAATTAAGGGAAGTCTCTTGTTTGATCTTCTTATCTTCGAATTCTATAAGTAAATAATACATCCAAACCAGGAATCAATTGAAAGTAATTGGATTAGATACAGGCTTATCAGAGAAATGATTGGTCATGCTAATAAAAACTAATGTTTTATTTGTAAAAGGAAAGTTTAGGTCAAGGTCCGAGAAAGGGATTTGCTTTGCCTGAGGATTCATTAGTAGTAGCTTTAGTCTTTAGGATTAAATAGGTGTTGGAGGCATCGGAAGCTTAAACGATACTTCGCTTCATCTCTTATACCGACGAAGTGTATGTATATGCTCCTACAGTAATTGACGAAAACCTGTGTCACCATCAACTCTCACTAAACATTCGGCCGTTCCATTAGCTTATTTTTATTTCTATATTCCATCAAATGTCTTCAAATGTCTCGATCCAATACTCCATCAAATATCTTGGGATTGGCTTAGTTTTTAATCATTGGTCTATATTTAGTCCAATACTCCATCGAAAGTCTTTAGATTGTCTCTATTTATATTCATTGGTTTATATTTAGTTCAATACTCCATTGAATATCTTTGGTTTGGTTTAATTTCCATTAATTGGTCTATATTTAGTCCAATACTCCATCGAATATCTTTGGTTTGGCTTAATTTCCATTCATTGGTCTATATTTAGTATAAAAGTCCCTCGAATTTCTAAGTGTTGCGTCAATTTTCATTCATTGATCTATATTTAGTCCAGTACTTCCTAAAACGTCTTTATGTTGGGTCAATTTCCATTCATTGGTCTCTATTTAGTCCAACACTTACTCGAATGTCTTTATGTTGGGTCAATTTGGATTCGTTAGTCTGGTTTTATGTCAATATTCCTTTGAATTGGTTTATGAGGGATCAATTTCCATGCATTGGTCTATATCCATGCATTGGTCTATATTAAATCCAATACTATCTCGAATGTCTTCATGTTGGATCAATTTCTATTAATTGGACTCTATTTAGTCCAATACTTCCTTGAATATCTTTATGTTAGGTCATTTTCCATTCATTGATCTATATTTAGTCCAATACTCCCTCAAATATTTTAATGTTGGGTCAATGTCCATTCATATGTCTATATTTAGTCCAATACTCCCTCGAATATCTTTATGTTGGGTCAATTTCCATGCATTGGTCTATATTAATTCCAATAATATCTTGAATGTCTTCATGTTGGATCAATTTCTATTAATTGGACTCTATTTAGTCCAATACTTCCTTGAATATCTTTACGTTAGGTCATTTTCCATTCATTGGTCTATATTTAGTCCAATACTCCCTCAAATATTTTAATGTTGGGTCAATGTCCATTCATTGGTCTATATTTAGTCCAATACTCCCTAGAATATCTTTATGTTGGGTCAATTTCCATGCATTGGTCTATATTTAGTCCCATACTATCTCGAATGTGTTTATGTTGGGTTAATTTCCATGAATTGGTCTATATTTAGTCCAATAGTCCCTTAAATGGCTTTATATTGTGCGAAAACGGCACTGTAACTTCCATTTTTTGGAGGGACGAAGTTCCTTTTTACTTAAACGGCCACGTCAACAAGCAAAACTGTCATTCCTGGTCTCCAAGAACCCGCAATCCTCGACTGAAACATCAAAAGCCCTTGAATTGCCCCAGGTAACTATTTGGTGTACTAAATCCATTCAGTAAGGCAGATTTCAGACGTAGACATCTGCAAAGCCTTTCACGGTATTCATTATAGGACTCACTACTACTGTTTGCGATGTATATCATACATATCATACACCACTAAAGATTGAAAGTGTATATTGGGTATGTTCTGAGAAAGAAGAGTTCAATGACTACTTTGGAGATTCTCGAGCATGTGCAGGAGAGGTCGAAAGTGTTTATCAAATCCAACTCTATTGATATACTGAAATACTGCCGTGTGGATTGTGTTCTATCGTTACTAATTTGTAATGAGCTCTTAAGAAATCAGGTTATAATTTCCTAAATCATACTTCTTTGTCGGCGAGCAACCGAATACTCTTCAACTTCAATGCTGAAGATCCAAAGTTCTAGCTTAGAGGAAAATATAGTTGCTTTAGTTCTTAAGTGGTTCCTTGCGAAATCATTACAAAAAGAATCTTCAGAATTATCTAAAATCTTTAAAGAATGATACTCCTTTAATAGAAAGGAAGGAGACAGAACTTCAGAGAAATTCTAAGAACCAGTATTTTGTTATAGTTTTGGAAGCATCTATGTATTTTGGAGCTATATCCCGATCATAACTAGCATATCCAAAGAGTTATCAAATTTGCAACTTTTTAGATACTCTAGTTAAGAAAGGGACATAGCTCCAAAATTGATGCTTCCAAAACTATTACAAAATACTGGCTCTTAGAATTTCTCTGAAATCTTTAAGAATAACTTCTTCCACAACTTGTATTTCCCCGACTAATAACCAAAGTCCACTACTCGATATTGTTTGTTGAAAATTTCATGTTTTTTTTTTATTGAGAACAACAAGTGTGCCATATCATATTAATTCCAAATAAACCATTTAAATTGATAAGAATAAAGTAAATATATATGTATAAATGTATGAGTATTTATAAGTAAGTACATATTTGTTTAAATAAATACAATCACTCCCAATGCGCACATTAAAAGTACTATACAAGCCACATACCTTCAAACACCTGACGATGATATATGTACAGGGTGGCCCAGAAAGACCGAAGTGGTGTGAATCATGAAATAATAATAACAAGGAAGTTTCATTCTCTCTCTTCAAAATTATTTTGAAGTATATTGGGTTTTTGAAGTTTCATATTTGAAAACAATTGAAAGAAAAATGTTGCCACATTAAGAAAACGGGTACGTAATATATTGGGATTAGTTATCAAAAATGTGTAAATTTGAAGTTAAGCATACAATGGAGACATTCAATATCAAAGAAATATAGTTGGAACAAATTGTATGATTATTTATTGAAGTTTTTTCGTAAATATTCGTAAGTTTTTTATGCATAAATTTTCATAAATTTTGTCATCATACAATATTAGAAAAGTGGGATTGTCGGCTAAAATATGGTAGCACAAACTTTTACTATCCTAACAAACGTCAGAAAGTTATCATGGCGACAAAAAGAGAGAATGGAACAACCTTCAGAATTATTAAGTCATGGTGTGAATTGCTTATAACTTTTTATTTAAGAGATATTTTTTTAATTTTTTTTTTTAAATACATTAAATTTATGGGGAATATTTTTGGATTAGTTATTAAAAATGATATCCCGCAAGTGATGGCCATATTCTGCTTCGCACAAATGTGCTCTTTCCAACACATTTTCCATGACCTTTCGCAAAACTTCCGGTGGTATGTTGTTAATTTCTTCTCGAATATTGGGTTTTAACTCCTCAATAGTCCTAGGCTTATTAACATAAACTTTTCCTTTTAAATAGCCCCAAAGAAAACAGTCTGGAGCGGTTAAATCCGGGGACCGCGGAGGCCAATTAAAATTGCTGTTACGAGAAATTATTCTTTCACCAAAGATGTCGCGTAAAAGAGTCATTGTGGCCCTCGCAGTGTGCGCTGTGGCTCCATCCTGTTGGAACCATATTTGCGGATGGTTTTCCACGGCTGGCCTTACAAAATTTTCCAACATGGCCCGATATCGATCACCATTGACGGAAATGGCGACACCTTGTTCATTTTCAAAAAAAAAAAAATGGGCCAATGATCCTTTCCGAAGAAACACCGCACCAAACGGTACACTTAACTGGGTGCAATTGTCGTTGATGAAGTACTCTCGGGTTTTCCATAGCCCATATCCTACAGTTTTGCTTGTTAACGAACCCATTTAATTGAAAATGGGCTTCGTCACTCATTATTAAGTTATGAATAAAATTTGGATTCTCTTGTGCTTTTTGCTGGAAATAAATTGCATAGTCAAGTCGTTGCTGGTAATCTGTTGGTTTCAATTCTTGGACAAGTTGAATTTTGTATGGAAACAATCCTATGGTGTGCAAAATTCGCTGCAGCGACGTTCTTGAGAGGCCCAGTTGTGACGAACGTCTCCTGGTTGATGTTTCTGGATCCTCCCGAATACTCTCCTGTACCACTTGAATATTGTCAGCCGTGTGGACAGTTCGGTGTCTGCCGGGACCAGGAAGGTTCCTTACTGCTCCTTGTTCTCGAAAATTTGCAACCAGACGGTTTATTGTTGACTGAGAGGGTGCAACCCGCACATTAAATTGACGACGGTATGCACGCTGAGTCAACACAATGGACCGTTGATTTGAAAAGTAAATTTCAACAATTTGGGCACGTTGTTCAATTGTGTATTGCTCCATTATAAATTATCCAAGTCTTCTTTACAAAATACTGAAAAGAAAAGAAAAAAAAATTATAATAAAAAAGTTATAAGGAATTCACACCACTTCGGTCTTTCTGGGCCACCCTGTACATACCTACCTTGTACCAGCAAAATATTATCAATGAAATTCATAAAAATTATGAACTTAACTTTTTTTTAATTGATTTCAATTGCTTTTATTTATGTTGTTAGACTCATAAAGCTCTGGCTGACTGGACAAGTTGTTGTAGGTACATAATAATATTGTAGTACATATTTACCCAAGTGACTGATGGTCTGACTGACTGGTCAAGTACTTTTTACTAAGTACTTTACTTACTTGTATACAATATAACATAATTATGTTTGGAGACTAAAGTTTATTAATATAAAAATATTTACTTACATACTTTACTTACCTACACATGTAATTTAAGACCCATGCCCCCATTAAATTAAATATTTCGGTATACCTACAACATTTTCGCCATGTGTATCTGAATGATACAATTCATGTTAAAAAAAATGCAAAACTTTATCTCTTTCCCTCTCGCTCCTAACTTCCTACACGTATTCTCTCGTTTGATTCTTGGGGTATTTGCAATGTTGCCATTTTGGCTATTTTCCCGTCAAATCTAGCTTTGAGTCTTTAGTGGGGAAAAAATGTGTTTTAGCGGTAAGCGAGATTTCTTGCTTTTTTTCAATATCGTTTAGCTGTTTTATTTTAGAACATAATTTTTGCATATTTTTCTTTTACGGTCTTCTTTTTATGCCCACCATTAAAAAGATTGGGGGTATATTAGGATTGTCATTTCGTTTGTAATTTCCCTAATATTGGGTAAAAAACCAAAATTGAAGTATATTTATTCCGAATCCTTATGAAAACCTTATGAAAGTGTAGTCCTTAAAGCACCCTCAATCATGAGGGGAGCAGATCTGAGAATCTTGACAAAAGATCCTCGCTGATTAGCCTTATTGAGGGCAGGCCACCAGACAAGAGCTCCATACAAAGAGCATAGGTTCAACAACCATTTCAATAACATTTAAATATATTTATGTATCTTTAACATAATAAAATATATATATATATATATATATATATATATATAATGGCTATCTCGAAAACGGCTCTAACGATTTATAGGTCGAAGAAGAAGGGACTTTTGGAACCTTTACCTCTAAGAGGGTAAAAACGGGTAAAAAGGGTAAAAAATCGAAAACGTTATATCTCCTAAAGTAATAGGTATAGAAACAAAATTAAAATTACGGTATAGAAACAAAAAATTAAAATTACGTTACTATAAAAATAAGCGGACAGGTGTTTGCTACTTTTTTGAAACTATGTCCGATAGGGGGTAAAAAAGGATGAAAATATTTTTTTGTACTTTTTTAACCCACTCTTATATTTTAAACCAAAGAATATAGAAAGAAACTTTGTACTGCAGTCAATAGATCTGAAAGAAATATTAAACACGTACCTTGTACTTTTTTGATTTTGGGGCCAAAATCAGTAAAAAAGGGATAAAATGGGATAAAATAGGAATTATGTTAACTGCGTTTTAATAGAATGTACCGAATTCAATTGGTACCAAAGAAGTACCAAATAAGCATATGGAACTTTTTGAAAGTAGTGGATAAAAAGGGGAAAAATGAGTAATGTTATAACTTTTAAACAAATAAATGTTTGTATGTATGTTCTTTATAGGATAGTAAACTGTGAATTTGATCATATTATGCTCTTTAGCGAAGATGTTGCGGATAAGCCGGCGAAGGTTTTTAAGTTGGTAATACTAATTTCCGTTAGGTGGCGCCACTGAAAATTACTAAAAATTAATTAAATCGTAAACTGTATGTTTGATCATGCTATGATCTTTAGCAAAGTTGTAGCCATTGAGCCGGTAAAGGTTTTTTAGTTGGTTGAATAATTTCCGACATGTGGCGCTACTGAAAATTACTCAAAGTTAATTTTATCGTAAGCTGTACATTTAATCATGCTATATTCTTTAGCAAAGTTGTTGGTCTGAGACCCCCATTTTAGTATACCAATCGTCTGCCTGGCTGGCTGGCATGTAAGCTAGTTATCATTTTAAAGATAATTTTATGAAATTTGAATTACTATTACGGGTACCTCCCATAGGGATGGTCCTTTACAGCCATAAATTTAGTTGTATTTTAATAATATTCAGCAAATACAAGACCTTTATACACACATAAAAGCACAAAAACGTTAATAACTCAAAAGATAAATGCATTTGATTACTTTAACTTAATCATATTAATATTTTATAAATATGAACCAATAAACAAAATTTGGTAACAATCGGTTTTAGCTCCCATATCAGGCCCTTAGCCGGAAATGATTTAAATCTCGAAATTTTGGAAAAATAGCACATACCTAGTATATGTGTGTATGTCTCTAAGACACAAGGAAAACTTGTTTAATTGTTGGTCCATATTTGACCTTAGTAGTGAAGGGTTGGTCCATATTTGATCTTAGCAGTAAAGGCTTGACCGACTATAGCTTTTCTTACTTGTTTTAATTTAATTTTGTGTTTTTAGATAATACAATGAGTACCCCAGTAAAACTTTTCATTACCAAATAATGAGTTAAACAGTTAAACTATTGAGCACGAACTACTTACTCATTGACTGTTTAAGTCATTACATTAACATGGGGATGTCATTGGAGGCAAGTACTTACCAATTGCAGAAATGTAATGACTTGGGTAAGCAATTTGAAAGCAACAACAACAACAGCAACAACTTTTTTGTTGTTGTTTTGTTAAAAACATATATTTTTAAACGAAATACAAAATTTTTTTTATGATCCCATGGGGGCTCGAACCCAGACCCTCCGACTGCTAGGCAGAGACTCCTCCACTGAGCTACTTCATATGTTGAAAACTTAGCAGCTTTTAATTAATATAAAAAATTTTCATTTTTAGATCCAAAATCATGTGACAATAACTTTGTTTTTCCCTGCTTTTTTTTTGCTTTGTTGTAATTTTTGGAAAAATATTTTTATACGATTTTTTGTAATTATTTTAAAACTTTTTTAAAATTATTTTAAAACTTAAACAATTTAAATCTTCTTTTTTGTATAAGTTTTTACATAAGATTGACTCTTACTTACTTAAATGTTACAACCTGTTAAGGTCAAAGTCCGAGCATATTTTAGAATTCCATGGATTTCGATCTTGTGCGAATATTCTCCAATTTTATAGGCCAAGCTTTGAAAAATGTTCCTCTACTTGATCTTTCTACCGAAGTTTCGGACATCCTCCTCTAACATTAGGTAGTGGGACATTTCAATTCTAATTTTATCCTCTTCATTGTATTTTTTTTTCAAGAGAGGGTTACTAGCCCGTAATCCTAACCCATTTTTATTTTTATATTAATGGGTGTTAAACTAGCTCCCCGGGTGATACCATGAGGAGGTGTGTGTCCACAGTTGAGATGAAGGATGACCCAGATAAGTTGGGCTTACCAAGTTAAGACCAATTAGAATCGTGTTTGGTATTCAACATCCCCTACATAATCAAAATTGACTCATGATGGTATTTTTTCATTAACGTGAGTTAGTTTTACAAATTTTTTTTACAGAAGATAATATTTAAGTTCTTAAAATTCAAAAATCATTTAAAAAGACTCTTTTAATAAAAAAAAATTTTTTGCCCTTGGTGGGATTTGAACCGGGGCCATTCAGTTTAAATTACCATCTTAATTACAAATAAGTACTTCTGTAATAACTTATTATTTATTCGGATGATATGTTGTAGTCGTTACAAGGTAACCAGTTATCAGAGTACTTGCCATTACCAAAGTTTTGCTGGGACATTTTATGTATTTACACTCGAATAAGAAAAGTTTTTGATTTTTTTTTGTGTGAAAAATAAGAAAATATGTATGTGTTTTTTCGTGATTTAGCCTTATTTTTTATTATTTCCCGCTAAATAGATTTTTTTACTTGACAAATATATTTTTTTTAACAGTTTCTAGCGATTTTAAGACCATCATTTGACGGGAAATCATAGAAAAATAATGGCAACACTGGGTATTTGAGGAATTCCATGATAAAAGAAATTAGTAAGGTATAGCCGTTCTCTCTTTTGTCAGCCATATTAACTTTCTGACGTTTGATCGAATTATTATTTTCTTTTCTCAAATTATGCTACCATACTACTTTTGAAAATCCCAGTTTCTGTTTGCTATTATACTATAAACACAATCACGACTGCAGGCTACGGGCTACAACCTGTTAAAATTAGAATACATTTATTCAAATAGAAATCATTTTTTTAAGCGTCGATATAGCCACACGGCTACCGACTACCGTTGTAGATGTAGACAAAAAAAAAAAACAAGTAAGAAAGCGCTATAGTCGGTCAAGCCCGACCATACGATACCCTTCACCACTAAGGTCAAACGTGTTATTTTTCCTGTATAAAGACAAATATTTGCTGTTAAGCTGTTTCCATCATTTGGGCTTATATGAGAGCTAGGGTCAAATGTGAACCGATTATCTCGAAATTTAGCAAATTGATTACAGTTGTTACAAAAATTATGTACGCAAAAAATAAACTCAAAATTTTCAATATCTTTGAATTTACGAGCGTTTTAGTGATTTTTTTGTCTCATTTAGTGCATTTTTAAAGAAGAGTTTGTATGGGAGCTATGGTCAAATGTGGACCGATTTCAACGAAATTTGGTACAGTGATTTAGGTTAACATAAGAATTATATGTTTTAAATTTCATGAAAAAATATTGATATTTGTGGCCAATATGTCAATTCCGGGAAGTGGGACCTATGGGAGGTACCATAAATAATGGACCGATTTTGACCAATTTCAATAGCCATGGTCCCATTATCAAAAAAATGATCTGTACCAAATTTCATCAAATGATCTTTAGAATTACGACCTGTAGTTTGATTACAAGGTTTACATGGGGGTCCAGCCAGCCAGACGGACGGAAGGACAGACATCGCTAAATCGACTCAGAAAGTGATTCTAAGCCTATTGGTATACTAAAAGGTGGGTCTAAGACAAATATTTCTATGCGTTACATACATCAGCAGAAACTTATAATACCATTTCCACCTATGGTGGTGAAGGGTATAAATATTTACATTTTATATATAATATAAAAATGTATATTTATACAACTCTAACTCAATAAAAGTGAAATTTTACGCTGTCATAACTAACACGCTACATATGCTAGAGCTAAGTATTTTATGTTATATAAAAGCCCAGTATATCCTGTATAAAATTCATTATATAAAAGACCATACTTAAGTCTATATTATTTTAAGATATGCTCATTTTTATAAACAAAGTCGGTTGTAAAAATAAGTTTTGAGTATATGAGCTCTTAATCTTTATAAATCGGAAGAATGTATATCATTTGAATGATACTTTCAGTAGCTTTTGTTTGATATAAATACCAGTTTATATCGGATATAAACTTCTAAAGTTATGCCGTATAATTTTTGAAATTTAAAAAGCCCATAATTCTCATACTATAAAAGATCACACCAAAATCTATCTATAAGAACATATTTGAAGATACGTTTTTTAAATAAAATGTTGGTGAAAATAAAATTTTCAATCCCAAAAAGAAGCTGAAGAAACTGTAACATAAATTATAAAAAAATATGTTACACAAAAATACTTTAAATATATTATGACAAAATTGAATTGTCTCAAGTCGTTTTTTTTCCTTGTACAGTCCTCTAAACTTTATTTTTAACGAAATGTTTACAACACATTACACATTATACGTTCAAAATTTCCTGATAATAATATTCCCATTTCTCACATGTGGCAACGACTTTTATAATTGTTTACAAAAAACATATTTCAAATATTTCGCATTTACTTCAAAAATTTTTTTTGTAAGAGAGAACGGTTATACCTTACAATTTTTTTGCCATGTTTTGCTGTATACGTTCACCATCATCATCGTCTTCGTTGTTGTCGTCGCCATCTTCATTGATATACAGTTACATGTTGATCAAAGTTATTAAATGTTAATTTACATTCGTACATTCATTGGACTTATGTTGTTCGTTATTCAAATTCCTCTTCTTTTTTTTTTTTCTTCTGTGTCTTCTTTTGTCTTGCACATTTTTTCGCAATATTTTTTTAGCTTCTTCTTTTTCGCTAGCTTATTCTTATTGGGAATGCCAGAGTGAATGAGCCAAAGTGTTTATTTGGAAATATGTATCTAAATATGTACCTACAAAACATATGTAAATACATTTTTCTGTCTGTCTGTACGTGTACTATTTACAGCGTTTTGACGTGTATTTTGCAAGTATAGCAAAGTGCCTACCAATAACAACAACAGCAACAACAACCAGAAAAAGAAGGTTGTTATTATTGCTTTTGTGCAGAAATGCAGACAATACGGAGAAATGTATTTAGTAGTCACAGCAGTTGCTTGGTTTGCTGGCCTTTCTTCTTCTTCTGCTTTGTCGTCGTCGTTAGCATAATTAGGGGAGTTTTGGATTTTTGTCGTTACCGATGTCCGTCCATCCTTCTTTGTTCGCAACATATTAACGGCTCAACGACACAGACTTGGATAGTTGGTACAATACGTATTAACAGAACAGACAACTATTTAGCATGTTTAGAGCTGGGATGCCAGATGGTCTATGATAGAATCAAACCTGGCTCTGGATTCTGTATTTCTCATATCGAGTAATTTCTCACATCAAACAGTGAAATTGTAAAAAATAAATAATTGTTTCAACTCACATTGCTTTTCGCATGAGGATGTTGGATACCAAGTAACGGTTCTGATTGGTCTTAACTTGGAAAGCCCAAACTTATCTTGGTCTATCCTTCATCTCAACTGTGGACACTGACCTCCTTGTGGTATCACCTGGAAAACTACGTTAATTCCCGTTGATGAAGCGAGCCAACGTGTGCCTCGAGTTTAACCATAAGAACGATAAAAAAATGGGTTAGCACATTGGACTAGTAACCCTGGAAACAACTTACACTTACTTACTATGAAAAAGCAAAAAAGAAGAATTAAAACAACTACCCCCTAATGTTGACGACTATGGCAAACGAAAAAAAGTACCATAATTTAAGAATCAGCACCTGGAACATTCGAACTCTTTACAGAGGAGGTGCTCTGATCTAGTTGATGGATGTTCTAGAGGAATATAAATGCGATTTTACTGCTATCCAGGAAGTAAGATGGAATGGCCACCAAGACATCAGAAGATGACCTGTATTTTAGCTGTCATGAGAGTAGTCATAAATTTGGTTGCGGATTTATAGTTAGCAAAAGAATACGAAGCATAGTCTTCAGATTCAACCAAGTAAACGAAAGATTAGTGACAATATGTAAAATACTTCCATCTAAGTTTGATTTGAGCTCACACTCTAACAGAGAAGAAAGATGAAGATTTAAAAGAAGCCTTTTATGATCAAATCGAAGATGCTTACGATAGCCGCCCCAATCATGACGTCAAAATAGTACTGGGTTTGTCTCAGCTTATAAAAACCATATGGTTAGAAGAACGTATGCCGAAGATTGGAGTTCCAGTGTTCTTTTTCCGGTTAAATTCTATCGAATACTGTGTGAAAAGCTAAAGCCTTAAGTAAATTAATTATAGGTAAGAGCTTGTCGGAGTCCTTAATAACTAAACGGGCAGGTAGCTCGCATGGGATCTCTGTAATATTGTATTAGTAAAAATTTTGCAAAATACAATTTTCTACAGAAAACACATGCTATTTACGTTTGCCGATGACATTGATATTATGGAATGCGCGAGGTGACTGACGCCTTTTGAAGTATTGAGAATGAATCTAAAAAAATGGGTCTAGTTGTCAATGAATTAAAAACAAAACTGATGGTTTCTACAAACAGACAGTAAACTAGAGTTGGACCATATGTGATAATTGAAAACTAAAGCTTCGAGTTTGTTAAAGAATTTTGTACCTTCGTCAATATAACTAACGACATAAGTTTCGAAACATAAAACAAAACATAGAATTATACTAGGCAACTAATGCTATTTTGGCCTAATATGAAATCACGCTCTATAAAACGCTTATACTGACCATGCTATTATATGGTGCTGAGTCATGGGAACTTGCATAGGCAGGTTATTCTTGGAGTTTTTGAAAGGCAGATTCTACGAAAAATCTTTGGACCAGTCTGCGTCAACAATGAATATCGACATCGAATGAAACATGAGCTGTATGGGTTATTTGCTGGCATCGTCTTAGCAAAACGCATCAAACAGTATCGGCTGCGTTTTTTATGCGAATAGATGAAAAAAACTCCAGCCGAAACTTTGATGGAAAGACCAAGTTAGGTTAGACAAGCAGCCGATGATAAGTAAGCGTCACTTGGGTCCTAGAAGTGGTCCCTTTGTGGTACCTGCAAGGGATAGACTGGAAAAGAAAAAACACAAAGTACTTCACTCCAGACCATCAGTAAGAGGCTTTTTCAAGCCAGACTGAAGCATTGATAAATGAGTCTATTTTACGAATGTCAATACTCGCCAGATCAGATAAATCATGCAGTAAAACTGCCCCCACATTTAGAGCTCTCCAAATAAAAAGAGCGTGGCAGAGAAGATGAGTTAGTGTCTCCTACTTTTCGATGTTGTGACACTTACGACAGTAGTCATAGTGTTAAAGGTTAAGTCTTCTGGCATGTAACCCAAAAACGCAGTGACCTGTTAAGGTTGATATTAGGTTGCGGAGACGGCGACGAAGCCGAGATATCAAGCATTTTGAACGTTTAATGTCGTATATGGTCCATGTTTGCATGTAAATATATTGAACAAGTAGTTTTAACTACTAACTACTGATTTTCAGGCGTAAATTGGTCGATGTTATTTTGACTCAGGAGAGCACCGGATTAAGCAAGTTTGTCCGCAGTGGAGTTACCAGATATGTTAAGAGATGCCCGGCATTCGCGCATAAGAACAGATGTCTTGTGTACATTAGGTAGGGATTTTATGGATAAGGAAGCCTAAAAGACCAACTAGAAGAAATTGGAGAATATGCGCACAAGATTGAAGCGCATGGAATTCTTAAATATGGTCGGCCTTTGACTTTGAACAAAAATATTATAGCTACATATACTCTAAAAATGCAAAAAAAAAAATTTAAGAATAATTACATTTTTTACTAAAAACATATTAAAAATTAAATTTATTGTTAAAAAACTAAATTTCTGCTTCACTTGAAAAAAAATAAAGTTTTACCAATAAAGTTAAATTTTTTACCCAAAATATTAATAAAGTTTTTCCTTTATTTGCTTTACATCTTTTTAACAAACATCTGGCATCTCCCCATATACCACCAGGTGGTGGTTGCCGAAATGGCAACAAAAAAAATAACGAAAACACACACATGCATAAACATTCACCAAAAAAATACAAAAGACAAGAGAGCATTTTGTGTGGAAGCAAAAAAACACGCGAAACGGTTAAGAGCAAAAACCAACAAAATAAAACGAAGGGGAAATTTATACAGAAGAAAACGCATGTTTTTACAGAACAAAAAGAAAAACAATTTAACAGAAGAGCAGACAAGGGGACAGACATTTTTCACTAGAGTAGTGAAAGAAGAAAAAGAAGAAGCACTAGCAGAAATCACATTTTGCAGAAATAGATTTTGCAGTAAAGTCTTGCTGTAAACGAAACATTAAGAGAGTGTAGAAATGTGTGAATGTTCAGGGAATAGAGGAAAGCAAAAAATATACAGAAGAACTAGAAGAAGCAGCTTTTTGGCAAAATAAATGAAAATGACAGAATGAAAAAATAAGTCAGCTAAACTAAGAAGAGTCGTACAGAAAACAGCTCAGTTGCAATTGAGTTGTTGACCGTGGCGGACTTGAAACAATAGCGAGTTCTCCCGTTTAAGTTTTTGTAGTAAAAACATATAAAAAATAAAATTATAGAAAAAAAAGTATATAAAAATTGAGAATTTATACATATAAATTATAAAAAAAAAAGTTAAACAACTAAAGAAAATTGTTAAATTTTCTATCTCGGAAAAACAAATGGAATATTTAAATTTAATATAAAGAAAAAAAACTTTTGTCATAAAAAAGGGTTTAAAAAATTAAAAAAGAACTGTTGAAAAAAAAAAATAATTTAATTGTTAAAAAAAAAAGTTTGGAAAAACTTAGAGATTTTCTGACTGGTGGATTTTTCAAAAATTTTTTGTGAAAAAGTTTTGAAGAATTACAAAATTTCTTCAAGTGTTTTAAAGATTTTGTTACTAAAAATCTTGAATTTAATTTTTTCTATTGATTTTTGTGAGGGTTCTAGTAACAGCAGCCAACTTTTTTTTTTTTTTTTTCAAAAATTTATTTCTTTTCTGTTGGCAAAAAAAAAAGTAAATTTTCCCATAAATTTGAAAAAAGAACCCGAAACGGTTAAGGAAAAAGCAAAAACGCAAGAAAAAAAGTTTTGCAAAAAAAAAAACATTTTACAGCTTCTCTCACCTTGAGTGAGCAAATTTTTTCGTTTATCTCTCTATGAGACAGGGATGGAAAATGGCTTTTTTTAATATTGAAAAAAATATACCTTTTTTACCATGATGGTGACATTTTTTATATAAAGAAAATTTTGTTTTAAAAAGTGAATGGTCGAATTTTTTAACATATACGTTTCTGCTGTATTAAGAACGGATTGTGGCGCAAATATGCAGAAATCGGCCAAAGGGAAGTTCGGGTTTTACATCAATATCTTAAAACATGTCTATTTTTAGCACAGTGGTTTCTACACTGTGCCAAAGTTGAAGACCATTCGAATTTGAAAAGGTTACCTCTCCAATTTTTTAACATATACGTTTCTGATGTATTAAGAAAGGATTGTGGCGCAATATGCAGAAATCGGCCAATGGGTATTTCGAGTTTTACATCAATTTCTAAAAACATGTCTACTTTTAGCACAGTGGCCTCTACCCTGGGCCAAAGTTGAAAACCATTGTATGTAAAACCTATTAGTCCCTATAACTTTCGCAAATATAAACGTATCGAAAAGATATTTACAAGTTCGGAGACTACTTAAGAAAGAAATAAAAATATATATTACTGTACTAAGCTAAGCTATCTCTAGTTTAAGAGATATTTGACGGAATGTCGTTTACGATTATTTAAATCGAAGGGCTCGAATATTATGTATAATAATATAATAGTTTTGATATATTTTATTTACTTTGTTTTCTAAAGACGATTTTAAATACAATTCATAATTAATATGGTTTTTTTCTTCAACATTTTTTTATTTCAATGAAATCAATTTCAAAAAGGTCACATCTCCTTGACTTAAGATATATAAAAATCATGTATATAGGCATGTCTTAATTCCTTTCGGAAATGAAAATGTTCTTTAGTTAAATTAAGATCGAAATAGTTTTAGGTTCTAAAGATTCCCAAAAAATTGTAATGTCCAAAACCATTGCAAAACACGATTTTTTCTATTGAAATTAGAAACTCTATCTTTGTTTTAACAAAAACCTCTGAATAATTGAAGAAATTTTGAATAAACAAATTTTGAATAAACAATTTCCATTTAAAAATAGAAAGTAATTTTATTCCGAAAAAATTTTCATTTTGTGTAGAAACAAAATACATAATTCCTTCCACTTTCGAACGGAATTGAGTTCTGTCACATGGCCAATAATAACGTTAATATCAAAGTATTTTTGTGCACCTTTCGATTTCTTACTTGCCCTAAAGCAAGCTTCTTAAATTTATTTTTAAAATAAATTACTTCATTAAAAAATAATGAGTTCTTTTCATTTTCTATAAAACTTTTAGTTTGTGGAGATGTGACCTTTTAGAATTTCAACCATTGAATTGAACATGACTCATTTAAGGGGTGTCAAATTTGTAACTAAAGAATGTATCTTATTCGAACACTTGGAATTCGAGGATCGATTAAAATCTAAGTATGGATATATTAAACTGAAGATCTTAAATGGGATGTATGGTCAAATACAAAGCATTTCAAACAAAAAAAAAAAGATACAGATTGTCATCTTAAATACCTAATAACCTAACTGCAAAAATTTCAAAATTGAGTTTTCTTATTATTATTCCCTATATCGTAATGTATATCTGTGCAAAATTTTGAAGAAATAATATCACAAATGATCAAATTATTACAGTTTTTAACCTAGATGAACGTTAAGCACTAAAAAATTCAAAACTTAATCATCGAAAATCGCAATAAAAGTTCAATTTTGTTGCTTAGTGTAATTTAAACAATCATTAAGTACTTTTATTTGCATAAAACATTAAAAGAAACTATAACTGTTATTAATATAATTTATATAATATTCATATGTTATTATTGGTGCTGCAGTTAGGCTATTTGGTTTCAGATTTTTTTCAATTCCAAATAACCTAAGTGACATAACATTAGCTGTGTTTGGAAAAACAAAATTTTCTCAAGCGATATATATTTCTGGTTTTATTTTAATCAATATTGCAAATAGTTCCAATTTTATAATGTTCTTCCCCACTCCTGTAAACTTTTAAAACTGCAGTTAGGTTATTTTGTCTTTAAGTTGATGACATACACTTACAAAGACGCTTTGTATATTATTGCATAAATTTTCTGAAATTTCAAAAAAATTGTGGCGGTTATGTGGTCCACATCTCAATTACATATTTCCCGGGCCTGTTGGAAGTACCTGAAATATTCAAGCCAATTTCAATAGAAATGTATTTAAACTTTAACTTAAAATCAACTCCAGAGTCAATCGGAATATACTTGCAAGTTAGTCTTACAACCATTTCTATATGTTTCAAACATCAGATCAATAGAATAGAATGTTAATCGTGGCTTGTAGCAGCTTATGAAAATCTGTTTGAAGTTTTACCCCCTAATTCATAAACGAAAAACAAAGTTATCAAAGTCTTATAGTACAAATTTTGTATGAAAAATAAACCCCTTATTCATAAACGAATTAAAAAAATATTAAAATCTTATAGTAGGAAATTTGTATGAACATTTTTAATTACAATTGCACTATGTTTTCCATCCCTGCTAAGATATCTGTTTTTTTCTTCGTCAAGAAAAACAAGAAAGACTAAAGAATTTTAGGAATTAAACTAAAATTTAATTCATTTTAATAATAAAAAGTAGTTTTAACAAAAATTTAAGAATTTTTCTTAAAACTTAAAAAAAAATAAAATTTAATCCCCCGTTTTTCTCTACATCTTCTTTTTTTTTCAAAGACTGTTAGCAAAAGGTGTGGAGCATTAAAAGGCCGTAAAAGACTTAAAAGTAAAAAACTAAGCATTTTTTTAATTTAATAAAAGAAAAAACCCAGAAAAACCAGTAGTTTATAAAATTCTATTTTAAAGAGTTTTAAACTACTTGCAACTATAACAAAAAACAGCTTTAATTTTTTAACAAAAAAAACCCCACAACCACAAAAAACACATTAAAATGGTAAGTTCGACATAAAATAACAAAAACTTTATATAAAACAACTTTAAAAGAATCTTTAAACATTCCTTAATAATAAAAAAAACACTTTAATTTATTAAAATAACTTAAATTAGTTCAACTTATTGTAATTTTTTAATTAAGAGTTCCAACAATTTCTAAAAACTTCTTTCTATATTAACTTGCAAAAAAAGGGTGTGGAGTATTTAACAACAAAAATAACAAACACAAACAAAACTGTTTACAGTAACCGCGTGTGTGAAAGAAAAAGACAGACTTAAAACTAACATAAATGTTACCATATCAAAGTTTGATAATGCCGGGGAAGGGAGTTGCCATCGTGTTAATCAAAGGCAGGGGTGGTTATTAAATCAGAAATTCGCATACGAAGAGTTTTAAAATAAATTGAATTTTTTTTTTAAATAATATAAAGGGAAATACGATAAAGAAACTATTTATTTTTAACTTTTTTAAACTTCATAACATAATTGTAGATGTTCGTAACAAAACATAACAATTCCATCATTGAAAAATTTTGAGTTAATATTGAAATTTTATTCTACATAATGATTCCCTATAAATACATAAAATAAAATCGCAAAAAATCCAATTAGTTAAATGTTTTAAAAACGTTCCATTGGGCACAAGTCTAGTTCAGCTGCACCGATTTTTTTAAATTTTTTTAGAGCTTGAGATCTTGAGCTTGATTCTCAAGATATTTTAGAGCTTCTCAAGAGTCTAGATTAAATTGTATATCTCAAGCTAAAAAAGAATTTTAAAATAGGTATTTCTTAATTTCTAATACCTATATACTCAAATTGAAACAATTACCAGTTGATAAAATAAACAAACGAAAATAATTGCTAAATTAAATTTGAAAATTTTGATCTAAGAAAAATGCAAAACGATACACAATAAAAAAGTGGTAATAAATCTGTATCTTCTAAGCTTTTGGAACTTGTAATCACTTTAATTATTACCAAATATGATTGATTTTTTTACATTTTAGAATGAGCTTAGAAAAACGAATACAGGCTTACTTCACTATAATAACTGTTACGGATTTTAAGTTATTTTACTTCAAAAATAAAAAACACATTCTTCTCTTCGACTTTTTTGTGCATATTGAACCGATAAAAAGTACTGACATACGAGTAAATGTAGATAGTAGTTCGGGAAACGAAACAGTGAAAATCGTTTTTAAATATCTTGAGAAATTTCCAAAGTCAAATATTTTTCGCTGATCGAAAAATCAAATCGGTCGCACTAAAATGTACCTACTTTTTTACTTTTTCAAATCATTCCGACAGTTATTAAATTCTTGAAATTTTTTACTTTGAACTGATTAGAAAGAAATATTATGTCAAGTTTCACACGAATCAGGTTTACTTGATCAGTTTTTCTTTAAATTTCTTTTGAACCTGCATTTATTCACACAAAAACATTTTCTTCATCAGTTTTCATTTTATTTTCCTTAAATTTCATACAAATTTTCAAAATTTTCGTAAACTTAATGGTACGGTCAGGTTTGCTCAATTTTAATTCTGTCAGTTTTTTCTCTTCTCGCGAAATCCTAATATATTTATAAGGCAATATGAACAAATTTCTCAAATAAGTACTGGTTTCCGTCGTAACCATACTAATTTTAAAAAATCTAATAAATTCGCAACATTTTCTGAGAAGCATTAGAAAATATGCTAATCATTTCTTTTAAGAGATTTTTAATTCGGTACGCAATTTAGTAAAATGACCTATTAGAATTCGATAATAATGAATAAATCGGATATACTTACCTATTCCGATTATTAAAGTAAAAAACAATAGTAAATACATATAAAATATTAATTCTTTCGATTCTTAAAATTATGTTCAAATTTCCTTAACTATTATATAATTTCCTTAAAATTTTGCAATTTTTTTTTATTATTTTACACCTTAAAAACGAAATAAAAGTACTTTTTTATTTTATCTTTATGACATTGAAATGGAAATAACTATAAGATTAACTTATTGACTGCTGGCAAAGGAAAGTACACACAAATCTAAAAAAAAATGTATTTTCTTAACAAATAAGGTGGAGTTTTTTTTTATTATTTATCAGCAAATATGTGATTAGTTGAATAAACAGAAAAAGGTATTTATGTGTTTTCAATTAAAATCACTTGAGCTAATAAATGAAATTAAGTTAGAAACATATTTTTTCCATTATCTTAAAGAGTATTAAAGGGGAATGTGGAAAAAAATTAATAAAAATATCTTTATGAGAAATAGTTACGTGTTAGTTATATTTTTTAGAAGTATAACGAAATTAAAATTCGATTTCAAAAAGTTTTGTTAAAAAAATAAAGTTTCGTTAAGTTTTTTTCTTTAGTTGAATTCACGAAATTTTTAATAAAAAAGAGTGACTACAAACTACATTCTTAGATATTGGCATTACTTTTTTCTAAAATGACTCCTTTCTCAAAAATCGAGTTTCGTTAAGTTTTAAAATTTAACAAATTTTTAAAATTAATATAATATAATGCTTAGCTTTAAGTGTTAAATGCAAAGAACTTAAAATTAGATTTCAAAAAGTTTTCGTTTAAAAAATAAAGTTTCGTTAAGTTTTTTCTTTGGGCGAAATTAGAAAATTTTTAATGTCAAAGAGTGACCTTTGACTTCTTTAAAAGATTTTGTCCTTCATTTTTTTCTAAAGTGACTCCTTTCACAAAAATTGAGTTTCGTTAAGTTTAAAAAATTAACGAATTTTTAAAATTAATGTAATTTTATGCTTAGCTTTAAGTGTTAAATGCAAAGAACTTAAAATTAGATTTCAAAAAGTTTTCGTTAAAAAAATAAAGTTTCGTTAAGTTTTTTCTTTGGGTGAATTTATAAAATTTTTAATATCAAAGAGTGACCTTTGAATTCTTTAAAAGATTTTGGCCTTCATTTTGGCTAAAGGTACTTCTTTCACAAAAATCAAGTTTCGTTAAGTTTAAAAAATTAACGAATTTTTGAAATTAATATAATTTTATGCTAAGCATTAAGTGTTAAATGCAAAGAACTTAAAATTAGTATTCAAAAGGAAAGTTCCGTTAAGAAAAAAAAAGTTTCGTTAAGTTTTTTCTTTGGTTAAATTCAGGAAATTTTTAATGAAAAAATTGACTATAGACTACATTCATAGATTTTGTAATTATTTTTTTCTAAAATGTCTCCTTTCACAAAAATGGAGTTTCGTTAAGTTTTAAAATTTAACGATATTCCTTTTTTATAACGCTATATCTCGAAAACTATAGATGCCCTAAAAAGAAGTCAAAAACGAACACAGTGTAATTATATAGTTATTTAAAGACACCTTTTTAGTTTTGTACTACATTTGGAAATTTTAGGGCGATTATCATTGATCCCTTTGGGAATTTATGTATGTCAACAAACACAGTGGCATCATTGAATTTTTTTTACAGCATTTCTGTGGCTGTTTTTGTTGTTTGCTTTTGTTGCAAATCTCTTGTGTTAAATGAAGAATATCAGCAAATTTTTATCAAGTTATAATTTATGAGAAATTGAGGTTATGTTTTTCAAAAAAAAAAAAATACCCGGTTTTTTGAAGATTTAAAAAATATTTTTTAAGAAAAACATTTTTAAATTTTTTTTAGGAATTTTACTTATGAACTAATAAAATTCAAATTTTTTGCTAATTTTATAAAAAAAGGTAGCTGCAAAATTTTTAACAACAATAAAAGTAAAATTGGGCAAAATTTCCATTTTGCAGTTTTTTTTTTTTTGCTAAATAATTGGTTTAACCCTAACAAGAGGAAGCATAACCGTTTCGTTGAATTTTTCTGCGAGAGTTTTGTGGTTACTCTTAATTTTCGTTTCATTGTTCTCGTTTCTCTTTTTTCCATTTTAAGGTTAACAGAACCTTTTAACCGTTTGGCTTACATTTCAGTTTTATTTTGCAGACGAAAAAAAAATAGAGGAAATTCTGCAAAGAAAAATAGAGGTAAATTAAAACACTCCCTCTCCACTCGCTCTTTGTTAATGAAACTCGTTGCTCTCTTGTTCCAGAAAAAAAAACAACCACTTTGCAAAAATCGAATGCTTGTACTTTTTGTTGTGTTTATGACCGAAGAAACGAGAAAATGGAAACGAAAAAACGTGTGCGTGAAAAGAAGAACAAGCTTTTTTTAGCCGTAAAAATTCTCCCATATGTTTTCTTCGTTTCCCTTTTGCTTTACCGTTTCGTACCGTTTCATTATGCCGCATTGCGGTTATTCTTAAGTTTATATTTCTTTTGTTTTCTTTGGCTTGTTTTACACTCTTTCTTCTCTTTCTCTCTCTTTCATCCTGCTTTGCTTTCCTTTGTAATCTTCTACATAATTTGTTGGTAGTATTTTTTTTTTTTCATTTTTTTTTGTGTATTTTTCTGTGACTTTTGCATTTTGCTGTTTTTTTCAACAGTGGCAGAAAGAACCACAAAAAAGGAAAATAAACTAAAAAGCAATAACAATAAAAGTCAAGCAAAAGTATTTAACAGATAAGAGCAACAACAACAATAATTATGAATCTTTTGATAGGTGTTTCAGTGTGTGTGTGTGTGTGTGTATTTGTGCGTGTGATTTCATGCAAAAAATATCGGCGAATTTTTGTTGTACAACAAATTCATGTTTTGCTTGTTGATAACACAAGTTTCTTTTATTTTTTTTCTCATTAAATTTTATTTGTTTGTTGTTTTTTTTCATGTGTTGGGTTCATATTTTAATTAAATTAGTATTTTATGTGTCTACCTAAAAAGTAACGTATTTTTTCTCTGTTCGAAATTTAAGCATATGCTAGATTTTTTTTAACCCTTTAAGGGTGGGGAAGAGGGTGGTATAACACAAAATAAAAGATACAGAAAATATTGAAAAAAAAAATCATTATTTAAAAAAAAAAAATGTAATTCGTTTTAAAGTTAAAATCTAGTTAAAGTCTAAAAAATTATTCTAATTAAATTATTTTAAATAAAACTTAAATTAAAGCTTAACTTTTCAAATGAAATCCTGACAAAATCTTAACGAAAAATCTTTTACTTTAGGAAATAAAGTTTCGTTAAGTTTTAAAATATAACACAAATTTCATAATTTGTCTTAATTTTCAAAGAAAGGCTTGCACTAAAGTAAAATATCAAAAAAATGTACCTCAAAAAGGTTTTGGTTTCAATAATAAAGTTTCGTTAAGTTTTGTAAATAAAGCAAACAGAAATTTCATATGAAATTTCGAATATTGAAGCCTAAAAATAAATAAAGCCGAAAAAATTTTCGTTTAACATCTTTTAGTTAAGAAAATAAAGTTTCGTTAAGTTTTTAAATAAACAAAAATCTAAATTTCAACAAAGATTTTTGTTACTTGAGATAAAAGTTTAATAAAATTTGAAAAAATTTCGTGGAAATACTTTTGGTTTCAAAAATAAAGTTTCGTTAAGTTTTGCAAATAAACAAAGTACAAATTTCATAACAGTTTTCGGATATTGGAGCCTAAAAATAAATAAATCCGAAAAAATTTTCGTTTAAAATCTTTTAGTTAAGAAAATAAAGTTTCGTTAAGTTTTTTAAATAAACAAAAATCTAAATTCCATTATTTGTTGAACGAGATTAGAGTTAAATGAAATTTGAGAAAATATCTTTAAAATGCTATTGGTTTTTAAAATAAAGTTTCGTTAAGTTTTATCTTTTGATGAATTTGTAAAATTTAAAAAGAGTGACCATTAACTACTTAAATTGATGTTGACATTGATTTTTTCTAAAATGAGTCCTTTCACAAAAATCGAGTTTCGTTAAGTTTAAAAAATTAACGAATTTTTGAGATTCTTGTAGTTTTATGATAAATAATAAATGCTGATTATAAAAATGAAAGAAATCGTTTTCAAAAGTCTTTAATTAAAACAGTTTCGTTAAGTTTTTTCCTTCGATTAAATTGAACAAATTTTTAATGTAAAACTAATCGTTGATTGCCTTAATAGATTATGGCTTTAATTTCTTCTAAAATTAAACCTTTCACAAAATTCGAGTTTCGTTAAGTTTTAAAAATAAACGAAATTTCGAAATTTTTGTGGTTTAATGATAAGAATTTAATGTTGTTTGCAAAAATGAAAGAAATCATTTTCAAAAGCCTTTTGTTTAAACAATAAAGTTTCGTTTAGTTTTTTATTTATTCAAATTTACGAAATTTTTTTATGTAAAAGAGTGTTCATTGACGGCTTTAATAGATTTCGGCAATAATTTCTTCTAAAATTAATACTTTCACAAAAATTGAGTTTCGTTAAGTTTGAAAAATTAACGAATTTTCAAAATGTTTGTACTTTTGCGATAATTATTATGTGTAAATGGCAAAAAGCTCCAAATTTGATTTCAAAAGATTTTTATTCAAAAAATAAAGTTTCGTTAAGTTTTTTATTTGTTCAAATTTGCAAAATTTTTAATGTAAACGAGTGTTCATTGACGGCTTTAATAGATTTTGGCATTATATTTTTCTAAAATTAATCCTTTCACAAAAATCTAGTTTCGTTAAGTTTGAAAAATTAACGAATTTTCGAAAACTTTGTACTTTTGTGATAATTATTATGTGTTAATGGCAAAAAGCTCAAAATTTATTTTCATAAGCCTTTTATTCAAAAAGTAAAGTTTCGTTAAGTTTTTTTTTTTTATTCAAATTTACGAAATTTTTTATATAAAAGAGTGATCATTGGCTACTTCAATAGATTTTGGCATTAATTTCTTCTAAAATTTATCATTTCACGAAAATCGAGTTTCGTTAAGTTTTAAAAATTAACGAATTTTCGAAATTTTTGTACTTTTTTGGTAATTATTATGTTTTAATTACAAAAAGCTCAAAATTTGACTTTAAAAGCCTTTTAGTTAAAAAATAAAGTTTCGTTAAGTTTTTTATTTGTTCAAATTTAGAAAATTGTTAATGTAAAAGAGTGATTGTAGTTTTTTTTCAAAGAATATGACGAAAAATTTTCTAAAATAGATCCTTTCACACTAAAATATTTTCGTTAAGTTCTAAAAATTAACGATATTTTGAGAAATTATCGTTTTTTTCGTTCAAATTTTTAAGGTTATATCGAATATTATTAAAAATATTTTATATTTTTAGTGAAAGTAAATTTGTTTTGTTACAAATTGAATGTTTTCTTAATAGCTACTTAATATTTAATGAGCAATTACATATTAAATAATTTTGAAATAAAACAATTAAAACACAAAGTATCAAGTATGATGAAATCATTTTTTTAATATTCATAGAAAGGTGCATGACTCTTTTTTTTGTTCATTATACCCCTTAGCTCAAGTGACTAATAACTGAATAAATAGGAATGTATTTATAAAAACTAATAAATCATTAGTAATTATTTGAAGTATTAGAACGAAAAAAGTATAACACTTTAGAGTTATAAAAATTAAAGTATTATTGAGCATATGAAGCCACAATCCCAAACCCTAAAAAGGTCGGATATGGAACGATAAATACCTACATATAAAGTTTATTTTTATACTATTACCTTCAAAACTGCGATCTGATTACAAGCTTTAGATCAGACTTCTCCAAAAACCTGCCCGCGGGCACTTTCTTTTTATATTCTTGCAAATATTGCTCGATTTTGAATTCATTACGTTATTAGGTATCAGACTAATATTTTAAAGCGTTACCAATATCATCGTAAACTTAATATACCCTTTCAAACTTTGCGTGTTGTAGGGTATGAAAACATTTTATTATAATAAATTGAATTTATAGATTAAATATGAGTAATAAAAAATGTTAAATCAAATATATCGAAAAAAAAACTGATACACCTGCTTTCAAATATAGATCAACAATTCAAGGGTCTTAGGAGATTAAAGGCTTTAAATAGGAGATTTTAAAGGCTTTAACAAATTTTTAAGATTTTCTGATTAACGAAAGTTTTATTAAATTATAGAAAAAAAAAAAACTTGAATTTTATCCCCGATCATTTTTATAAGTGACACAGTTGTCAAATTCAAAAAAGAAAATACTTAAATGTCTTTTGACGAAACATCAAATGACTGAAACGTGAATTGTTTTCTTAATTAGACTTTTTAGTTAAAAAAGTTATTATTGACATAAAAATTGCTAAACTTAACACAAATTACGTGCTCAAACTTTAAAACGACTTTTTTCAAATCAAGATAATTTTTTGCCAAAGTGAAATTTTAAAGCAAAAAATTTGAAAAAATTAAAATTTTCACATTTAAAATAATAAACTTTTTGAAAGCTTATAATTTATAACAAGAAAGCTTAATCACAACAAAAGCTTTTTTATTAAGTTTTTCTAATTCTTTGCAAAAGTGAAATTTTAAAGCAAAAATTTGAAAAAAATAAATTTTTCACATTTAAAATAACTTAAAGAATAAAGCTTTTCGAAAGCTTTTAATTTATAAAAAGAAAGCTTAATCAAAAACTTATTCAAAAGCTTTTTGAATAAATTTTTCTACATTCATATTTTTTAAAAATTGCATTAGAGGCAAGCATGCCGCATCCGCCTACAAAGTGTTAAACTTTTTTTTTTTTATGGAAAAAAATGGGTGTATTTTCGGTTTTGCCTAAATTTTAACCGCTAAGAATTAAATTATTCATAAAATATGATAGAATATAAAAGAAAACTAAAGTAGCTTTATTTAAAGACATCTAGACTAAAAATCCATGAAGTAGTTTTGGAGTTATTACAGTTTTTCCCCGAAAATTCGTGTTCTTGAAAAAGCGCCTAAGGATATGCAGCCAAAAATTTACTTAATAATTAAAAAATTTCAAAGTAAGACCTGATTTACAATTCTATGTCCTGTAGACACTAAATAGTTGAGCTTTGTTAAAATATAACCGAATTTACTTACATTTTTTCATATTAGAAATTTATACTTTTTTCTCAGGCCGTATTCAAAAATCGTTTTTTAATTTTTTTAATATTTTGTTCAGCAAATTTTAAAAATTTTAAATTTGCTTTCCAGTATCATAAAATAAACAAATGGGAGTATGAAATATATAAAATTGAGGTTGATATCTTTAACCGTTTCGACGTACTTCGGATTTGCAATCATAAAATTTCGCGAAAATGTGAATTTTTTGTAATAATTTGTGTAAATGCTTGTTAAATTCTACCAATGTTTAATATTAATAAAATTGTGGTGAATATTTTCCTCAGACTATATAGATTGCACAGGGCATTGTTTTTTTTTTTAATATTGGAAAGGTTTAACCTTTTCTTCCCCGGGGTCAAAAGTCAGAATTTGGTGTTTTTTTTTCATTTTATTTTAAGATATATTCTTCATAATATATATTGTTCATCTTGTTAATGAAAATTAATATAATTTTGCAATTTTGATTTTATAAAACTTTTAGAAAAAGCTCTTTTTAAAATAAATTTCTTTATTTTCTAGATCAAAAGCTTTTGAAAATTATTGAAATGAATTTATCTAACATAAAGCTTCAATAAGTTACAAACATTATGGACATTTTTCAATCTTACAGCAGCTTTCAGTTTATAAAGCTTTTTGAAAAAGCTCTTATATAGAAAATGTACTTAATTTTCTAGATCAAAAGCTTTTATTGAAAAATATTGAAATTAATATAAATTTTGATAAAACCCAAAGCTGTTACAGCAGCTTTGGAAAAAGCTTTCAGTTTAGAAAATACATTTATGAAGCTTGGATCTGAAAAGCTTTTTAAGAAAGCTCTTTTTTAAAAAATGTTTTTATCGTCTAAATCAAAAGCTTTTATTGAATATTATTGAAAGGAATTCGTATAACATAAAGTTTCGTGGAAAAAGCTTTCAGTTCAGAAAATAAATAAGTAACAAAAATTATAAAAATCTTTAAATTGTTACAAAAGCGTTGGGAAGAAGCTTTCAGTTCAGAAAATAAATTTGTAAAGCTTTTAGTTTTTTTTTGTCTAGATCAAAAGCTTTTTTCAAAAAAATATTGAAATTAAGTCATATTAACATAAAGTTTCAATAAATTACAAATTTTATGAAAATTTTTAAATGTTAGAGCAGTTTTGGGAAAAAGCTTTCAGTTTAGAAACTAAATAGGTTAAGCTTTTAGCTTTTAAAATAAAGTTTCTTCAAGTTCTATTTAGATCAGCTTAAGATAAGTTACATACTAGTTCTAGATCAGTTCTAGTTCCTTTTCTATTTCTATAATTGGGAAAAAGCTTTCAGTTTAGACAGCTTTTTTCCCCCAGGTTCCTTTCTTTTTAATATAACATTTATGATCTTAATTAATTGATTCATAAACACGTATTCGAAATCTTTATTAGTCCCCCTGATTGATCATAAGCGTCATATTAATAATTTTAACAATCAGCACGTGATAATAAAATAATAATTCAAATTTTGAAATGATAAGATTATTTTGAAAAAAAAAAATTAAATTATTTAATATTTTTATTAAATTTATCTAATCAATTAATTATGTTTTTTCCATAATTTAATTTTCAAAAGCTTTTTAATCTAAAAGCTGATAAAATTGAAAGCTAAAGTCCCAATGAACTTGGATTTTTTTAATAAACCATTAAGTTCAAATGACAAGTAAAGCCCGCAAACATTTTCGGCTTTATATATGACTTGGACGAGCTATGCCCGTCTTATATTAAAATGTTTTAAAATTATAAAATTTTTAATTATTATTTTTTTCTTCCAATTTTTTGTTTGCAAAATTTGTTTAAAAAATATTTTTGTTATCGTATAATTTTTATTTTATTATTTTTTTAAATGCTCTCATTTGCATTATTTCATTTTATCTTCAAGTTAATGAATCATTTTTTTATTTTTTAATTTCAATTTTATCATTTTCGCATTATTTTTGTGTTTTCTTCATTGAATAAAACAAATAATTTTTGTATATTTTTTGCATTATTTTGTGTTGGCTGTTTTTGTTTTTTATTTATTTTTTGGTTTTGAGGCTAAAACTTGAAACGGCTCAATATTTTATTATTCAAATGAATCATTTTATAAATTTAATTATAATATCAGAAACAATTCGAATACAGTGGGCATCAAAATTGTGGAATTGATAAATGATTTTTAATTAAACTAAAATCTAATACTATAATATAAAGATTTTGCACTTCCATACGTTGATTTGCTGTATGGTCGTTTTGAAAAGTCCCATAAAAAAGAGATCCCAAACAAATACAGAACTCATCCTTAACTAATAAAGAACTGATCCTTTACCAGAACTGAACTAGAACTGAACCTAGAACTAAACCTAGAACTAAACTAGAACTGAACCTAGAACTAAACCTAGAACTGAACTAGAACTGAATTAGAACTGAATTAGAACTGAGCTAGAACTGAACTAGAACTGAATCAAGAACTGAATCAAGAACTGAATCAATAATAGAATCAATAATAGAATCAAAGACTGAATCAAGAACTGAATCAATAACGGAATCCAGAACTGAATCATGAACTGAACCAAGAACTGAATCAAGAACTGAATCAAGAACTGAATCAAGAACTGAATCCAGAACTGAATCAAGAACCGAACCAAGAACTGAGTTAGAACTTAATTAGAACTTAACTAGAAGTGAACTAGAAGTGAACTAGAACTGAACTAGAACTGAACTAGAACTGAACTAGAACTGAACTAGAACTGAACTAGAACTGAACTAGAACTGAACTAGAACTGAACTAGAACTGAACTAGAACTGAACTAGAACTGAACTAGAACTGAACTAGAACTGAACTAGAACTGAACTAGAACTGAACTAGAACTGAACTAGAACTGAACTAGAACTGAACTAGAACTGAACTAGAACTGAACTAGAACTGAACTAGAACTGAATTAGAACTGAACTAGAACTGAACTAGAACTGAACTAGAACTGAACTAGAACTGAACTAGAACTGAACTAGAACTGAACTAGAACTGAACTAGAACTGAACTAGAACTGAACTAGAACTGAACTAGAACTGAACTAGAACTGAACTAGAACTGAACTAGAACTGAACTAGAACTGAACTAGAACTGAACTAGAACTGAACTAGAACTGAACTAGAACTGAACTAGAACTGAACTAGAACTGAACTAGAACTGAACTAGAACTGAACTAGAACTGAACTAGAACTGAACTAGAACTGAACTAGAACTGAACTAGAACTGAACTAGAACTGAACTAGAACTGAACTAGAACTGAACTAGAACTGAACTAGAACTGAACTAGAACTGAACTAGAACTGAACTAGAACTGAACTAGAACTGAACTAGAACTGAACTAGAACTGAACTAGAACTGAACTAGAACTGAAATAGAACTGAACTAGAACTGAAATAGAACTGAACTAGAACTGAACTAGAACTGAACTAGAACTGAACTAGAACTGAACTAGAACTGAACTAGAACTGAACTAGAACTGAACTAGAACTGAACTAGAACTGAACTAGAACTGAACTAGAACTGAACTAGAACTGAACTAGAACTGAACTAGAACTGGACTAGAACTGGACTAGAACTGAACTAGAACTGAACTAGAACTGAATTAGAACTGAACTAGAACTGAACTAGAACTGAATTAGAACTGAACTAGAACTGAATCAAAAACTGAATCAAAAACTGAATCAAGAACTGAATCAAGATCTGAATCAAGAACTGAATCAAGAACTAAATCAAGAACTAAATCAAGAACTGAATCAATTAAGAACTGAATGAAGGACTGAATCAAGAACTGAACAAGAATTGAACTAAAACTGAACTAGAATTGTTTTGGAACTAATTTAGAACTGATTTAGAACTGAACTAGAATTGAAACAAGAACTGAATTAAAATTGAACTAGATTTGAATTAGAACTAAACTAGATCTGGTCTATCATTGTATTGTTAATGAAATTGAAATAATCTTCAAATTAAAATGACGTTATTGAAAATGTAGTCATTATTCGGTGAAATATTCGCTGTGGCCGGCCGGCTTCTGGCTTGAAGTCATAAGTTTTTAAGATTAGCTCATTTTTTTTTTTTTTTTGAAAACATTTTTAAAAACTATTCATATGTAAAAAAATTGATGAATAATATTTATTATTAATTTTTGCCATATCTCGCGGTATTTTTATATATATTTTTTTCTTGTTGAAATCAAATATAGAAATTTCAATATTTGTTCTAAAAAAAATATCGAAACCACAAACGTAATCAACTTTTTTTTCTATTTAAAAGCTATTTCTTTACCACAAATATTTGTTCGACAAAGAACAACTTTTATTCAAAATATATGCAAATAAATGTTAATAATATTAAACTCATACCGTTTTATCTTGTTTTGGATGTTCGAGAAAAAATTGAAACGAAACAAATTTTCAACAACTTTTTTCGTTTTTTCTTCCAGTTGTTAATATTTTGTGTATTTTTTATTCATTCATTGATTCATTATTATACATTACTTTATTTTTTTTCGTACCAGTGCCAGGTATGCAAATATCATTAGCATTTTTAAGGCATTCGCTGACGTCATCTGGGTTGTTTTTTTATCATTTCGAAAATAAAAATCTATTTGTTTTTCATTAGGGCTATAGCTATGGGGTAGATGTTTGTATGTATGTCAGCTATCTATGAGTTTTGTAA
Source organism: Stomorhina lunata (assembly GCA_933228675.1). Taxonomy (NCBI): domain Eukaryota; kingdom Metazoa; phylum Arthropoda; class Insecta; order Diptera; family Rhiniidae; genus Stomorhina; species Stomorhina lunata. Next base: position 107,500,550 of record OW121744.1, on the reverse strand, counting down.
TCTAACACCTTTTTTTTGCACTAATTGTTGTCTGCTCTTTTCAAAGAAACTTAATTATATTTAGTTGTAAACATAATAAGTAAATAAATTAGAAGATTTTTTTTAAGATAATGAATTTTTTTCATGTTGGAGAAGAACAGTCAAATTTTTGTATTAAAACTGGAGATTTGAATACGTTTTCTGTTCTAGTTCTGTTCCAGATTGTATTTCGGCATTAGTTCAGTTCTAGAAACGTTCCCGTTTAGATCTTTTGCAGTTATAGACCAGTTCTAGAAGATTTGAATATCAGTTGCAGATCAGTTCTATATTAGTTCTAGACCACTTCTAGATCAGTTTTAATTCAGTTGTAGGTACATAATTTTGATTTTATTTACTTAGTTCTAGATTAGAAGATCAATTCTAGATTAGATCAGTTCTAGATTACAAGATCAATTCTAGATTGGAAGATCAATTCTCGTCCTGTTCTAGATTAACACAAGATCAGTTCTAGTCAAGTTCTAGATCAGTTTTTAATCAGTTCTAACTTAGCTTATGACAAGTGTCAGGCAATTTTTAGATTAGTAGATCAGTTCTTCTCTAGTTCTAAATCCGTTTTACTCCAGTTCTACATCAATTCTAGATTATCTCAAGATCAGTTCTAGTCAAGTTTTAGATCAATTTTAGTTAGTTCTACATCAGTTTTACTCCAGTTCTACATCCGTTCTGGATTATCGCAAGATCATTTCTAGATTTTCTCAAGATCAGTTCTAGATTATATATTGATCAGTTCTAGATCAGTTCATATTTCGAACTAAACGAGATTTTAATCAGTTCGTAGAGTTATAATTCAGTTTAAATTCCAGATAAGTTGTGTTTAAGTTCAAAATCAGTTCTAGTTCAGTTATAGATCAGTTCTAGTTCAGTTATAGATTAATTCTAGTTCAGTTATAGATCAGTTCTTGTTCAGTTCTAGATCAGTTCTATTTCAGTTATAGATTAGTTCTAAATCAGTTCTTGTTCAGTTCTAGATCAGTTCTATAAGGCTTTTATATCGGTTGTAGATTAGTTCTATATTAGTTCTGGACCATTTCTAGATCAGTTTTAATTCAGTTGTGAATCAGTTAGTTCTAGATTAGAAGATCAGTTCTAGGCCAGTTCTAGATCAGTCCTATAGTATCTCTAGATCAGTTCTAGGCCAATTTTAGATCAGTTTCTAATCAGTTCTATCCTAATTCTAACTCAATTCATGATAAGTGTCAGGTAAGTTTTAGAAGAGTTTGTAGATGAGTTTGTAGATCAGTTCTACATCAGTACTAATCAGACTTATCAAGATCAATTTTAGATTATCTCAAGATCAGTTCTAGATTACCTCTAGGTCAGTTATAGATTTTCTCAAGATCAGTTCTAGATTATCCCATGATCAGTTTTAGATCCGTTTTTATTTCGAACTAGACGAGATCAATTCTACATTATTTGTAGATTATCTCAAGATCAGTTCTAGATTACCTCTAGATTAGTTATAATAGATTTTCTCAAGATCAGTTCTAGATTATCCCATGATCAGTTATAGAACAGTTTTTATTTCGAACTAGACGAGATCAGTTCTAGATCATCTCAAGATCAGTTCTTGATTACCCCTAGATTAGTTATAGATTTTCTCAAGATCAGTTGTAGATTATCTCATGATCAGTTCTAGATCTGTTCTTATTTTGAACTAGACAAGATTTAAATCAGTTCGTAGAGTTCTAATTCAGTTTAAATTCCCGATAGGTTATAGATTAGTTCTAAATCAGTTCTAGTTCAGTTCTATTTGATTTCTAGATCAGATCTAAACCATTTTTAAATCAATACTCATTCAGATACGAAAATCTTCTTCAAATCTTATTCTGAGAATATTTCCATACTGCAGTTTCCTTCTTATATCCGTTGTTTGTTAAATTTTCCACCCGATTTGTATACACAAAAACTCAATCACTTATGATTTACAATTCAAATTTTTTGACACAGAAAATAAAATTCTGTATATTTTACAAAAATCTCTGACGCAATAGCAAAAACCTCAACAACAAAACCCCAAAAAGATTTATAACAGTTTTTTTTTTTCTGTTCAAAACCCACCACAAATTGCGGTTTCCTCCATAAAAAGAAGCTGTGACATTAATCATCGTCTTTTTAAAATAAGAGACCCATAAAAACCACAAATTATATATTTATAGAGAACTTTATTTCTAAGAAATGGTGTGTAAAAGATTCTTTTAAAGTCACTTTTTTCAGTTATTTTTTAAATTTATTTAACTCAATATTTTTCTTATTCCCTATTCCAGGCCGATCAACTAACAGAAGAACAAATTGCTGAATTCAAAGAAGCATTCTCACTATTCGATAAAGATGGTGATGGCACCATCACAACAAAGGAATTGGGCACAGTCATGAGATCGCTCGGTCAAAATCCCACAGAAGCTGAATTGCAGGACATGATCAATGAAGTCGATGCTGATGGTAAGAATTTGTTTATAACAAATTAGATTTTAAGTAAAAGGCCTTAGGAGGGATTTTATTACGAGATATGGGCAAAATTGTTTTACGTTAGATCTAAAGATGTTCAAGATATGTTTAAAAACTATTCTAAAGATCGGTTATAAATCTGTTCTTAAGATCAGTTCTAAATCTTATCTTAAGAACAGTTCTAAATCTAATCTTCATATCAGTTCTAAATCTTTTCTTAAGATCAGTTCAAAATTAGTTTTTAAGATCAGTTCTAGGTTCAGTTCTAGATTCAGTTCTTGATTCAGTTTTAGATTCAGTTCTAGTTTCAGTTCTAGATTCAGTTCTAGCCCTGTTCTAGTTCAGTTCTAAGTTTAGTTCTAGGTTTAGTTCTAGGTTTAGTTTTAGATTCATTTTTAGGTTTAGTTCTAGGTTCAGTTCTAGATTCAGTTCTAGATTCAGTTCTAGGTTGAGTTCTATTTTCAGATCTAGGTTCAGTTTTAGGTTCAGTTCTACGTCAGTTCTAGTTACAGTTATAGGTTTAGTTCTAGGTTCAGTTCTAGATTCAGTTCTAGGTTCAGTTCTAGGTTCAGTTTTAGATTCATTTCTAGGTTCAGTTCTAGATTCAGTTCTTGATTCAGTTCTAGATTCAGTTCTAGTTCTGCTCTAGTTCTGTTCTAGTTCAGTTCTAGGTTTAGTTCTAGGTTTAGTTCTAGGTTCAGTTTTAGATTCAGTTCTAGGTTGAGTTCTATTTTCAGTTCTAGATTTAGTTCTAGGTTCAGTTTTAGGTTCAGTTCTATGATCAGCTCTAGTTACAGTTATAGGTTTAGTTCTAGGTTCAGTTCTAAATTAAGTTCTGGGTTCAGTTCTAGGTTTAGTTTTAGATTCATTTTTAGGTTTAGTTCTAGGTTCAGTTCTAGGTTTAGTTTTAGATTCATTTTTAGGTTCAGTTCTAGGTTCAGTTCTATTTTGAGTTCTAAGTTCAGTTCTATGTTCAGTTTCTAGATTCAATTCCAGATTCAGTTCTTGGTTCAGTTCTTGGTTCAGTTCTAGATTCAGTTCTAAATTCAATCTAAGTTCAGTTCCTGATCAGTTTTAGGTTCAGGTTTAGGTTAACGTTCAGGTTAAGGTTCAGGTTTAGGTTCAGGTTCAGGTTTGGGTTCAGGTTTAGGTTTAGGTTCAGGTTTAGGTTCAGGTTTGGGTTCAGGTTTAGGTTCAGGTTCAGGTTTAGGTTGAGGTTAGGTTTAGGTTGAGGTTAGGTTTAGTTTCAGTTCTATATTCAGTTCTAGGCTCAGTTTTGGACTCAGTTCTAGGTTCACTTCTAGATTCAGTTCTTGTTCAGTTTTAGCTTCAGTTCTAGATTCAGTTCTGGATTCAGTTGAAGGTTCAGTTTTAGTTCAGTTCTAGTTTTGTTTAAAGCTCTCGATCAGTTCTAGTTCTTTCCAGTTCTAGTTTTGCTAAAGTTTTCTGGTTTCATGTAGAATTTCTGTTATTATTTGAATTTTATCTCATTATTGATTAAATATTTGTTAAGACAGAAACATATCATCTTCTATTTTGCCCCCATCTGTCTGTAGGTTTTTTCGTGCGTCTGTCCATCAGATAATATTCGTGTTTCTTCCCTATAAACTTAATAGTTTTTCCTAAGAGTTTGTTGTCATGGCTGCTATTACTTTTTATTGTTTATTTTCCTTTAATTTTTGTATAAATATTTATTGTTTTCAGTTTTATTTCTTTTTCTTCTCAACATTTTTAATATTTATGGCCACGTGCGCGTTCTTCTGCCCGCGCGTTAGGGGAGGGGGTTAGGAATTTTTATCTATAAAATGAATTTAATACTGATCTAGTAGCTAAGCGTTTAAATTCTTAATGTCTTAAGTTTAGAGCTTAAATTTTACAAGCAAAATGTTAAAATATTAAATCATTTTTATTGAGTTTTGAAAATCTTAAATCCTCTATAAATGTCATCTTATCTATCGCCTTGCTACAATGTTTTGACATATGATGAATAAGTTTTTAAATTTAGTATTTTAATACCACCACAAAATTTTTCATTAAATTTAATTTTCTAGTAACAGAATTATCATAAATTTAATTTGCAAAAAGAGGAGACCAATTTCAACTAACAAAATTTAAATACTAATAAATTTTATAGAAATTTCGTTGTCAGTTGTGTGTATCTTTCTGTCATTCTTAAGGCGGCTGCCTTTCAAATTTGCCTTTAAATACCCCCTACCTCTACCTTCGCCTTGTCATGTTTTTGAAATACTATAATTATTGAGGGTTTTTTTTTCTTTTTCTTTTATTTCCTTTATTTTCATTTAATTTTCCTTATTAACTGCATAAATCGGAAAATTTTATATTAATTTCTTTATTTTATTTTTATGTCTTTGTGAATTCTTTTTCAACCAAAATAAAACAAATTTCATTTTTAATATCAAGAAATATTAGCACAGACATTAATTAATTCTTACGAAAATGGAAATTTGTTTCTTCTTTTCTTTAATGGGTTTTAGTAAAAGTGGTGGGGGGGGGGGCTATTAAAATTTTCTTTTTGGCGAATTTAGAAATTTCAGTCTAAAGGAAGGAAAAGCTCAAAAAGTAAAAGGAGAGGACAGTCCAAAGAATTTATTATTTAGTTTATAATTGTTATTTATTATTAATTTTATGTTTCCCAGAATAAATCATTGTTAAATTTTAGGAATTTGGAATTATATAGAAATCCAGACAGAAATGACAAATCATCTTAAGTTAAGAGAATGAATAATTTTCGTTTAAGAATATAAATTTTAAATATGCAAAGTAAAATTGAATATTCTTTCAATAATGGGTCGATAATAAGGTTTTTCTTATAAAATCAAGTTTTACTTTTTCAAATATTTCTTACATTTTCATGATAGTTAGTTCTTAATACCGAAACGACAGGAAAATCTTAGAATTTCTACCCACCAAATCAAATACCGAAACGGCACGGAAATCTTAGGATTTCTACTCACAAAATCTTGTTCTGAGACAACTACCCATTCCAATTTCCTTGCTATTGAATGAATCCTAATGCTTTTAAACGAAGAGGAATGGGTTGTTGGGTGACTTCCAAGTTTTACTTTCACAAATCCTTCTAACGTTTCCATGACAGTTACTTAGTACCGAAACGACAGGAAAATCTTAGGATTTCTACCCACAAAATCAAATATCGAGACAACTCCCCATTTCCATTTCCTTGCTAAAGCTTGTTGGGTATCTTCCAATTATAATAAAACTTCCTCTTGCATTTGACAACAAATCTTCTTCAAATAATTCTTTCAATTCCTCATTTTCTAACTTTTTCGGCAGACCAGGCCTTTTCTTGTCTTCATCGTTCACAAGTTTCAACATCAGTTTTTCTCAAATTAATTAATGTTATCAGACTTCTCTTTCGACTTTGGCGTCTTTTGAATACTGACAGACGCACTTTCAATTCCTCATTTTCTAACTTTTTCGGCTGACCAGGCCTTTTCTTGTCTTCTGCGAGGTAATCACCGCTTTTGAATAGAACAAACCATCGTTCACAAGTTTTAGGAGCAGTTTTCTTCAAATGAAAGAAGGTTATCAGACTTCTCTTTAGACTTTGGCGTCTTTTGAATACTGACAAAATCACAGTGGTTTGAAAAAAGAAAATTTTGTGGAATAATTGAAGAACTTTTAAACGGTAAGCTCGATTATCATGAAATTTCTCAAGGCTATTGAGGAGAAGTATTCGAAGTATAAGTTTAGAATATAAAATCTGTAGACTTATTATTAGGGGAGCTATATGCCCTCAAAGTAGGGCACCTCAAGTTTTTCAAAAATTAAAAACGAACCAGAAGTCACATTTTTGATCCGATATAAAAAATTATTTATATGCACGAAATCTGCTAGCTGAGATCTACAAAAAACATTGCTACACGTACGGTTCATCTCTTATAGTTTATGAGGTATTCGACTTCCAAAAAAAATGTAACTTTTTGAAGACTTAGGCCTAGAATTTTGCTAATATCGGATCCATTTCATTTCCGATTTTTATATGTAAGAAATCTGCTAGCTGAGATATACAAAAAACATTATTACATATTTGGTTCATCTCGTATAGTTTATGAGATATTTGATTTCGAAAACATAATTTTTAACTTTTTGACGACTTAAAATAAAAATTTTGTGAAAAATTTGAAGAACTTTTAAAAGGTAATCGAGCATTGAGGAGGAGTATTCGAGCTTAAGTACAGAATATGGAGTCTGTAGACTTATTATTAGGGGAGCTCTCAAAGTATGGCACTTTGGGGGTTTCGAAAATTAAAAACGAACCAGAAGTTACATTTTTGATCCGATATAAAAGATTTTTTTATATGTATGAAATCTGAGATCTAGCTCTAGCTGAGATCTACAAAAAATGTTGCTACACGTAGTGTTCATCTACTGTAGTTTATGAGATATTCGACACAAAATTAGGACAAAAATTTAAAATTTTAATTTTTTAAGTCGAATATCTATAAAACCATAAGAGATAGGAAATGCATGTCGGTATGTTTTTTGTAGATCTTGACCAAAGTATTTGTTATATATAGTATGATTCTTCAAATCGGTTGGGAAATGACAATTATATATCGTTTATGTGTAATATTGAGAAATTTGAGGTGCCCTACTTTGGGGGCTGAATGTGCCGCCCCAGTAAAACCTAGGCTTTCCAGGTTCAAAACTCAAGCTCCCTAATACTTCTACTTTATGCACACAAAATTTTCTTAAAATCCGCCTGACGGTTTAGAAGTTACTGACTTATTTCCATTCTATTTTCAAACCATACCACTGTGCATTGTTGCTTTCCTGTTTTTCGACCTTAGCAATTATTTCCCCCTATTAAATTCCTAAATAATTTACTCTAAAACCTCCATAAAGAAAGGAAAAATTAAAATTATACAAAAATTTATTTGAAAAATTTTGTTTATTTATATTCAAAGCAAATAAATAACAAATTTATTTTCCATAAAATAATAAAAACTCAAATAAAAGAAAAATCGAGTAGCGATGGTGGGAGTAGAATTGTGTGAGAAAATGGCCCACAAAAAAAACTAAACGAAATAGTGATGTAGGATGGGGGTAAGATGGTTTATATACTCTACACTTGTTATTCTAGATATAGCAACAAAACAGCAGCGCACAATTGTTTGCTATTTTTTCGAACAATTTATTCATAAATTTTCTAAAACTATAAATAGTTTAGCGTAATTTTACTTGCAACAACAACAACAATTACCCAACACCACCATCAACAGATCCACGATCCAAACAACCAACCAACCACCTCTAATGGTTCTTAAACAAAAAGTTCTTCGACGTTGGATTGGGGCATGGGGTTTTTCGAGAAGAAGAAAAGAAAATTTCATTAAAAGTGTCATTTCATTTATGCATCCCAAGATTATCGTGATGATAGGATGGGTTGGGGTTTGTGGGGGGCTGGGGTTTGTGGTTGGGATGCTAAAAAGCAAATATTATTTTTTCACAAATTTCTTGCAACTTTTAGTATATGATGACAACAACAGCAACAAGAAAGAACAAGAACAAAAAAATCTATAATAAAAGTTTATTTTTGGAAAGGTTAAAATCCTCTAATGTCTGCTCGGCTGATGAGCATGATGATGCTGATGCTGCTGCTTGCCTGCCTGTCGCCTGCTGCACAACAGCCAGTCGACACAAAGAAGGCGAAAAAGCGCAAAATATTTATGCATAGAATTTTTAATAATTCAAATACGAAATTCATAAAGAATTTCATCATGAAAATGACAAAAAAGACAAAAAACCAAAATTGAGAAAACCAAATGACAGAGAAAATAAAATTAGCTTGATTATAGATATTTTAGTTATATCGTGTATAAAAAAGGGGATAGGAGGGTGAGAGGTTAAAATAAGGAGTTTAAGGGTTGCTTTGGTGTTTCGAATTCCTTAAGGGTTTTTCAAAATTTCTTCTTTTGCCCCCCTTTAACAAACTTTTAAAAATTTTCTATAAGGGTTGTTGTTTTGGTGGTAAGTTTTTATTTTAAATTGAAAAACTTTTTGGGAAAATCTATGAATAATTTTTGTTTTTAACAGTTTTCCTCTTCTGGACTTTTTTTTAAGGAAACATTAATAATGCAAGAAAAGCAAAAAAAATTAATGCCCCCAAGGATTGTTAAGGATATAATAGCCAATATTTAAATAAACGAACATGCGCAGTATGACAAATTTCAAGAAAAGTCAATGTGAACTTTTTTTAAAGCTCTGAAGAATTTAAAGTTTTTAAAAATTGAAGTTACAGCTTTGGGGTCCATTATATTGCGAAGTATTTGAGACAAACTGAACATTTACTGATTTCTTAAGAACTTGAAAGCTGTTTAGGAATAAAACTTACAAGCTTTTGTTCAATATCTTTGAAGCAATTAGTAGCTTATAGCTAAATCTTTGACAAATTGAACTTTTACTGATGCTTAGGAACTTATAATCTTTTTAAAATCAAAGCTTACAAGCTTTTGTCCAACATCTTTGAAGAAATTAGGAGCTTATAACAGAGAAATCTGGAATTTTAAGTACAATTTAAGACAAACTGAACTTTTATTGATGCTAAAGAACTTGTAAGCTCTTTAAAAATAAAGCTTACAAGCTTTTGTCCAATATCTTCGAAGTATTTAGAAGCTTATAGCAGAGTAATCAGGAATTTGCCTATTTTCAAAACCAAATTCCTCCAAGAAAGGAATAAATTTGTCAAATTTTGTTGCATTAGCTCTATTCGTTTAGAAGATATTATGCTTTCAACAGACTAATAAACAGAAATGAGCTCTTAATTCCTTTCGCAATTTAAGCTCTTTCCTATATGACAGCTGTAGTCAAATCTGAACCGATTTCTGCCAATTTCAATATTAAAACTTTCTAAGAAATTAATGTTCTTCCAAAATTTCGTTGCTTTAACTCGTCTAGGAATCTTATCATGTTTTCAACTCTTCTTAGAATTTTAGAAGGATTTAAAGTTTTTTGCTTTAGCTCTATTCGTTTAGGAGATATCGTGCTTATAACTTACTAATAGACCGAAAAAACTCCCTATTAATTTTGCCATATAACCTTTTTCCTATATAATTTTTCTAAGATTTCCGAAAGGATTTATAATTTTTTAGCGACCTGACAAAGCGCTGTATAGATCACAAAATGATCTTACAAATATCTTTGATTAAACCCTATTACCGACCTAATAAAGGGATTTTCAACGGCTAAGGACCGTTTCCACGGTAGTAAGTTCCGCGTACCGGAACGACTCGAACATTTTAGGATTCCAACTAAATGCTGTCGAGTTATAAAAACAACAACCGATTTTAAAAAGACGCCACGAAGATTTTTAGGTCGATAATAATGTTAAGTTACTAAAGTCGGCAACAGTTCAATTTTATGGGGTTCCAAATTATTATTTTTTTTTGTTTTCTTATTTACCACGGTTTAGGAATAGATTTTTAAAAGTTTATTTCAAATTGTAAGGTCGATAATAAAGTCGAAGTTACTAAAGTCGGAAACAAAGTTCAATTTAATAAGGTTTCAAATAAATATTTTTTCTTTTAAATGTTATGCAAACTATTTGTTTTTGAAGGACTGGCACTCTTAAGGATCTCGCATTAGGTTAGGTTTAAAAGACGATGCCGAAATGAATGGCATCTTCACTCGGAGACGCTTTTTTTCCATTGTGATCATTGTGTAATAGAATAGAGATAACAAGAAGAGAGCAGCATAGAGGCTAGAAGAATTAAGTGAGGATAAAAAAAGGTAGAAACCTATCTAAGCCATCTGGGTCCAACTATAAACTATAAAACATATCTCAATATAGACAGCAGGGCGTCCTGAAGTTCCTCGTAAAATCTATTATCTAGAAATAAAAGCCTCTGATTCTGAAGCATGTGAAAGCGGCAGAGGATATGTTCAACGGGTTCTGGCGAGTCCTTGTGTGAACACAGTCCGCAAATGTTCGGAATCCAACATCCCACCTGTTTAGCCTGGAATTTAGGGCACAATGGCCTGTTATTATGCCTATGCATTTCCTTAACTGTGTTCTACTAAGACCTAGCAAAATGTTGGTATTGCCTATTTCTAATTTAGGCCATAAAGCCCTAGATGTTATTTTCTTTAAGGTCAAATAAATACAATTTAGGTGGATAATAAAGTTCATTCTCTGGAAGGTAAGATAGTTACATCGTGAGGGGAGTTTCAAAAGATCATTTTATGATCTCTATGTTCTACAAGGAATTAAAACACTTGTTCATAAACGATTTCTAAAACTATCAAAGGCTTAAAGTACGAATTTTGTATGGACAATTTGAATTATAAGCTTTTCATATCTTTATTTTTTGTTTATGAATTAGGTGGTTAATATTTTCGATCTTTATTTCGAGGTTCAAATAAATCTAGGCTCCCTTTATAATTTGGCAACATTTAAATATCAGTATGACATCTTACTAACCGTTTTATCGATGCTTCAGGTTACAAGATAAACAAACTATGTATGGCAACACTTTTGCTAAAAAGCAAGGCCTATTTATTTAAGGTTGTTAAAAATCTGAGTACTTTACTAACTTAATAGTAAATATACCTCGATGTTAACTCAAAAACCATTGGAGGTTTTTTTAGGTCTATAACAAAGTTAATTTACTTGAGTCGGCAACAAAGTTCAATTCTATTTGATAATAAAATTCAAATTTCTTACTTTTCTACTTAATTGTACTCAAAATATTTATTTAGGATGAAAAGTTTTTCTTAAAATTATTACATAAAACAACAATCAAAAGATCTTTATTACTTACTTTACGTTTTTGGCTAAGAAAAACTTTTTCCTTTATCTTTTTTTGGTTGCTTTTAGCAAATAAACTTAATTTTATTGTTTATTCTATAATAAAACTTAATTTAATTTCTCCTCCCTTACCTTTAAAAACTTTAACAAAAATCCTTTTTAGATTTTGTATAAGAAAAAATTTGAAGAATTTTTTGGTGGGTAGTTTGTAATGCTTTTAAGACATTTTTGTTAAAGAAAGTGTTTTTTTGATATAAGAATATTATACTCCAGGGATTTTTGGGGGGCACACCCTTCCTGCTTAGCTATTCATAAAATTTTCCTTTTTCTTACTTATATTTTATGGCCAAAAGCTAAAAGGAATTGTCGAATAACACACCCTTTTTCTTAAAATGGTTTGTATTATTGCTATGCAAAAAAGTTGAAGAAAAACATTTTAAATATTTATGGATTTTTCTTTTTTTGGGATATCAAAAAGAAAATTGTTTTAATAAAATTTGCAATATTTTTCCTTCTTTTTTATATTTTTTTATTTGTAAATTTCCACTAGGTTTTAAAGAAGAAGAAAGTAAAAAACTTGAAATCTACAATAAGGAATTTTTATGGTTCATTAAGTTTAATGCGAAATAGAAAATGAAAATTGAGAAAAAAAAAACTTTTCAAAAAGTAAAATAATACTTGGGAAATTTGTGGGAAAAACATGAAAGAAATAATAATTAAATATTAATTGTCATGATAATTTTAACTTAAATGCAAATAATATCACAACTAATAACTAAAAATATTTAATGGAAATCAAAAGGAATATTAAATTTCCTAAGGCCTTACATTCCAGTTATAACGTATACAAATATATCTTTCTATAATAATTCAAAATCTTTAATAATTTTCTTTTAAACGTTTTATTTTTATAGGCAACGGCACAATTGATTTCCCTGAATTCTTGACAATGATGGCCCGTAAAATGAAGGACACCGATAGTGAAGAAGAAATCCGAGAAGCCTTCAGAGTATTCGATAAAGACGGTAACGGCTTCATTTCAGCGGCTGAATTACGTCACGTCATGACAAATTTGGGCGAAAAGTTAACAGACGAAGAAGTCGATGAGATGATCCGAGAAGCTGATATCGATGGTGATGGCCAAGTCAATTACGAAGGTAGGTGTTTAATTAAAAGTTGTTGTTTTTTAGGAGTTTTTTACCTTATTACTATTAAAACTTCCATTAAAGTTCAGTTTATTGTCTTTAATTAAATCTCTGGGTTTATTCTTCCCCTTATAATTAGTGTGGCATCATTATTGCTTACCGTTTTATTGATGCTCCAGTTTACCAGATAAACAAATTATGTATGGCAACACTTTTGGCTGAAAATCAAGGCTAATTTATTTAAGGTCAGCTGAGTACTTTATCAACTTGATAGTAAATACATCTCGATACGTACTTAGATACGTAAAAGTCTTATATTTACAGCCTATTAAGGTCAAAGGCCGAGCATATTTTAGAAATCCATGCGCTTCGGCCCAATTTCGTAGTTCAAGCTTAAAACGATTTTCGTCAACTTTGTCTTTCCATCGAAGTTTCGGATTCTACTTTTAGCTTTTGCCTAACCCATATCTTTTATAGTTCTATGGGAGAACTCGCGGCAAATGCTAGCTCTCTACATTAGCGGGTGTTAACGTACATCTCCGGGTAATTCCAGTGTCTACAGTTGAGATTAAGCATAACCAAGATAAGTATGGGCTTACCAAGTTAAGACCAATCGGAACCGTTGCTTGGTATATAACATTCCCTAAGATACCGCGATGTTAACTAAAATACCAACGGCGGTAAAGCAATTTAGCTTTCCAAAATGCTCCTATTTACTTTCTTTGTAAATAACACTGGAGCGGAGCTAAATTAGCTCCGCCGATGTTAAATACCCCTCAGATTTTCCGTTATGGACAGCTTTCACGAGATGGTCTTTGGCAGTTTCACTAAATGATTTATTCAACGTTTTTGACTGGGATGTTTTGTCCTCACTTAGAGCAAATAAATCTTGTTTGAAGACGACTTCTTGTCCAAATGGACTGAGAACCGGTATTCGAGTACTCTTTATTTTCGGACAGAAACGAATTTCCTCAAAGACGCGCTGCTGTAAGGAAAGTGCATTAATTTGGAAAGGGCTGTAAAAGCTTTGCCTGAACTTCTGATTAAGTCTAACTTAGCCTAAAGACTCAACTAACGGCAAGATCTTTGCAAGAATCTTGCTCAGAGCGGAAACAATTTTTAGCAACTTTAGAACTCTTGAGGGAAGTGAG